>LS997563.1:30810967-31238467 GCA_000469685.2 Haemonchus contortus | reverse complement strand
GCGTTTTTGAGTGATGCAATGGTGAGCAGGTTTTGTTGACATTCTTCGTTATCTTCCTGGTTTCTCATACTCTGGTTAGATTAAAATTGTGAAGTTTACATTGTTTTATTGCCCCAATTGTTTATCGTCCAAAACAAAACGTCGTAGCTCCTATTTCTCTTCGAGGTAATAATTCATAATCGGCCTTTAGGGCAACATGTCAGATGTGGAGGAGACAATCAAACGAATTCAATCACAGAAAGGTGTCGTCGGTGTGATCGTTATGGATAGTGCTGGTCAGTCAGGCTTGATCTTGTTCGATGTTAGGGAGCATTGGCGTGAAATTCTCTTCCTTTGGTTATGCTTTACAGTTTGTGGAATTTAAATTTATTTCGGCCTTTCTAAAGCGATCTTGAGTCGATGTAAAATTGGTAAGGATGCATCACTCGCAAAAGCACACTAGTTCCGAATATCTATATATCCTTTTACATCCTGAGGCGCAGATGTATGCGTCCACCTATTCCCATTTCCATTTGTCTGTGAAAACTCACTTACTATGAACATGCCTCTTATATTACGATTTTTGCGGATGTTCATCGTACGTTTTCATGCGGAAAAGTCTCTTTTTTGTTTTTACACCTTCTGCGGAAATGCAGTTCCATGGAGTCTTCGTGATCATTTACAAGATTTCTCTTAAATCGCTTCAGTGCTCCATTCGTACCCAATGAGTCACAAAATGCGTGATCATTTTTGAAGAAAAAAACATGTTGAAAAGACATCATCAGTGCATAGAACCCACTGGGGGCAGAAAAGGAAGTGACTGTGGCCGTCAAACTTAGCTTATCACCAGAATTGGTATTTGGAAAATTTGTACTTCTGACAAATGTCTCTTCCTTTTATTTGGTTGTGGAAATTGTATAAAGTACGTTTGAAAAGAATCTTCAGCGTTTTGCCTCTGTACAGCTCCCATGAGCCAAATTAAAAGCGGCTGTGTGGTGTGCGACTGATTTCCCCGTACCACAAAAGTGGTTCCTCTCTTATCCCCTTAATTTATGGCGATTGCCATCAATCTTTATATTTTTTAAATTATACGGATTCTTCTTTCAGTTGTTTCGCTCTCCTTTTTTCGAGCTCGTTATCCATTGTAATGACGGAATTGTGCCTTACAGCAACGTTTCACAGGTCGAGCTATTCGTTCTACGTTGGACGACGAATCAACAGCACGACATACAGCTCTCCTTCAGCAGCTATGCGAAAAGTCAAAAGGTGTCATCAGAGAATTGGATGGATCCAACGATTTGACGTTCCTTCGCCTTCGTACAAAAAAGAATGAAATCATGATTGCCCCTGACAAGGACTACTTACTAGCTGTTATTGAGAACTTGTCCTCATGACTTGTCTATTCTTTTGCATTGTACTGGAATTAAAAAACGGGACCTTTCAAACTCCAACTAACCCTCTGATGGTTCCTTTCATAACAGATCGCTTGGGTTCCTTCCATTGTTATACAGAGATTGGTACACGCCTCAAACTTGTAAATAAAATCGAAACATCTGATTATCGATCCTGGTTCATCTTCTGTGGTTTCTTTTCTTTGTTCTTTTCGACGAGCTGAGAAAAGAATCGATTTCGTTATTGTAGTTGTTGGCATCTTTTTAATAATATTTGATTACCAGGGAACGGTCTTGACTTATTCCAAATTATAGTGCAATTTTTTTAAATAAATCTGCTCTATCACTGTTTGTTCCTTTGTATTATTCGGTTTGTCCGCATAACTGTTGCAAGTGTTGGTTAATTTTTTGTCGTTTTTCCACATTCTAGTATAAATTACTCAGATGTCATGGCTATTCGGAATAAAGCCAGCACCACCACCGGAAATCCCTGCTGATTTCAATCCTCCCCAGGGTGGTGATTCAACGGATGGCGCATCAAAGGGTCAGTGAACATACATATGCATCTTAATTCACGCTTCAATGTAGTTGAATTATTCTGCAATTTAGTAGGCTGTCGGCCAGTTTTATCCGTTAAGTAAATGACAAAATTTCTGCGTAAACAGGAACATTTTGGTCGTTTTTTTTAAGTTCTGAATAAATTGAGTTGTGAAGCAGTTTCAGGTCAGCAACAACAACAGCAGTCATCAAGGATGGCATACTCATTCGACTCAACTGCGCTTGAACGTGCTGCAAAGGCAGCGAGAGATCTGGAACGGTTTCCTAATGCTAAAGAGGCCCTGGAACTCAGTCGATTACAGGAGCTGACTCGACAGAAGGAAATAGATCAACAGACAAAGGTTCAGTTATTTATTTGCAGTTATTTAAATTTCCTTTACTACATTTCAATTGTTCATCTCCATCCTGAAATGAGCAACATTTCAGCAACTGGAAGCCCAAATACAAGCTATGAAGTCAGATCAGACCCGGATAGCTGAAGAAGAGCGTAGGAAAACGCTAAATGAGGAAACAAAGCACGCACGAGCTGTAAGTACTCATTTGAAGTGATCCGATGCACGGTTGATTTCGTCCTTCAGCGAGCTGACTATCAAGATCAACTTGCCCGGAAGCGTGCAGAAGAGGAGCTAGCCTTGAAGGCTAGAATGCAAGAGGAGAGTTTGCGAAAACAGGAGGAAAGCGTGAAGAAGCAAGAAGCTTTGAGAAAAGGTGACTGTCCTAGCATGTTAGACTATTAACCATTTACTGTAACTGTATTCCTTGAAGGCACATATTCTTTTCCAATAGTGCCTTTTTTCAGCAACTATTGAACATGAACTAGCTCTCAAACATAAGTATGAGTTGGAGAAAATTGAGGCCGAAACACGAGCTCGTGCAAAAGCTGCACGGGAAAACCGGTAAGTCAGTCAAGTATTGTATTCTACTATTTAGTGATTTAGCTGGGAACTAGAGGTTCGTGTAGTTACGCCTCAAATATGTAATAGCTATTATATTTGCCCACGTTTGTCGAGGTCATTTTTAAAGCTTGTATACTTAATGGTTTAGGGGTTTTTACACGCTTGAGTGACAGGATATCATTTTCCTCATTTAATCCACGCTTGCTTTTTCTTGATTCGAAAGGTTTCTTTGGAAAAAATTTCATTCATTCATTCATCCCCACACAAGTGATGTGCTAGTAAAGCAGTACCGAAAGGCAAGGTTAGTATTACCCACCGGACGGATGTGGAGCAAATCAGGGAGAATCACTTATTGAAAGTTACTCCTCCTACATAAGGGTTCCGTTCTCTATACCTTTTTCATATTATCGTTTGAAATATACAATTTAAATTTATAGAAGGGTTTCAGTGATGTGAATCTGGAACAGATGAAGCTGCATGAAGAGGAAAATAGGAAAACGGTCATCGAAAAAATTAAGTAAGATTTTTCTTACAAAACAGGGCTATTAATCTGTGGCCGTTATTCTGAACATTTGATCTATATGAGCTTGGTTCTAGGACAGGTGGTGCTGTTCTCGGTGCTGGTCTTCAAGACTTTTTGTCTGACAAAACAAAGATGACTGCTGCTGTAAGTGTTATGGATTTGTACGATTGATTCATGTACGAACGGTTTCTTATGACACAGGTTGGCACACTAACTGCTTTGGCTGTCGGATGGTACGTCGCCAAGCGTGGAACAGGTCTGTTGATAAGAATCCATGTTACGCGAGAGATTAAAATTTGAAAGAACAGCGTTTTAAGGAGTCGTTGCTCGATACGCCGAGGCTCGCTTGGGAAAACCCAGTTTGGTTAGGGAAACTTCCAGAATCACACCTCTGGAAACCGTTAAGCACCCCATCAAGGTGGCGAAAATGGTTTTCCGATCTAGGCATGACCCTCTCAAGGGTGTTGTCCTTTCGGTACGGTGTTTATTGTTATTTTATTCTTGTGATCTTCTTTTGAAGTATTTTTCTTCTTAGCCCAATGCGGAAAGGCAACTTCGAGATATCGCTATCACAACGGCCAATACTAGGCGTAATAAAGTTGGTTGAACCATGATTTTTATCGTGAAGGCCTAAAAGTTTGATTCAATGCTTCAGGGTCTTTTCCGAAATGTGTTATTCTATGGTCCTCCTGGAACGGGTAAGACGCTGTTTGCGAAAAGTTTGGCACAACATAGCGGACTGGATTATGCTATTCTTACTGGTGGTGATATCGCACCAATGGGACGTGATGGCGTGTCGGCCATCCACAAAGTTTTTGACTGGGCGCAAAGTAGTCGAAAGGGGTGGGTTCTTCATGACTAACATACTTAGTCGACTGAATTTCGATAGATGGTGTGGAAGTCAAAAGTATTGTGGTGTTCCAGGCTTATTGTGTTCATTGATGAGGCTGACGCCTTCCTTCAAAAAAGATCGAAAGTAAGCTCCACTCTTCTTTTTTTCAGAAGTTTTTGTTGAATATCTTCAATTTAGCAATGGTTTGACCTTTCCTATAAGCGTATATAGATAGATATGCGTACATGTCTAATGATATCTAGGAAGCCATGTCAGAAGATACACGTGCTGCTTTGAATGCTTTCCTTTTCCGAACTGGTGAACAGTCTAGACGTTTTATGCTAGTTGTCGCATCAAACCAGCCAGAACAGTTCGATTGGGCCGTCAATGATCGGTGAGATCTTGGTTGCAATCCATTGGCCTTTTTTTTTGAGTCCAATACAACCTTGAAAAAATGAAGCTTTCTTTTCAATGGGGCTTATCTTTAGACTGGATCAAATGGTTCAGTTTGATCTTCCTGGTAGACCGGAACGTGAGCGAATTTTGCTGCAGTATTTCGAGGAACATATTGCTAAGCCAGCAACCAGTGGTAAGTTAGCTTTTATTTTCTATTAATACAATTCATGAAGCTTTGATGGTTGAAAACCGATTCGGCGCTTTTAGGGCCATTTTTTCGTTGAATGTTAGAAGTACTGAGCGGAGAAATCTAGTTCCTATTTCCATTCAGGTGCGAGGGGACAACGTTTAAAGCTGGCTAATTTTGACTGGGTGGAGAAGTGTGCACAGGTCGCCGACATTACCGAAGGGATGAGTGGAAGAGAACTCAGCAAACTTGTTATCGGATGGCAGGTTTGAAAAACTTATTCTAATCCTACTCATTCTCTTCCTAACACACAATGTGCCCTCTGTCATAGTGTCTTCTTGTCCTGAATTCATCAGAAAACATTAATAAGTAAGTGTATTAAACATATGTGTTAATAGTCTCAAAAGGACGATGCTGACCTTTAAGGAACGAACCTAAATTTTTATCTGAATAGATTTTTGCAGGCATCAGCCTATGCCTCGGAAGACGGAGTGTTGACGCCTGAAATGATCGACAGAAACACTAAAGATGCTGTGGCTCAACATAAACACAAGATGGAGTGGCTGGAAAAGGAGCAGTTAGCTGCTAGAAATAAAGAGGTAATTTGTAGGTAAAGAATCTAAGGTCTCAATTCCTTATGCGATTTTTCCCCGTTCAGATTGTATTTGGAACAAAGCTCAAACGGGAGACTGCCGTGTAATATGGACCGTTACCAATGTGCATCACCATCACATTAACTCCTCGTAGCAAGTACAAGCAATTCTTACTTGATACAGAATCGGTTTGGTGATCTCGCACTGCTCAACTTATGTGTTACTAGGTCTTTACAGAGAGTGGATATCCCAATTTATCCACTTTAGACATTAGTGTGTAGTGTTTAGACTTTTTTAACTTGTTGATAACTGTTTATGTTGTTGATTTGCATAGGTTTTGGCCATGTTGAGTTTCATTGATAAGTTCTTTTTATTACTAAAAGTATATCACAGTTTTTGTTCGTTGATATTATACGCACAGATTGTTATACAGAAATCAACATAAACAATAGGTATGTTTAACAATAGGATTCGAAGATTCGTAGAAGACTCTCAAGACACCTCCCTATTGCTATAATTTCGAGCTACTAGGCCTCGAGCGATAGCGATCCTTTCACGACATTTTCAATGCCCTTTCCTGTACCGTCTATTATTTCATCGATTTCTAAAGAATAAAAATAAAGAAAAGCCAAAACACAGTAAAGGACGGAGAAGATAAAATTCAACTTCACATATATGATAGGACAGATTGGTATTCCAGTAATTCATTGTTTTTTTTTAACTGTAAATCTTACTCGATGGCAAACCGACCTTCAAGCATGACATGGAAACCGAAGTGAAGATAGAATATAAGAGCAGTGTGAAGAGCGATTGCCGCTCCTGCCAATACAACACGATGTGACGGAATACGAGCATGTATGCACACCAGAAGACCCTTAATTTTTACAGAGATATTTCTAAATCGGACAATAGTAACTAAATCTTCTTGTTTTGTTGGAATCAGAACTAAGGTCGCTAAATTAGGTGGAAAGCGCATACCATTCTGATAGCACTAGGTATGCAGAACAATACAACCAAAACGAAGAAATAAAGGTGATCATGTGAGGTATGATAAATAGAGGTCAGCAGCAAAACGAGACAATGAGATGTCATTGAATATCCCTGTAAAGGCATAATTAATTGATCATACCTAACCTCTGAATAAAAATAGCCTCCTTCTCAAACTTCACAGTGAATTTTCGAGACCGATTGAAATGCTTTGGGTAACAAATAGAGTCAAAATTCATACCAAAATTCAAGATCGTATGTTAGTCACTACGAGAGACCCGTATGATCTCTTGAGTATGAAAATGAAAATGTAGGTATCTATTGGTTTTGAAGGAAATCAGTAAAACGAGCCTTCCAGGAGAGATAGGGTCCACTGGCGTCAGCCCCGCATAATTTCAGCATCAAAAGAAACTTACAAAAACTGAAACCAGTTGCAACATAGGAATTTCAGCACCGAAAAGAAAGCAAAGCACATAGAGCAGTCCCGACAATGATAGCCATGAACCGAAACATGCAAAAAACGAGGTGCCCATGAGTGTGCCGTTAGGGACAACATATCTATAACATGGTTCATGAATCAGAATCCGCGTAAAAGTATACATTCATGGAACTCACCCACTACTTTTCATGTTAAACAAAAGTAATGCAACCATTGTGAGGACAACCATCGATGGGCCATAGAGATCAGGTGAAGTCACCATTTGAGATGGTCGGCGTGGCACAAATGAGCGCAGAAGACGAATTCGCACCTGAACAATGAGCTTTGATAATTTATTATGATTTTGAATGTACCGTAACGCTCTTAAATACAAATGGTGCTGTCTGGTAATAGATCTAACTGTAGAGACAATGGGTGCAAACCCGATCAAGTTCCTTATACTCACCCTGACATTTCTAAAAAAAGAAGCCCTAATTAAGCAGATCTCTTCAATTGTCTCTTCAATACAATTGTATACCCAAGCAGAACTCACGCACATAATGAACATTATTCACAATACAATCGAAAACGAAAAGTTAAGTCACCTGACTAGGCTCTACATCAAAGTAGGGTCGAAATAAATCAATTCTTCCATATGATTTGAATGTGTCCTGCACCTGCTTTGATCCTGCTTCCCACACCTACAGTAAATAATGTCATTTTCAGTAAAAACTGTCATATAGTCCTACAGTCAATGTGCACATAAAACTTACCATATGTCCGAGTTGTGACTGGAAGTCGAAAGGTACAGATTCCGCTTTCGGCGGAGGCCCATTTGATGCTGAGGTTCCTTAAACAGTTAACAGATGAGCTTCTTTACGAACTTTGTTATCATTGTAGCTGCTTATGCTTAATTGACAAGCCACATATCATAAAAAGAATCGAGTGAAAGTGTTTTCTACCTAAACCTGCACTACTTGTTCTTTGACGAGTGTCTGCATATGGGTATGTAGGAGGTTCCATACCTGGAGATAAAATGGATAATCGATCATAATTAGCGAGTATAGGAACTAAAGACGATCACGCCATACCTATGCCACGAGTTTTTGACCGATACACTTATTTTACAGATAAAAATTTTTTTAGATTATTCAATCTCTAATACATTTTCGCAATAATTGCCTCCTTACAGCATGTCTCGCGACGTATAGTTTATAATTATCCTAGGGAAGTCGTTCAACTAGAGTATTCAGCAAATATGAAAAGACAAATGACAGCAGAAGCTTTCAATCCCCCCACATAACACCAAAAAACAACTCAAAACGAGAAAACAAGTATACAACCCAAGGTGACAAAAATAGTGATGGGATGGATTGTAAAATTGAGGCTTCGCTACGGATCCACGTGGAAACAGCATCAACGGACCAGCTGTGAAATTGCCAACTCAAGTTTATTATCGTCCTACGAACGAACACAACTTCAGCTTGCTGTTTAGAGATTAGGTTGCGGCGAAGGCATGAGCTCAAAAAAACTTCTTCCCAGCTAAAGGCAAGTACTGAACGTCTCTGCAGAACAACGACTACTGTCAAAGCTAAATATACGATGAATTAAACATTATCCTAAAATTTTTAGGCTTTGGCGTGAAATTCGGAAACTGAAAGACGTCTGCAGTGATGGTTAGGTAGGGTATTGGTAGTATCAGGCGGCCAATCGTGTAACCGTGGAAACGGCAGATTGCCATTATGTGGGACTGCAATTGTGGTGGATAATGCGTTAGCGTAATTTTACATTTTTGCGGTATTCAAGTACCAAACATTGAGGGAATTTCATTACCGATGTCTAAGGATGAAACAAAGGATTGGAAGCCTCCATAATGCTATTCTAGTATCGGCAATCTAATGCCTCCATCAAGAACGGACCCTTGCAGTTGTGACTGGAGTGGGTTACCGTGAGATAAAATGCAGTGGACGCAGACTCCACACACATTACGTTCTAAACCCATAACATATACGATGCATAGAAAAGGCCTAGCCTGCAGGGTCTGGGTGGAGGTGTTGGTTAAGACTAATGTTTAGAAACCCTAGTAGTCGACTACCGTGGGCAACTGGTTGACGTCTTGGCTGCTTGGGTTTTAGTTTCACTCACAGCTGAATGGGCCATGAATGATGCAGACGAGGGAGTCGCACTGTGTAGGCTCCCAATCCTTTTTTTTTCATCATTGGTCATCGCTAATGGGAATTCATCATTGTTCGGCACCCTGATAGCATGGAATGTTGAACGCATTACCCACTACAAACATTGGACACATGTTCCCCTTATTGCAGTCTCACATTGGGACTGATCCACCCTTCTACGGTTGCACGATTCGTCAGATACTAACAATATCCTATCTGACCTTCATCATTGTAGACTTTTTACAGTTTCCAAATTTCACGCCGAAACCTAATAGTTCTAGGGCCGTAAGTAATTTGCCCTTCTGAACAAGTAAGCACTTATGACAGATCACATGAGAACGATGAATCGTTGGGGTGTCAACGATTCTTCTGGTAAAGGGTAGTGTTATGAGGTGTAAGCAAGGGGGCGCAAGCAGCTCGAAGGGAGGAATCGTAGACACCTCCACGATCCATCATTCTCGTGAGATCTGTCAGAAGTGCTGTACTTGTTAAGAAGGACAATTTACTGATGACGGCTGGCCGCACATCCCCCTCCCACTCACCGGAGCTTCTAAACTGAATACACGTTTAGATGATTTCATTGGTTCTAGAGAAAGCGATTCGGCTGCTTTAAGAGCCAGCTCTTCAACGCTATTGGCAGGCAGTGGAATGGTATCACTCGAAAAGATACCATAGTGCCTTTGAATTTCGGGAAAACTTTATTCCATGCAGAACAAAAATGAATCCACAGAGTCTCTCCTCCACTGAAAGGTTCCCATGCTGATCTGACAGTATTCAAGTAACCATTCATCTATGTAGGATTCGTTTTCCAAAAAGGCCGCTCGTCTCTTGCTAAAAAAAAACATCGTGGGAAAAAATCTTGTCTCTTCGAACTTGGAAAGACTTCCGATCCTGTGCACGAGACCTTCAAATTCAAATCCGTGAGGCTGCTTTACGTTAATGCTTCCGTACAAGACAAAGATGTACTCGAGCAACAGTTGCAAGCTCTGTCTGCCATCTGGCAATGTTCGGACTACAGGATTTTGCAAAGTTCAATTACATGACTACGGGGTGCAAGGGGCAAAGGGTTCGAATACCAAACCCATATCCGCCTAGACCAACCAAGCCTTCCATTCCTCCGGGGTCGGTGAGTTGATACCAGATTCGTCTAGGAGGATAAAAGCACTGACTTGTAAATCGGCTGGCCACCCCGAGTCATTGTATAGGCCATGTACGCACTCATTACGCCACTACGCTTATGAATGGAAGTCGAGTGCGGGGCACATCCCTTAGACGGGATTGTAACGCCAAAAACTTTATCCTTTTACTTTTGTCTTCAGCGATCGGCAACAGCTCTGATGGCAGTCGGACCACTGAAGGTCATTCAAGTGTGGGTGCAGTCTGCTGGTTCAGATGGCGCTTTCTGCTACAGTGGAGTGCCGCAGTGCCCAAAATCAAAGATCTTCGTACGACCAGTCGCGATTAACGGTACTGGAATGTTGGCTCATGACCAGAGAAATGGTAGCTGCATCAGGATAATGGAAGCGAAAATTTTACGCTACATGCAGCGCTCTGCTTAAACCTTGCATTAAAATTTGTAACCAGTTGGTTTGCATCTCGACCAAAATTTCAAATGTATGGTGGTTTGAATTCTATGTAATTTAGGGGTAGATCAATTCGGTTTGAGATGTGCTCCCGCTTCCGCTTTCATCCAGAATCGTAGTATTCTTTTGAATGCGTGTGTGGCCTATACAATGACTTGCGTTAGCCAACTGATCTACTAGTCCCAGACGAGTTCGACTCCAATTACGCGACTGACGGGACGGAAGGTCTCGTTGACCTGTGCGAATTTCAGTCGGGATTCGAACCTGAAGAATGAAGAGGCATTCGGCACACTCTGACACATGCATTATCCGCGGATCGAACCTCAGACAGACACTCGCCCAGGACAACCACGATTTCGTTTCCGCCGGAATTGTACCAATTTCATCTGGAAGGATGAAAGCACTGTCTTGTACATCGGCCGACCATCACAAGTCACTGTATGGGCTACAGGCGCATTCATTAAGCCAATACGATTCTGGAGGGAGGTGGAATGCGGACATCCGTAAGACTAGACCATTTTGTTTTGCTATACACATTTTGTTAGCAATAAAACGTCCAAGTATCTAACTTCTTGATTTATCTTCGAGATTCAAGGAAGATGTATATACCAGTCCTCCCCTCTTTTCTGATTGATGAGGTTTTTCAAACCATGTAAAACTTCGACAGTATCGTATGATGTACATTGAGGATGCTTTGGTGCAAGGCGAAAACCTAGACTTGTTGAAGGTCCACAATTGCTATGACATATCACTAATTCCGTCGATGAATTGCCTTTTCTAATGTGCAAGCATAAAAATGTAGTTGTACATATTACTTGAACACCAATATCATTACTATATATAAAGTGTTCGCGTCTGTCTGTCTGTCTGTCTGCCACGAAATTCGATGTTACGTGGACAAGCACCTAGAAAGGGGTCGTTTCGAGAGTTAGGCATAGGGCCAGATTAGAAGAGCACACGTGAGCTTAGCGTACCTTGTGGAGCTCCAATCTTTTGAGGCGAGAGTGGATGGTGCCCTTGGTAGAACTTCTTGACCTTTCGTAAAGACCCTGACGCAAGGAGGCGGAGGCTACGAGCGAGATCAACTGAGCACAGATGAGCTCAAGGAGAAGACAAACCACTCAATGGACGGTGCAATGAGAAGAACTTCTTTATTTCCTTTTCGGAAAAGCCCACACGCCGGAGAAAATGAGCAGAGCTCAGGAATGTTTCAACAAATTCGACGAAGGATACTCACCCTTGTGGTGAGAGGTGTTTTGAACTTTTTGCATAAACTCGTACCCCCCCCCCCCCCCCCCCCCCCACAGCTTATAGCCAGATACTTGAGGAGCTAAGACCAAAAAATTTATTAAGTTTATTTCTTCTGACCGGTTCTGTTCCGCATTGGTGTGCGGAGCCAAATGGACAAATAGATATTCGAGGCTCAGCCATTGCGATTTTCGACGACTCATTACGCGTACTACTCGTTATTGCTCTCACTACATTGATTTATTAATCTTAACAAGTCACTACAGATATCCATTGGTGGCCGTTGGAAAAATCATCAAAATTTTCCGGTTTTACGAAAACAACCAACTCATTCAGCGCGCACAAAAGGACCTGACTGGCTCTACTTCGCCCTTTTTATTGGAGTACAGCTGTTGAACAAGACATAACCCTAAATCTTATTCTATACAAAAAAGAGTGCTTTTTATTGGAAAGCTCGTACTAAACAACAAAATTAAGGCCTAAGATTACACAAGCACATATGTGGATCGAAGACTTCACAAATCGCTCTCAAACATTTATCCAAATTGCGAAAAATGAACATACGTTAAATCTAAGCTACAGCTAAGCTCAGTGAAGAGCCGCCTTCTCTCTTTCTTCTGCTTCTAGCGCCTTGACTTTCTTACGTGTCTCCTTAGAAACATAGTCAGCCGGCACCTAAACGGAGCATATCACGTATTCGTACTACTTTACATCGTCTTTCTTTTCAAACACCAACAGAAGATAAAAACAGACTCACCAAGTAGCCAGGTATATTTCGACGTCCGATCATTTCGCCTACGAAGAACCAAAAAATGATTTCCATCCCAACGGCTGTATAGACGAGACCCTCCTGAAAATGGTCTATGGAGCACAATGGCTGAACCTGGACCAGAAACAGGCAGAAGCATACGACATAAAAAAAGAATGATATAAACGAAAATTCTAGAACTAGACTCAAACAGAACACGGTTGTTCAATGTTGTCGAAAAGTAGTAAACAAAGGTAAAAGAAAACCAACCCGAACAGTAAGCTGCTTGTACTGTTTAGTCTGGATGAACTGTACAACCTTCTTCCAATCCGCCTTAATAGCTGGCCAATCTGTAGTTTTCGGTGGCGCAAGCTCATGTTTTCCAACAGCCTAGATATGAAGCGTAATTCTAATTCAATCACCGAAAAAGTGTTGGTTTATGAAGTTGAGAAGAGATGTAATTCAGGAATTATGCACAATTGACATGACTAGACATATGCAACGTGGTATATAAAGATTTGAACGTATTAGGATGGAAAACCCGAGGGCCTTCACAATCTACTGGAGACGTTACAGAGAGGTTGACCTTGCCATCCGCCGTTCTCGATGACGAGGAAGAGGATGGATAGCGAGGCCACGAGCTCAGAGCTGTGATAACAAAAACTTTTTCGTTGTTTTTCCATATCGGAGCTTTTCCGAAGAGCAAGAATAGCATTCGTTCACTTTTACTTATTTATTCGGCCGACTTGCATTCCCGTGAACCACTGGAGAAGAACAAATCTCAGACCACCCGAGCTGTTAAGTTGTGCTCACTACTCAAGTTGTTTGCAAATTAATTGGGCGACTAATCCTTGCCGTAGTAGGAGTGCTCAGAAACGAGACAACGGTAGGAAAGCTTGGAAATTCGGAAAGCCGCAAGTTTTGAAGATGATTGGCGTAAACGCCAGTCGTGACTATGCGACCCTGCTGAAGCAGCTCGTAAAGAAACATTCCTCGCGAATCCAGAAGCTGCAAAGGAGACACTTTTTGGGTGGAGGTCCGATTTTGCTTGTGTTCAATAGATCTTCGCCTGGAAGAAGGAGCCGCAGATGCCGAGGCGTAGAATCATAGAAGACCCAACTTCACGCCCAGCTATCATGTTAACCAAACATCCCTCTTGGCGCCTGTGAAATGGGTGAAACTGACGAAGGTATAAATGAGGTGAACCTCGTGCTATGGCCACAATATCGATCCATTGAAGCAGCTCATTTCTGTAACCAAGATCTGGAAGCAACTCAGGCGTGGCGATTGAAGATGAAACTCCTCCTTACGAAAAAAAAAACCCGGATCCTATTTGGAAACGTGAAAATGAAAGACGTGTAGTTCTTCATTGGACTCAGGCTCCGGGGTCCGAGGCGGTTTTTTGAGCGCCTTTCTTGATGTGAGTGGACAAGCGTTCGACAGTACCATTACCCTGCTGATGCTCCATAGAGCATGACGACGGTTATGGTTAGGGGAATAAGCCGACCACAAGTACTTATTGGGCGAAATCTCCGAGATCTTCAAGATCTTCTCCATGGTAGATTACGAATAGCCAAAGATCACGATCAAGAAACAAACTTTGGAACCTACAAAAGTCCGGCCCAATTTATTAGTCCATATTTTTACAAACCAGTATGCCAAGCGCTGTGCAAAAATTACATGGAAAATCTACATTCACCAAGCTCCGAATTGGAGGTAAAGATAATAAGGAATGCGAGGAAGACTTTACCACTACGTATTAATTCACCTTCAAGTACGAAGACAACACCTTCTAAGAAATTAAAAATTACCTTAAGGATTTCCCATCGACGAGGGAACTGGTTGGCCTGATGACGGTATAAATGGCCAAGCATGTTAGCTATTTTTTCGAAGAAGTTCATCTTGTGGGTGGCCATTTTTACCCTGAACAAATAGGATCTCAAAACGAGTATTGAACAGAACCTTCAGTGGTTGACAACAAGCACAACTAACTAGAGAAATGCATGGGCTCCTACGGAATAAACTGAAAGATGAAAAGGGGAAAAAAGACGGAGAAATTTTAACGTATTGTTATAAAACGCCCTTGTGCAGGAGCCGAACCGCCCGTTCTCCTGGACTACGGTCAACTGTTCCTAATTCACTGGGCGTAATTGCGACCTTCGTCAATTCCCTCTAATTGTGGCTCTGCTGTTGCTTGTAAGTCCCTCTACTTCTCCCGAGTTAAGATATTTGCGAAGCAGTGAGGTTGCAAAGCATAAATCTTACTCCTTTTCGGGTGATTCGGTGCAAGAAGGTCACCTTTAGAGACTTCGACGCAATTGATCATGCAACTCATGCCACTAAAAAAAGCAAATACGTCTCGAGCCCATCTTCAAAGTCGAAATTGGTGATCGTCTCAATGTTCCGTATAGTCGTCGAACATCGACCGGGAGGGAGCAGTTTATGGTGTTGCATTAATGGGAAGGTATTGCAGTAAAGGACCGAGTGCAAAAGTAACAATGATGGACGACCTTACTATCCACATATATGCTGAATTGCATAGTTTGAAGCTGATATAAAGGCCTCCCCTTTTACCCTCAGCTTCCAGGTGGTTACAATGTCAGGAACATTTGTCCTACTTCTTGTTAGAGCGGTGCATTTGGATTGGTCCACACTATCCTCAAAAAAAAAATTATACTTCGATTTTTGTGAGTAGCATGCATTCTTTCGTAAGATTTCCCATGTGGGAATGTTTTGATCAAGTTATGTTGGAATATTTTGAAAGATGGTCGAAGTTCGTGCAATTGCAAGTTTTGTAGCCGTACAACAAATGTATTCGTGTTCATGCGCTTTCCATGACTATTTTGGTTTTAGATTCTAGCATATTTCTTTTTCTTTCAGATGGAGGACGAGGCTGTTGGGCAAGTTTCTGTTAGGTTCAAAGGAGAAAACGGTGATGAGCTCGGTGGTGCTGGAATTCTGCTACCAGTATCGGTCACTTCGAACCAGTTGCAAATCCTCTGTAACCAGTTATTAGAAAGCAGGTAGACTCCATGGTAACTCATGATTTTTCTTAATAGTGGAATTTTTAGCTGTTAGTTATATTGATTTAGTGATGATCCTGTACCTATTTCATTTTTCACCGAAGAGGGTATCGAGATTGTCGGGAGCATTGAGAAAAGCCTGGAAAAAATCGACTTTGAAAAGGTTGGTTTGTAATAATGTATTGAGTGCTTGAGAATTTTGCTGGGTAGGGTCGACTCCGTTTATTATTATTATTATTAGGCTAAGATTTCACATGAGGTTATGAGAGTGATTTCCAAATCCTTGCAAGTACTCTCCTCTTCTGAGTGATCCGCTTTGCTTTAGACGTTATGTCTCGTTTACCAACCACAAGCTGTCTTTCGTGTTCAACCCGTCACACGATGTTCGTCGAGCATGCCTGGTCATGGAGAGCCTATCATTTCTGCTCAATTTAGTCCAGATGGGAGGTGCGTTAAATAGTATGTATTTTCGAAGGTACTTCCAATCTTCGTCCAGGAGTTGACTATTCTCAGCTTTTGGAAGGACCAATAGAGCTTGGGCATAGTGATCTGTTTTGAAGAATTAAAAGCGCACTAACTTATCCGCTCTTTTCCTGCTTGATCTGAAATATTGTGAAGTGAATCAGAGAATGAGACGATTTTTTCAGAGGGCTTGCTAGTGGATCAGGTGATACAACTGTGCGGATCTGGGATATAGACACAGAGTTGCCACTTTTCACCTGTAAAGGACATAAAAATTGGGTTCTATGCATAGCGTGGTCCCCTGACTCGAAGAAGATTGCTTCAGCTTGCAAAAATGGGCAGGTATGTGGTCTCACGGCGAATATAGCCTTCCTTGAGCGAAGTTTCTTCTTCTGACCTGAAATAATCCCAGATTATGATATGGGACGCGTCCACTGGCACACAAATTGGGAAAACATTGTCACGACATAAGCAGTGGATCACCCATTTGGCCTGGCAACCCATGCACAAAGATCCAAGCTGCAGGTATGTTTCAGCCCTTGAGCTGGTCGAAATCACATATGTCACTGTTGCGTGCTTTCAGGTATCTCGCGAGCGCTGGGAAAGATGGAAATATTCTCATATGGGATACCGTTAAAGGAACTGTTGAACGATCTCTAAGTGGTAAGTTCCTACCTGAGCATTAAAAAGCTGCTCAGAATATTCGCTTTTCCGCTATTCCGCTTTTTATGCTATATTCTAGGTCACACAGCCTGCGTGACTAGCATACGATGGGGTGGAGAAGGACTTATCTATTCTGGATCTCAGGTAACACTGACGTCTTTTTGTGATATTTTAAAGGATTCCTTTTGAATTTAGCTACTTACCATAACTCCCTACTGTATGCCTTCATCCATTTTGATCGAATTAAAGTAAGCAGAATGCCACTTCTCTTTTTTTAGGACCGCACGGTAAAGGTGTGGCGTGCCAGCGACGGAATAATCTGTAGAAATCTTGTTGGCCATGCACACTGGATCAATACGTTGGCCTTAAACACGGACTATGCTCTGAGAACAAGCTGTTTTGATCCAAAAACCGGTTGTAATAGACCTCCTAGTGAAGCTGAGGTAGGTATCCAGTCCCATATACTTCACGCTACTCGACCAGTTGGGTTACTAACACTATTAATATCATATTCATCATTCATTCATTATTATTTTTTATTATTTGAATAGATTGTGCTTGCGATTCTTCATCTTTACTTTATAGTGTCAAAAAGTTGCTCTGCGGCGTTATGAGGAGGCGCTAAAAGTGTGCGGAGGCGAAAGACTAGTAAGTGGTTCAGATGACTTCACGATGTTTCTGTGGAATCCGTCCGAATCTAAAAGTGCCATAGCAAGGCTAACTGGTCATCAGCAGCTCGTTAATCAGGTAAATTTTTGGCAGCACTTTCATCACCGACCTTTTTCCGATCTAGCTCTAATTAACGCAAAAAATTTCGTTTAAGGTTATGTTTTCACCAGATACACGGTACATAGCATCAGCGTCCTTTGACAAATCTGTTAAGCTTTGGTGTGGGAGGACGGGGAAGTTTATTGCTTCATTGAGGTTTGTTGATCTATGGAACCCTCTTTTATCACTCACTTTATTGGAAGTTTTTCAGCTCCTCAAAGCTGTTGTGAAGGAGGCGTGCGTAAAATTGTATTTTTCCTATTTCAGGGGTCACGTCAACGCCGTATATCAAGTGGCATGGTCGGCTGATAGCCGTTTATTGGTTTCTGGTTCGGCTGATTCCACACTTAAGGTTAGATTTCTCGTTATTTCAATGATTAATTCCTTCTGCAATGTCTGAAGTGACTAATCTTTACTGAGTGAGTAGATTTTTCTCATCTTCAAGTTCATTTGTATTTCGAAAATTCGAGTTGTTCATTTTCACGAAGTGTATAGAAAGCATGGTTGATCGGAAGTTTCTAGGCAACAAACTTACAGTCCTATTTCTCCTCAACTTATTTTTTGCCATTGCTGTCTACTGTAGACATAGTGTCCAGAAAAGGGTGTTTGGGACGAATTTCCTCAATACTTGAGACTTATTCGGACAACCCTCCTACTATATTCACATTTTAGGTGTGGGAAATTCGGAGCAGGCGGCTACACTTTGATTTGCCAGGTCACGGCGATGAAGTATATACGGTAGATTGGAGTCCCGAAGGAACAAAAGTGGTTAGTGGCGGTAAAGACAAAGTGCTAAAGCTATGGCGTCAATAGTGTTTATGTTCTTTGAAATAATTTGATTTTCATTGGTATTCGTTACTCACATACCCCACCATACGGGTACGTCTGTTTCAGAAATTGTTATATAATATGGGATGTTTCTTGTTCCCAAGATTATGATGTTGTTATTTTTCCGTTGTTGCAAATTACTGTTATGCTTGATCTTTGAATACGCCTCGACAAATGTAAAGAGGACGATATTTTTTTTGCTCTATGACGTTCTCGTTACATCCACCAGGTTCTATATAAACTCCTATCAGTGCACACAGTCGTTGAATAAAAAAGGTTGATTTGGTATTATACTTTTGACACTTAGGGATAAACTTGAATCAGCGGTATCAGGTGCGGCTTCGGAGATTTCCAGCTACACAGGCGCGAAAACAGTTCTTTCAGTCCCCCCCCCCCGCCTCTACTATCATCCAATCCTTCTGAAGGATCGGTAAGGTCTTCATCCTGTAGAGCTTCCTGAAGTGCTCCTTTCGCCGATGGTGAAAGGGGTACAGAAACGTCTTTGGCTGAAAGCAGGCTTTTTGCTTGGTGCACATCGCTTCGATAAACTCTTCAGTCACATGCAGTCAACCCCCTTCAAAAAGGTAACCCCCTCGTGCCAAGTTGAAGCTTTAAAGCAGCAGGCAGATCGGGGAATCGTTGCCATATTGTGTACGCCTCCTTCCTCTGAAAGCAACGCTCAAATAGCACCTGATTTGCCGACCGGGGGTTTTAGTGATAGGAAAGGCTCTCAAGGGGATGTGGTTCAGTCTGTACGATTTTTCACTGTCGAGGTAGTCTGTCCGATTTCGAAAAGCCAAATTGTCGTCACTCAACGTCACTTTTCCTGTGTTATGGGCCAGCAGACGGCTAAATTGCTGCTGAAGATGGACGACTTCCATGGGACACATTTTCTTGATATTCTCTCTTCGCGCGCCGAAAGGAGGAACACGACGAGGTAATGGTATGGAACAGCGGAACCTCAAGACTTGACGTAATCTTCTCGGTGTAGGATTGTTCATCCGATGATTTCCAAATTTTGAGATACCTAGTTTAAGTAAATAGTGTTAGTGATGGTGCTGAGTATGACAAGGGTGTGAACGAAAGGGGAAAAACTGGCAGATTCGAAGAAATATGGGGGCAGTAATAGCCGGGTGGATAATAGTGTAGGCCCTAGGAGGAGCGCGAGTTTGTTTCCTGCTGAGTCAAATTCATGCCTTGCAAAAATTCCGAAAATGGTATCGGTGCCAGGATTCGCAGGCCTTCTGATAAAGAAATCCAGTCACAATAAAAAATTCCCAAGATTTAAAAACGATCAGTGATAAATTCAGGAACTCACTCGGAAGTGGAGCGCAGAAACCCTTCCCTCAACCGAGTCTGTGGACAGTACGCGATATCTATTGAGGGACGACTTCTGCCAGAGAAGTTAGTTCGAATAGGGACTCTGAACATGATATTGCTCATCGGAAAGTCTCGAGAGGTTGCCAATACAATAAAGAGCAGAATCATCCATGTTCTGTGCTTCAGAAAGGAGACTCACTGAAAAGGAGCAAAGTCCAGAGAAATTGGAGCGCTGTCAAGCTCTACTACAACGGAGAAGACACCAAACGAAAAGGGTGTCCCCATGGAGTCGCGAGTCACTCAGAGACCCTGCCTCCATTGTCAACAAGATTAGGGGTCAAATCATGGCTGTGAGCATAGATACGAAAGAACGGTCTGGACATTAATATCGGTATACGCACCGCAATCCGGCTTCTCCAAAAACGTGAAGGGCGAGTTTTGTTCGAGCTTTGACGAGGCCATCAGATCAGCTACAAAAGGGGACTACCTTACCACAGCGGGTGATCTGAATGACCACATCGGTAGTGAATGGAAGGTTCTCGGAAAAGTTCACAGTGGTGGAGTCGTAGTCGGCAAGGCTACCTCACTTTTAACGGTGCAACCTTTCCAAAGTCGTCAGAAGGCGGTGAGCCCTGGGTGTTGCATACAGTACAAATGATGAGCTCCTATTGCCCCTTTCCAAAATTTTGTTCGACTTGACAGCGTCTTATAGGAAATTTCTGGGACCACAGGTTCATAATTGGTAGGAAACTTCGGAAACCATTATCGTTCTAATTTCAGCTTCTAAGGCGATGTTCCTGTTAACGAGGACATCTATACCGCCTACCCTTGATGTCGCATGATCTAATGAGCGGCTCCTTTCCAGTTTCTAGAACGGGATGGATGCGTGCAATCGGCGAAATCTTGTCATCTTGGTCAATCCCGATGACACGACACTTACTCTCCTTAGTTTGCATCATCAGACCTTCGATTCAATGCTTCCGATGCAAGCATAATGCATTGATGATCGGAAGCGTTCAGTCTTTTGTCTGAGCAGCTTGTTATAGGTATGAGATTTAGTGCTTCCGAGTGGTCCTTCACAACGCTGGCAAGACGGACATCCACCTCAGGTTCGAGTGTCCATTCAAGTTTCTGTCCTCCTTCCATAGGTTCCCAGACTCTGACATAGGAGCTGGCCATGCTCCGGTTTGGTAGCATCATCCTAAAATAGTCGTAGGTTTCCTGCTCGGGGGACAGTTTACGACTTCTTTAGACACTCGGATTCAAGCTTCAAGCCCATTCGGCAAGGGTTGACTGAGCCCCAAAAAAAGACTCTTTACATAAGTGCCTTAGGTAGTCGTGCGGCAGGGCAGAAAGTATGAATCGATTGGACAAATGGAAACAGAAGGTGCATCCTGCGAATCGCCCTTCCAAGAGAAGTACATGGATGGTTATGGAGGCGATTTACCTCTTGACCAGCATTTCAGATCACGTCACTTAGCCTCACAACCAACCGGCTTGAGTTCTTTCAGAGAGAAAGAACCTTCAGGAGGTGGGGGAGATCCGTCTTCCAGGTTTCCTAATTGTTACAAATGGGAAAATTTCAAGTAGTTCCTCATTAAAAGCTGCCGGATTGAAGGATGATGATGTTACCTCCCTTTCTTTAAGAACAATCTCAGCCATGATTGTCTTATCATTTATCCTTCGGGATCCAAGACCATTATGAATTAGTCAATTACTGAAGTCCGGAAGATTGAAGATTAATGGTGATTAGCCGGTTGTCCGACCTTGATTTCAACTAAGTTGGATCCGGTTTGCCATCATGACACTAACATCTTTCCTGAGCGTTATCGTCATCGTATGATTGATGGGGAAGTCTTTCAAGGAGGATGCACGCTAGATTCCTTTATGGATAGCGATTCACATCGTCGGCTTTCACTAAGCCACACTTCATTGCCTAGCTTTCCACCTTAAGTTGGAAAACTCGATTTGTGTCGTCAATATCGCCGTGAATTGAGCTTTGTTAGATGAAGTTTCATCTTCAATAAGCCCTGATTGTCTTGCTTTTCGTAGGCGCTCAAATCAGTCAAGAGAACCCACTCCTCCTAGCCATTGTATAGTGGATGCACAGTATAATGTTTTCAATTGATTTTATTGATGATTCTCCGAGAGAACAGAAACTTGTTGAAGGTAGCAACGGCAGTTAAGCATCTGCTCCTAGAAGCCCCATGAGTCTTATGTTCGTCTCCCTTACTTGCTTCTACTTCACGCTTCATCGGCAATCGATTCTGGAGCGGTGAGAGCGGTTCCACATAGTCTGTTCTAGGACGTTTTTATCCGGTATGCCATATAAATGACCATATAGGCAGGTCTATTCTCGAATGGCAAGGTTCTTCGTTTCCCAGGCCATTTATGGTAGTTTTCCGTCAGCGGGTTGGCAGCGGTACAATCAGTTTGTATAATGAGTACTGTATCGACAACGACTTGTCAAACTCGCAGGTCCACTCGAATGAGTACTTGGCTATTGAATTGGTCGGGGAAGGCCGACTACTGTTCGGGTGGATATCCTTTTCCCAGCAAACGAAAGTACGGATGCAGAATGAACCGGATTTGCTCAGACTCGTCGTGAAGGGCAGGGGCCATGCAGTGAAAATTGAAGTCCGAATTATAAAGAAGGGTAAAAGATTCTACAACACAGGTCAATTCTCTTCCCGTTGTCCGATCTGTCATCTTGAACATTTGGCGCATCAAAGTGAAAGACAGGAAGGGAAAAAAGCGATAGTTTTGTTGCCATTTCTTGCCAGTTTCTCGAAATTCCCCACAAATGTCGACTTCACAAACACATCGGGAATGTCCTCTCAGCTTTTGTGATCGAACACAATTCTTAAATTAGCTAAATTTTTTCGAACCGATATGGACAGAGATAGCACTTTTCCCTTTTATTTCTATAACCACTGGCTGCCATCGAAAGCTAGGCGCGATGTGTATTCATGAGGCCTAATCAGCGGGTGTTTGTTCACACGTATCTCATTCAACTATGGAAAAACAATATCCATGATGCAGAAAAGCTTAGCTTCAATGTATTGTAGCCAGTCACTCTCCTAATACCTCGAAGAACAGGCACAGGCGTTGCCTGTGCTTGTCCGGTAGTCTGGGCGGCTAGCACGGTAGAATCTTATCCTAAGTGTCATCCTCCTTCTGCAACTTCTTTAGCCTTTTCTATCTCCCTTCACAACACATTGCCCGAATCGTTCCCTCACGAGGGTGTGTCCCCCATGAACACTTTACAATGCAAAAGAATTACTGATGTGTGTTGGCCAATGAAACTTTTCTGTGTTAAGGACAAATGTTTTTTCTTTCTAATTCCAAGATGCATTAGAATCGTTTGAAGCGTTTGCATTTGGAGCGTTGAATTCTTCTGAATTTTTTTTCGAAGTAGCAACTTTTAAATCAAAGCATGTGTCTCATGAACACAGGCTGGATTCAAAAAGATGTGCTCTGTGTTCTTGGCATGAGTTATTACCAAATCTCCAAGGAACTTACAGTTTTTCACAGTACAATCACGATTGCTATCGAGAATCAGTCTATGAATCTTCACAAAAAGAAGACGACAGAACCATTTGCTTTTGAACGCGACAACCACTGGTTAACCATCGTGGCATCAAACCCTAGAAGAACAGCGAGGGCTACAGGCTGTAGATTCCGCTTACTCCTATTCGAAAATGAGCTGTTGCTGGAATTGAAAGCGTCAGACTACATGGTTTCTCAAAAAAAAGTCAGGCCAGCAGTACAGCTGACTGATCTCGTCAAGGTGATCGGATCCGCTTTTCATAATTCAGTTTCCAGTCTTTACTTTTTTTTGAAAAATTCTTTTTCATCTGCTACAAACTTATCTTTATCGGCGAATCTGAGAATAACAAATAATCTGAAGAAACTAAAATAATATGAACAGGAACAATCTGTGTTTTACCTTGGACTGGAATATGTTAAGAATATCTTGCTGTCAACTTCTACCTATTTCAATACTTGTAAAGAAGGCTCATCTTGATGAGAATGGGACAGCCACGATTCTAAACTTCGTTTCCAAGGGAAAGATGTGTCCGTTTTTCTTTAATGCGGGCCACAGTGTCCATTCCGAAGGGGTCGAGTCAACAACGTAGCGGTTCCTGTAGCGTTCAGTGCTACATTGATCAGTCGGCGTTTGTCATCTTTATATACAAATGAATTCCGCTCCACCTTTTTCTCGGCACACTCAAGAATTGATTCTTGGTGACAGTTGTAACTCAATCTTTGAAATTTCAGATTACCAGCGATTTGGTGATAACATGCACCAAGGCGACATAAAAATCCCTGTGAAGCCCTCAGGATCACCCTCAAGATATTTGTCAATGAGTTCCTACTTAAGTGGATAGATCATTCTGTCTGCAACAGCCTAAAACCGATTGTCTACTTAACTACCTAGCTACCCTTAACTTTTCTGAAGTTTCTGAGAGAAGTTCCTCTCCAAAACAGGAACTGAAGAGCGTGATTTTGTTAGAAAATCCTTGCTTTGATGTAAAAGTTGCCCAAAGTAGATTTCTGAAGTGCCCACTAATTTTATTAGTGTAAATAAACACCCAAACTTATTCCTAACTTCACATTCCTCTGTTCGTGAGGCCTTTTCGAAATTAACAAACTGAAATTTATATACGAAGTCTACAATACAGATGATCGGCCTGCTAAGAACACCTCATTTTCGATTGCCTGAATATGTGAATCTATGAATGTTTGGGTCACTGTGTACGAGCCATTGTTTTTCATGCCGTTGATATTTATCCTTAAAGGGAATCATTTAGGAGGGGAATCCATGAACAGCATATGCGAATGAAGAGGGATGCTCGTAAAATTCAATTTCTCCAAGGTCGGATTACATGATGTAGAAGAAAGGCAGGAGAGATCTCCGTCGGGGGGTTGGGTGCTTTGCTGGATGTCGAATAACCTTCAGAGACAGCGTTCAAAGTTGAAGATGTATGGATTCGTAAAAACTCAGAGTCCTTCATTTCTTTGCCGTCCACAAAATTGGCTCTGAAACATCAAGATCATTTGAGATTGATTGGTCTCTGCTGACAGGCGATTAAGTTGCTCTTCATGTTTCTAGGGAGCATTTTACTCTTTCTCATCCTTAGGTATGTATCGATTGTCTGACTCTCGCTCTATTCGTTTTTCTGTGATCCTATGGCTCTACGATTTGTCAAATTTCGCGTTATCTAACACCGATAGAGCTTCTACCTCAACCCTCCAACTCTGGACTATGTCAGGGCGGAATAGCCGTGTGGAAAATCGTAGTAGAGGAGGAAACACCTAGTCTCTCTCACGGGCACATTTTATCTGCTTAGTCCTGCCTTCGAAACTTTTTGCTGTCAGCGGGAAAAGTGCAAAATCGTTTTTCTGTAGCCCATTTGCATGCCATGCTCAGGCGAGGCAGAGTGAAACGGAGCGCTCAGCCTTGTCATCTTCCTTCGCAATCTGATTTATGTGAGAGACAGGAAATGCACGTTTCGCTGTCTGTCTTGCCGGTTTTTCTCGTTTGGTCTGTAGCTCTGAACTCTCTACTCCCCATGTCTGCTTAAAGTTTCTTTGTCGATTCGGTTGATAATCCAAAAGGAACTCTTTCTCTTCCGAATGAACCAAGGCGGGAATTTTTCTGGGCGAAAAAGTTCTCAGCTCATATCTTTTCCCACTATGGACTGAGCTAGAAGGGCCATTTGTTGTCCGTGTTCGTATCGGTAGGTTCCATAAGAGGCAACCACGTCTCCTTTTTACAAGGCTGTCAGCGAGCCGCATCCTTGTTTAATCATCTGAATTACATGCCCATCGACCATCGTATTATTCTTTTTTTTTTGTTGGAGAAATCAACGATTCGTTCACTGTGACGATGACATTAATACTGTAAGCATGGCAAAGCAACGAACGTCAGCACGACGGTGATGGAACTGATGCAGAATGATTCATGAACTCATAGTTCAAACGAAGAATGTGAACATTTAGATGTCAACTTTGCTATTTCCAAAATTCGCCCAGTTGAACTCCTTGGTATCCCAGACCCTTCACTTCTATAACTTCTCTTCCATCTTTGAGGTTTTCTCATCCCGAATACAATCAGATAATCTGTTTTTTTTTTGAAATGGGAATTTTTTGATCAATTTTTCTTATGAATAGAGGTTGCTGGAAATTGATGGGACCTTGGCATTCCGTGAAACAATCGTCAATACTTGACGACACTTTTTCTAGAGAAAACGCCATGGAAATGGACGGAAATTGTCATGCCCCGTCCATCGACACGTCCTTTTCCACGGCGGGTCGATACCACTTAAACATATGCGTAGAGTGTTAGCTCTTTGTGAAATGGCTCTTTCCATTTGTGCTAATATGATTCGCTTTTTTCCATTTATCGACACAAAGCCTGCCAGTATAGAGTCCTGCCGGTGTTGCTCTCTTTTCATAATTTTTTTAGCAGGGATAAAAAGCGAGGTGTTCGAGGTGCAAGTTCTACTATTGCAATCGCAATAATCCTAAGACGTATAATGTAATACTACTATTCCCTTACAATACAAATTTCCCATCCCCACACTTACTACGAAGAAGTTCGGCAAGTGTGGGTAAAAGGTGCGTACTATTCGAACGAGAAGAAACATCAGTGATCAGTACTGATACAGCAGTAACTGTGATAGGTCGTTAGAAATCTGAGGAACTGTCAAAGAAAATGCTTTCTGAGATTGCCCTATAGTGTGAATTCGAATTCCCTCCTTTTACTATACCTGTCATTATATGGGCGAAAACGTCCTGTATAGGGCACATTAAGGGACCAGAGATTGTGTGATATGAATGCCACACCCATCGTGGACGAGTTTCAGCGGCTTTGTAGAGGCTGCACCATTCATAAGGGAACCAATTTAGGAGGTTCAAACATTTTTTATGACCCATAGCGACAATTGGAGGGAATTTTGAACAGTCATGACTTGATGTAGTCAGTTCTTTGCAAGATGGGAGCAAGTTAAATCGTCCAAACACCCCTTACATGCATTTGTCACGGTGATCTCGTGCATCCTCCGCTTCCACTATTTTTTGAAAAGCTTGAAGTTGGCAGATTTTCTCGATATCTCCGCCGCCGATGTACTCTTCTACATCAACACTACCGCTTTTCAACCTAAGAAAGGTGCCTCAAAATTATCGTGAACTGTGCCTTTTATGAATCTCAGAAGGAAAGAAGCTTGGGTCGTTAAGTATTTTTATGGCTATACAGGGTGACCCACATGAAGTGTGACGGGAAATAAAAAAAATAAGTTATGGGCTTTTGTGCTGGAGGAAGCGGTGATCGCTTGGGCGGAAAGGAACGCGATGAACGTCAGCTGAACCTGAACCGATTGGGCACCAACCCACAGCGCAAAGAAGATGCTGCAATGTTATGAAATCACGCTTCCGGGTTTTTAGGGCGAAGCAGTTTTGCTTTCAAATTCCCCGATCTCAATCCTTTGGATTTCGGATTATGGTCGATTCTGGAGCAGAAAGCCTACGATTTCAAACACAGGTTTTAGGAATCTCTGAAAGAAAGTTCCCTTGTATTTAGAAGCGTGGCATGAAAGTGATTGCGCGCATTTTTGGAAACATCCGAATGAGGTTTTATGTTTGCATTAAAGCGAAAGATGGTCATTCTGCATGCAAGATGTGATGCAAGATGTTTTTTTTCAATTTTGTGATGATTGTGTAGGAGTAATAGTTTCCTATTCGGTTTGATCTGTATAATTTTGATGATATTTTTCTGCGTCACACTTCATGTGGGTCACCCTGTATATGGGAGATGGGACGAATGTGAGATATGCATCAGGCTGGAGAGCATGTGAAATTTTGCTTTAAAGAAAGATGTTGAGTGATGACAAACTTTGACGAAGGGACGTGGATCAGCATCACTTCTTGACCGTTGAAAAATCGATGTTAACATGACGGCAAAAGCTTTTTTGTGTTACTTTGATTCCTGAAAGGGCAATATCACTTTCAGGTCTTCATTCTTCCTAGTCATAGATCGATTCTTCAAGTTGAGATAATACAAGCTCCTTGGGAACTGCTAATCAGAATCGCACCCGCACTATGTATCACGTACTCAGATTCGCTGTCGACGATAATTTGGGTTAAATACAATTTGTTGGGTTAGTCATTGTACGAGTCACTAGATTTTATTCTCCCAGATGAGCCTGGTGCCGTCTAACTGGAATTGTCTGCCTGATTTCTGGGGTATAAAAGCTTTGTTGCCTCAGCTGGTATTGACCCCACAACCCAATCGTTTTATCATGTGTTAGAACCATGCCCCCCGTCATTATCTCGCTATGACACTCTACTCTTGCTGAAATATTGTATGTGAATATGAACGCGCTTGTAAATGGCTTTCTCTAATGGATCATTTTCGTGGAAGAGCTCCCTTCGGTCAAACTCATGTACGAACAAATTTGTGACGCCATGAAACACGCTGTTCAAATGTCGCACCCTGCTCTCCTTATGCTATTGGTTTGGATATTCGGGCGCTCTTAAGTAATATTGTCGCACATTCCTCATGAATATTTCCACGATATAAAATAGTCATTGTTTTGCGACCATTACTCACGTCATTTCCCACTCATTACCTGGAGCTCATTCTCGTTTTATTGCTTAACAAGTGTCTAAGTGCTCTATCAGACATAAATGACACTTCATTTTATAGAAACTTCGAGAAGTTCTTCGAAAACCAGTGAATTTCGTCTAGCTCTATGAATCAGCTCGTGTCATTCATTCACCGGGTAGCCAGAATCCATCAAAGCTCGATTCGCCCTGAAATTGTGACAACATAGATATGACATAGGGATATTTGCGCTTTCCAGGCTAGAACCTCCCTCTGAAGATCATCTGGGGCTGATAAATAATAATATTGTTTAAATGCATCCCAACTCGGTAACTGTTACTACCATTCTTAGCCAAACTCAAAATTCAACGGAAGGACTCATTTTTCAGGTTGAAACCCCATAAGTCGTTTTTCCGTTGGGCTTAGGATTAGTTTTCGGCAAAACCTCAATTCCAACTTTTTTCTCTCACAAAACTGTATATGAATATCGAAATAAATGATTACCCTTACTTCATCTAATTCATTTGATGGGGAATATTTCTGCTATTTGCAGTAATATTGTCTACTATAATCTACAGATCAGTCTAAGAAGTGATTATATTTGGATTTCTACCGCACGGAGACCTTGAGACCTCTCATCGATTTCTCACTCATCCTAATCTTAGACCTGCGCTCAGTTCTCACAACCTCTCTGCCGTACAATTTTATTCATTTTGGTCTTCGACAAGTCTATCATCATTGGAAACAATTCACCGCTTGCGTTAAATTCTGTCGAACAATGACCGCAAAAGCATTCGTATTTATGGCTCTTCTACTTTGTTCTCTTCTAGTGCTACTAGTCAGAGATGAGGAGTCCAATTTCATTTCCTGACTGAATGCAGCTTTCATCGATCAACCATTAATAGTCTTTGATGTGTATACTGTACTCATGTATGCGACCAACTTTTGATTCTTACTGAAACAGCATTTGAAACTTCCAGCTCCAACTTCTATCTGCTCAGATCAGGCACAGATAAATCCGTTCATGCTCGATGACTTTTTTCATTTCGTCGTCTCAAACATCGACATACTCGAAGAATGCCTGATAGTTGGCGGTAATCTTGATCTTGACTGATCCATAGCTTGCTGTGTAGGCTTGTCCAGAGTATTGTTCGCTGAATTTGATCAGCGAACGCTAAGTCTGCTAAAGCCAAGGCACTGTAACTATGGAAAAGTCCGAGAAATTCGCCAGTATAGCAGCAGTACATTATTAAAATTTAGCGATTGGGTGGGTAACCATGGCGCCAGAGAATCTGGGGCTATGATGGTGGGATTTAAAGGAAGCTCATCCTACAGATGACATCCTAAAGCCCTGCGATATACAGTGATTATCGCAGGAACTGGTCTGGAAGTCATGGGGATCTACGAGTAGAAGGTAAAAGTTTTTCATGTTTGAGGAATAACTACACAAGATCCTTCTTTGTTTATTCGTCAGCGGTTTCCAGCCATTGCCTGAAATTCACTCATTGACAGAGGCCAGTGGCCGTCGTTCGTCATTGTTTATGGATGTCCCCGTCGTTGTTATGGAATTGTGGCCTTGCGTTCACCCTGTACCCGTTCCTTGTTCCTTCACCATAATATTAAAGGGAAGGGGAGAGGGAATGAAGGGGTTGTAGCGTTCCTTTCACAAACGGGTCAATGGGTTCGAGACTGCTCTACTAGTTCAGTAAGAACATAAGAACCCTTTTACTTTTACTATATGTACTTCGACCAGAAACGCATAATTTGTGATCATCCAATGTTCACGATACAGTTCAATATAGATCGGTCCCGACTGATCGATAGCGATCGATATCATAGTAGCTAAATTCCCATGTTCCCATCCCTTCTGTTCTCAAAACACTTGCTTAAGAAAGTTATACAAATAGATAAACAGACGAGCATATAGACCCACGCACACATATGCATACACAGTCATGCTCACCCACATCTGTAATGTATTCCCACATACAAGCTACCAACATGTGCATGCACCTACCTACACAGGCAATCCAGGCATACTCACACGAATCACCCATTTTACAGCAACGTATCGCAGTCAGTTATTACAGATTATAATTATTATACATTATAATAGTGATAATGACGGCAGTAGATTAGAAAGAGCTATGTCGTTGGGACCGATCATATATGCAATGTGTAAATCAGATCGGTCACTCCGATAGCGGTCCCTTCCATATTCCCACACATGGACAGCGGTACCAATCGCGGATCCCTGACTAGGAATTCGCATGTTGCTGGTCATATTGTTCCCATCTCTTTTCTCATTTATTTGCTATCACTTCAATAACTTCTTTTTCTTATCCACACTATTGACTATTCATCACTTTCTTCCGGGATTTCCATCGAAGTTCCGCTTTCTGCAGGTCTGCTTACAGAATTGTTTGACTGGTGGTGACACTGGTAGTTCGCACTCAGTATACGACTTTATTACCCACTCATTACCGGTTTATTGCGCTATAGCCTGAATCTCCTCTTTGTAGTGCCGTTTGTAAACGGATAGGTAAGTGCTGAATTACTTTCGGGAGAGTGAAAGCTAAACCAACACTCATAGAGAGCTGTTGGAGTTAAATCCCTCAAATTCGTCATTGTTTCAGTCGGTTTTCGAAGTAAATATTGAAGTTCAATATAACTTTTTTCGCCGGACACAGAAATCGACCATAGGTATCGGAAAGCTCGTTAATATTTTGCTCAGGGTGTTCCTTAATGGAACTTATTGTTGAATGTTCTTGAAATATGTAGTGAATTAATCCATGATGGACCCAAACGTATGATCCCAAGGGATCCTCGTGAATACGGGACTATCAAGGCGGTGTTTGGTCAAAACAGCCCATTTTAGGGGCTATTTCCAATCGGGGTGTCGCCTTCGTCGTGCAAGCAATTTCGAATGTTTGTTTTGTATGGGTCAAGACTGGGTGGGGGTTAGATCAGCAGTGTCGATGCACGTCCATCCCGTCCGAGTGCCCGCCCGATTGTTGGTGGCGTGATCGCTGTCGACCCACTCACGTCGCCTCTTTTCGCTATCATCGGAGCTGCTTATTTCAACAGCTGATAGGTGGTCTTTGCCCCATGAAATTTTGTTTGATCACAAATCTACCTTACCTACCTAATTTACTCTTAATTGTTATACTGAATTTTTTCCTTTAATTTTACCTGAGTCAGTGCACCTATGGTCATTCCTATCGCAAACTTTCAGCATCTTTAGTTACCTGGCCCTTCTGCCGAGCCACTTTTGGGCAAATCATTCCCGCTGACATTTCATTGACTCTGCATTGCCATATTACTATGAAAAATGGTTTTGACAACGCGATTCGTTGAAAAAATTATTATTCACAGGCGTGATTTATTACTAACTGTGGTCACCTAAAGTGTCACCCATGTACTGTGACTGTAACTGGATCCGTGATAATTGATGCCGTGGTGGTTTATTCGACATGGATTTTGTGCGCATGTATTAGGGCTATTAAAGATGATATTGATTATTTTACTGATTTTCGGACTGACCTTATATTTATTTTTTATTATTTTTATAAATTATTTGCCTTTTCTCTACGACCTTCAACTCACATACATTTATCTTTTATTTTTGCAAGCTGGTAATTCTTGAAGATCATTTACCCTAAAATTCCATAGATAAGAGCGGGTGAGCCTACCGGTGAAAAATTAATTGGAAAAAATCGAAATTGAATGCAGTCACCCCTCTAACTTGATGGATGGGTAAATTACACCTCGAGGAAGAAGATAAGAAGAAGCTCTGCCCCTCAACTCTAAACCCCGCCCACTTAATAAACAATTTATATAAAAAAACAGCGATTCGTAAAAAGAAGAAAAAAACAGCGATTCGTAAAAATCGCTGTTTTTTTATATAAATTGTTTATTAAGTGGGCGGGGTTTAGAGTTGAGGGGCAGAGCTTCTTCTTATCTTCTTCCTCGAGGTTTAATTTACCCATCCATCAAGTTAGAGGGGTGACTGCATTCAATTTCGATTTTTTCCAATTAATTTTTCACCGGTAGGCTCACCCGCTCTTATCTATGGAATTTTAGGGTAGTTTGATCCATGGTAATCCAGGAACAGCATTTATCGAATCATGCACCACACTTAGTTGTAGTAACGTGGCCTGAGGTGATGATCAGATAATTTTAAATAAATCTGTGTCCAATTAGTCAGGCGAAAAGGAATCAGATATGAATTTTTGATATGAAAGCATTTCCAGACAAGTCGAGGTTTCCAGCCATTTTTCATCGTTATTAAGGTACAATGGGATCTTTTTTAAAGACTATTTGTAAGCTTTTTTTATTAGTATACTTGTTTGTTTTACAATGTAAATTACGCGTATGTATGTATATATGTATGTATATCATAGCAAACAGATGGAGGTGGTGTAAGACAAATGGCCCCTTGTCACACATGTCGTGTCCGAGAGTTGAAGCCGGGAGCGATACTCGCCCGAACCTACGAGCCCTTTCACTTTTTCAGGGTGGATTATTGGTTCAGGTCTTCTAGCCATCGCAAGCCATTGTATTATAGAAACCACATCCATTCAAAAGAACGAATCTGAATGGAAGTGGATTCGAGGGCGCATCCCCAGCTACATATTGAAGCACATCACCTCATTCCCAAGTTCTTGGTAGTTTTTTTGCACTGATCTTCGTTGATGGGTTTTTTAGCGTGTACACATTCATTTTCTAATGCTACCACTCGAATGCTATTGTAACTGTTTGCACCACTGAAGATAGAAGATTGGTCCTTGAATCTCGTAATCTGCTGAGCCACACTGATCGCGATCTAGGGCTTCAGCAATCTTACTTGTTGATGGCGTCGTCATGTCGTAAAGTTGACTCACAATGGGAACACAATGAAGTTCAGATCCCCCTAACTCACCCAGCTACACCGGTGGCCGGAATATTCGATCGTCCCATTGACCTATTCATCGAATACTCGGCAGCTAGTTTCCTCTTACCTTAGAACTGCGGAACCGATCTGACCGTGAACTCGGCCTTCCGGCCACAGTACTTGCAATTTTTATGGATGTCACTGGACTTTATTCTTATGCACAGTGAACAATCATCTGTACCACCCATTTGTTTGTTCTAAGCAACAATTCTTCTTCACTAACTATGAAGCCCATTGAACAAACATTTCTCAGTCAACAGATGTGCATTGCTCACATTTACTGCATCACTTCTTATCTAATTCATGTACAGAATTCTTTTGCACAGCGCTCTCAGGTACCCTCTATTCTGCCAAAGAAATCCACGAACGGTCCTTCGTCAAGCTGCATTCAGGCCCTCTAGAAATCGGTCGCTTTCACTCGAGAAGCTTTGAAACAATCAGGTATCTCTCTGCAGGAAAACTACTGCTCTATTGACCTGATAGAGGTCATAAAAGTTCAGCATATCCAGTGTAATACTGAGAGGAATCATTCTTATTCCATGACCATAATGGGAGGTATAAATAGAGCATTTAACGCTTTGCATTCCTGTAATTTACTAAAACTGCTGATTAAGAATTCTCCACGCTGAGGCAAGATAGTGTCAATTGCTGGCATTATCCTACGTCCATAATTTCCGTCCCATAGTTCAGGGATCAATTCGAAACCTGTTCGAGTCAACAATGTCTTCCATCCCTCTCATGATTTTCTTATTGTTAGCTACTACCAGGCACGTCTGGGAATTTATGAACACTAGGCATCTGTCCTCCTCCCCCCCCCCTACACGTTCACCAACTAAGCATTCAAAAACGGAAGTCGTGGGCGAAATCCCGTAACGAAGATGAACAAGAGCTGAGCTTGTCCCGCGTGACTCCCGGACGTCTTTTTACCTCACGAAAATCTGGCCTCCTAATATTGGGGAAGGAAATGGTTTGGAAAAGGGAATGTAAGATGGAAGTTTGGCACGTTCGCGATAAAGTCCCTTGTGCTACTCTTTCTGCCTAAGGTGATTTGTGTCGGAATATCATTGTACACCCACTTTTCCCTCGCACCGCTCCGATGTCTTCGAGTCATGCGTTTGGAAGAGTTTTCATGACCACCTTATCTTCATAGTGAATTAGGAAATCATTTCAAGGAAGGGATGGAGCATCAGGAGTTTAATTAGTTCTCACTTTTGACACAAATTTTTCGAGAACAAAAATTTAACGTCCACATAGACTCTGTGTCCATATATTAATAGCAATGTGACAACAAAGTGGCGATTACATTTTTGCCTGACTCAAGTTCTCATTTTTTGCCTTCCAATTGTTCATCACCTCATTCCCAAAGCGGGTTTGTTTGATGATAACTGAATCAACGAAGAAGTTTATTAGGGATTCACACACAGACCATTCTTACTCGATATGTTTGCCTCTCTGGTATAAGAGTTGTTTGATCAGTTTGAAGTAGTCTTGGCGTAGGCTGCCCTTGACTGCTCCGGACTCATTACAAAACTTTTCACTAGCAGCCGTCAATTTCTTATTTTTCTGCTGATCTCAAGGGAATGAGCATTCGTTCTTCTTATCGTTTCATTTGCGTTGAATTGAATGAGTCACGAAATATCTTCACTTAATCGAACCAGGATCGTTTCTGATAATTGTTGCGAAAGTCAACAAATAAGATTTCAATGCTGAGATAAGCTCGAGATTGAGTGTAAGGCGATACAGTACTTCCCAGAAAACTTCTTCCTCGCTTTCATACTTGACAACTTTTGAAAATTGCTTCCTATTGCTCGTATTCCGATTGCTCCTGCACTCATAAATGGAATTCCTAGATTGTTGCCATAGAGGTTTTTTGCACCGCAATGACTCGCGTTCCCCAGTTATCACCAGCGGACTGGCTCTTGTGATAATGAATGACCTTGCACTCCTAGAATCACTTCTTTTTGTGTAGTACTTATTACCTTGATTAGATCGATTCAGTTCAAAGTAATATCTAACTGTTACTATTTAGTATGGAGCGGTGTAATAGTATAAGCGCCTGGGAAGGGCCTCCAAGATAGTGAAGTGAATGTAAGTATGTCAAATCATTCCTCAGAAAATTTGTTTTTTCCTTTTCACTTCCTAGATGATTGTCAACATAGGTTGTGTACAGTTAGGTCAAAGAGTGCCGCCGCTCAAATTTGAAAGTTACCGGTAATCTTTTGGGTAATTATCCTCCATCGCCAGTCGAGCACTTTCTTTACAAATATTGTAGGAAAGAGAAAACGTTGCAATCGTTGAGTATTATATTGCTATCAGTGAAGATTCATACGGTATCATCTCATTTTTCGCAACTTCGGCACTTCATAAGATGTCCTTGCTGGAGACAAGTTCTACCTTCGGACACAGTTCATTCTAAACACTAGACTGTCATAGGAGATTAGGCAGTTTCCAGGAGACTGTTGTTGTTTTTGTTGTCGTTGTGCACAAGACTGGAATTGAACTACTTCCCCCTCTCAGTTTGTCGACTATCTCTCCTTTGATGTCGGTTTTCGAACACCAGAACATGTCGTTGTACAAACACCAATATGAGACCAGCGTGCTGCTATACACCCAACCCTTTCCCAACATCATTTGCGACTCAGAATGAACTTTAAAAGTCCTGCTCATAGAGTGTGGCTCATGCCCTCTATCTGCACTTCTTTATTACCCAAACTCCTCTCTCAAACGATCGATCCTAGATCGTTAGTCCTCCGGAATTTCATATGATTTCATTTTTTCAAGTAATCGCTTGTGGAGCTAAAAGTTCGTATCAAACTATTTGCTGCGATTCAGTGCGTTGTGATAGTTTTTTGTTATATTCCTCCTCATCGAAAATTTCTGCTGTCGCATTAACTCTTGATAGAGCAATGCGCACTGCCTCCAAATAGAGCTGGGAAACGATTTGTGAGGTTTGAGCGTCATCGATGCTGCCTTTCTGGGAAGATTAAAGTGCTCCTCTTAACGTTTTTATGGACTATGTGAATATGGGTGATATGTGCTGTTCAAGGAAAAAATCAGCATATCAATGTTCACCAGTCTTTCGAAATTGTTAATCGGTTGAGTTCATATCAATGAAATTCTTCGGATGATGCCCTAATGAAGTTTTGGTCATTTCTGATTGACACAGAAAATCTGGTCCATAGTGGATAAACTGCGATGAAAACTCGGCAACCTGGACAGAAAATGATCCTCCTGATTGTGTGAACCATGAAGAGGATAACGCGCGTTTGGCATCTGTGCCGCTTCTACCTAGTGATGTCTAGAACCTCAAGATCAGTTTCACTGCTACCAGGGTTTTGAAAATAGGCGTCTGTCACATGATATATGTAGAACAAGGTATCTACATAGCATTTCTTAGTGTTAGTCCTGAATCATGCATGAGCACTTGATAGAATGTCTGCTGGATTGAAGTTTGCTTCAGAGTGTGGCTTTTGGGGCCATATTTAGTGGAACTCTACGTATTCACATCGAATAGGAGCCCACCATTCTCATCCCGACCGTGGGAAAGAAATGTTTTTTCTATAGAGTCGCAAATGAATTTTTCGAACAAAGGAACATTCGCTCGCGAGTAGTCCGTCAGAGTACCCTTCTTCCAGTAGCAATCTCTCTTATCACTAGCGAACATATGTAACTTTGGTGAAATCACACAGATTCTTCTTATCCAACAGCCACATAGCATTTCATCTTTAAATATCGTTTGCATTTGCGTTCGCTAGATTTGAATGTTTTTACCATAAAACAATGATTTGTTTCTATTTTTTCTTCTCCGTCCCCAGTATGCCTTCCATCTCACGGCTCACTCGTTTTGTTCTCCTCTTTTCCTCGTTTTCATACGACGGTTTCATGTTTATCACAGAAGTATGTACGTAGTGAAAATGATGTTGCGAAGGAGCATGGCGGTATCTGCAGTGGTCTGATATGACGTAGGAGTATCATGGTGGAATGATTTTTCCCATGATAACGGTCTTTGTTCCCAGCGTTTTACATCCAAGCAGTTATCTATCGTATTTTGTGTTTTATGTCGTTTCTTGGGCTTGCAATATGTCAAATCTTAACAGCTTGCCGTAGAGAACAAATAGCTTGGGAATTTTGTTAGGCCAGCGGTAACTACAAATCGGGATGGTTAACATCCGATATTATATTGAGGTATATATTTGTTAATTAGGCGTTTTTATTTCGTGTTTTTATCAAATGTAACTTGATATATGGTTTATATCTCAATATCCTTAATATTAGGCGATATTGATATTGAGGTTTCTGAAGTGAAAAATGAAGTCTCTATAAAAAACGAGTTCAACAGGAACTGAAGACGTGGCGCTTGTGCTTTGAAATCTCATCCGGCTTTCGGCTTCATTTTCTATGCCGGCTAAAAGGAGTTTGATAAGCTACTAACATCAAATTCATGAAGTTACTGCTTGGGCATATTACCACGTTAGAACCTTCAGATTTTTCTTCTGAAGTGGTTCCGTCAATGACATTCCTTTTATTGTTTTTTTTTTAGCAGAACTCGTACAAAAGAAAGATAATTAGCAATAGAGCTTAGGCAAGATCTGGACTTATAGAGATTGCTCACCCCTGCTTTCAAGATCGCTTCGTTTTTGAAATATTTACAAATGAGTCACGGTGGATGTTTATGTAGTATTTCAAATTGACATGAATCTCTTGAGTATGATGGATATGGTAGGCATCGGTCCGCTCAACATAAAGTATTTCAATGACGAAACCCATTGATGGTTTCGAAAAGGCTTCTTACCTGATAACTCCTCTGAAAACTTTACTTGGTGGCCCCATTCATTCCAGTATATGACTGGGTCGATACATCAACAAATTTTATCGGGGGACAGTGCCCAAGCCAATCAAGAGACCGCAAAAACTTCCAGGCGTCTTTCGCATCAGACAGTTTGAACTGGTAACTGTACACCATCTTATCTCATGTTTTCTGTAACTACCATTTTGGTTGTAATTCGATACCCAACTGATCATGATCGAAACTTGACCACTATATGCGACTTCCAGTTTCGGTCAGATATCAATCAAAGTCAAATGACATCAGCTGGAGCACTTCGACCGTTCAAGTTTTTGCTGTACAAGAAAGATCATCTGATAAGTGAACGCTGCTCTCTCGGGTCAACAGAACTTTCTCGCAATCCTTCTTTTCCGTGGCTTTTCTTGGCTTTTGACCAGAAATACTTGCAGAACATGGTTTTGTTCACTTGCTTCATTAATTCGAAAACCATTTTGTATTTTACAATTGTACAACGCTTGCAATTTTGAACTAGTAAGGCTACAGATCATAACCGAATTTTGCCATAGTTCCTTATTGCGACAATCATTGTATTGGAAAGGATATTCGAGGGCGGATTACAAAAAAGCTGGTTAAGTGGGACGATAGACTGAACGATGGCTCTGGCAGAATTGTAACTTGAACCACAACGCTTCTGAAAAAAAGTGCTGTCCATCAGATTAGTGGGGTCCTCGTACCCTTCCCTTAGCTTCAGTATTATTTCTCAGTTCTACATCACGCTGAGAAAAGATGTTGTGGGAAAAGAAGTATCACTTTCATAGGTAACATATTGGGATTATCTCGGTATAGATCGAAAAATCAGCTTTTTCTGACAAGCTGGATATTGTAGGGTTTATCGATTGGTTCATATATCTCAGGGAGGTAGAACAGGTTCCGCTCCTTTCAATACAAAGTCGCACTTCTGTCGGAATTTTACAGAAGGGGAGCGAAGAGTTTTCAAGGTGTACTGGACGTTACAGATGTTGAGTTGTAAGCATTGAAAGCAGAGGATGCACTGGGTGTATGGATGATGGTCATTGAGTGGTAGTTGGCAACTGTCCCTAAGTAACTAACTGGTCATTCCTGTTTTGAGTCGGTTGTGAACCAATTAAATCAAGCTCGCCGACAGAATAATGAAGTAGTTTGCAACTACCTACTCATCCTCTTGAACGTTCGGGTACGATTTCTGTTGTGGAAAGGAACTGCTCTCTTTACCATCCTTTCGTGGCGCAAGGATGACCATGCTTTCCTTGACATCCTTCTCAGTGGAACCACATAAGTGCAGAAAATTTTCGTTTTTTCCTCCATGACGACGCTGAAGTATTTAATAGCATAAAGAGAATTTGTTGTTACTGTTCCCACTATCACGGATCTACTATCTCAGCAAAGATAAATGTTCCTCAGCTGGCGGTGGTTCACTTTCACTGGATGTCTTCGAGAAAATGGGGAATTGTTACTGCTAATGATACTCCTAGTAAGTTTATACGGTGAACTTAAGTTTTGCTCTGATTAGGATTCGCTGTGATAAAATTGGAGCTTTTCATTGCTGCGTTAAATATTTGTCTAGATGAGGGAGCACAAGCATGAAAGTCCTTTTTTAAATTCTCTAAGAGCAGTGTAGTACGACGGCGATCCATCCCTTCAATAGACCAACTTCCCTATTGGATTAAGATCATCAGCCTTGCGAAAAACATGCTTTCTGTGAACCGCTCATCCCAATGCAAGAGGGGGGGGGGCACTTGTGACAAAACCAAAAGGCTCAGGTTACCCGTGTGCTTGCTCATGACACTTGTCACGTCAGTTTCGTGGTTTTGCGACAGACTCCATGTCAAAATCGTGGGGTTAAAAGGGAATCTTACTGCTTATTACTCTTAGAATGCATAATACAAATACAGTTGTTTCAAGATGTATTGTTTCTGTATTGCTTTGTAGAAATGAGAGGCTCATTTGGTCTGTGTGGGAATGGATCTCAAGCATCACGTTTCTGATAAATCAAGTGTGATCTTGCTCTGAGTTCTTACCTTGCTGGCTTGTGCTTGCATACTCACTTGAATTATGGCTCTGTTTGCCGGACAATTCTTCAATAGTAGACGATTCCTTTCTCTTTGATCAGTCAGCGGTGAGAAGAAGTGATCGATGCTCCCAGCAGTCATCCCACTTATTCTTGCTCGCTTTCATTGAGTACTTAGAAGCACTTGTAGTTATCCTTACGAATTACCACCTCCCATAAGTCCTACGATATGCTTTCAGGCTCCACAGATCCTGTCTCCAGCCACGTGCAGAGCGACACGTCTGTATTCAGTTCTATTTTTTCATGCTTTTTAGCGCTTCTCTATTGTATTAGGTTGATGCATAATTATTGCGGATTTTTTCGCGGCTTTTTTTCTCTTGATAGAATTTGAATATTGAGATCGGGTTTTCTCTAGAAATGATCTACTTGATTTCCTCTACTAGAATATACTCAGAAAACCATCCGCATATTCGCGGAATCAGGCTTAACTACTTCGAGAAAGATCGGAAGGTGGCACACTCATTCCGCGATCTCAGTAACTTTTCGGCGATCGTTCATTAGGTGATCTAGTGAAAGCACACATGACTTCCTCGAGGTCAAAACACGATTATTTTGATATCTTCTATATCCCCTGCATTTTACCTGCCTCTACACATTAGGTTGTTGCATAATTGTTGCGGATTTTTTCCAGCAAATTTTACTCAAAGAAACTATAGAAATACTAAGCAAAGACATATTCAAATAATTACTCCGGAACGTATTCACCATCTACAGCAAGCACTGCTTGCCATTGATTAGTTAGTCAGATTCTAAAAGCGAAGAAGTTTTGATCCTTACGGGCGACCCACGCCTTGACATCAGCCATCAAGTCATCCAAATCGACGCAACTTCTATTCTCTAGCCATTTTTTCGATGAACAGTTGACGAGATAATCCATAAAAGTTTCTGTTGGTGAATATGGCAGATTCAGGGGCAGATCCCATTTCTTGGTTAGCTCTGGCTGATTGTTCGATCGCAGATTTGATCGCCGAAAAGTTACTGAGATCGCGGAATGACTGCGCCACCTTCCGATCTTTCTCGAAATAGAAAAGCCTAATTTCGCGAATATGCGTATGGTTTTTCAATAATATTTTTGTAGAGGAAATCAAGTCTCAAGTCAAGTCAAGTCCAGTACATCAAATCCGAACTCAATATTCAAGTTCTATCGAGAGAAAAAAAGCCGCGAAAAAATCCGCAATAATTATGCATCAACCTAATATTCCACAGTTCCAAATGCGAGCAGGAGCATTAAAACGGGCACCATGTCGGCACTAGGTCACCATGGGCGACAGTATTAAATGGTTGTGATGAGTATAGTTCTGTCGCAAATCAGTTTTGGCATTTGGCCAGAATTCGTCTAGGCACCAAAAAACCCCTCCTTTTCATAGTTACGGACTTTTATTTGTAACTTAGGAGTCCGACGAAATGTAAAAAAAGTTAAGTTTTTTCTCCTCAAGAGTCATATACATATTGTCTTGCGGGGAGGCGGGTTGGTACTATAGCAGGAGAGGCTGTGTCAAGATCTCTGGAATCACCGATTTTGTTTCGGAAAAGCGTCAGCAATGACTCCTCTTGACCGCCACTTTTCCTGAATACCTCATGTTTTCTGATTCCCTTCTGTTTCGTAAAGCATAATAATAGGTTGATGCATAATTATTACGGATTTTTTCGCGACTTCTTTTCTCTCGATACAATTTGAATATCGAATTTGAGATTCCATAGGAATAATCTTCTTACTTTCCTCAACAGAAATGCGTTCAGAAAGTCATCTTCATATACGTCACATTATGCCCTATTGCTTCGAGAAAGGTTGGAAGGTAGCACAATCATAAAGTGATCTCAACGAACTTCTTGGCGATGGAACAGTTAGCACGTTCGCCTTATTCACCAACAGAAACACCTATGGATTCCATTTTAATCGTCCGTTGAAAAATTGGCTAACGAACAGAACTTTCGACGAAATGAATGACTTGATGGCCGACGTCGAGACGTGGATCACCTTCATGAATCGAATATTCTTCGCCGTGGAATCCGACTGCCTCCCAAATGGGAAGCAGTGCTCGACGTAGATGATGGATGTGTTCTAGAGCAATTATTTCAACATGTCTTTGCGAATTATTTCCATCGTCTATTATGCTAAAAAAATCCGCAGTTATTATGCATCAATAATGGATTCTCCATATCAGGAGGACCATAGGAAAGTACCATAATCTGGCATTGTAGAAGATGTATAGCAACAAGTATTGGAATTCCTTTCTCCCTGAAAAATACCCTACATAAGAAACATCCAATTCCCATAAAAATGAGAATCACTTTTCTATCTCGTGGAATCTTATCTCCAAATGATTTTATTACCCGCATGAAAATACTAGTTTAAGAAATCCTCTTGGTTATTTGTTCCTATTGCTTGTGATAGCTTGTCACTTGAGTGCTCTCGTTTTTGTTAATGGCTCTGACAAGTCTCTCGGAGGTGCTTAAATCTTGCATACAGGAATTTTCAGACTTTTGATCCGACATTCCGGTCGCTGTTCTGGTTAATCTCATCTTTCTTAGATCACTGATACCTTTTGATTGGTAGTGAAACTACTATGGTAGGGCACTTATTGATCCGTGGAAAGTCTGTAACTGATTTATTGAAATAGAGCTTTCACATAATCTCGTACAATTGGTTTGCTTCTTTCTCTCATAATAGTTCAGAGAAGCTAGTTAAACTTCGTGTTTCTTTTTCCTTGTGCTCAAATCGGTCAGTGCTCTCAAAAGAAGTCTGTGTACAGTGTTTGTTTATGATGTTTTTTTTGGCGTGAATAGCTACAATCTCTCAATTGCCGAAGTATTTGTGATGTGCATCAATATCAGCAGATTGTCGTGCCATCGAAAAACTGCTTGAATGTCTTCTTCTACTTTTCAAATAGTATATTTCAGGGTCATGTTCCGGCTGTTCTTCCTTTTCGGAGTATCAGTTGTACTTCGATTGGAGTACCTACTGGCCGCAGCCATAGTCAGAGCGAAGGCACGTGAATGGTCGGAGAACAAGGTGGGGAAAGTGGAAATTCTTGCCAAGGAAGTATAGTCCTTCTCACAGGGTTGGCGAATTATGGACAAAACGTCGGTCTTGGGCGGGACTCGAACCCGTCCTTGTGCTACTTGTGCTGTCCGGCTTTAAAAAGAAGCATCAAGTCGATAAAAGTATAGTAATCGCGAGGATGAAAGTAGCTCACATGCATCTTGGCTTCCGGTCGCTTCCACAGTCTTGCGAATACCTTTAAGTTTAGCTATGCAGCAACCCAAAAAAGCCGCCCAATTTCGGATTCGGATTTCGGATTCCCCCTCGAATTTCGGGGCATTGCAGAGGGAGGGGCAGGAGCGGTAAGAAGACCATAGCTCTGCTCGAAATGGTCCTTCAGGGAGTAGAAGTAGCATCCACTTAGACCATCAAAGGTAAGAGGGAGGATTCACTTTTTCTCAAGTAACTACCTCAGCTCTCCAGTGCAGGAGGGCTGGAGCTCTTTGAGCATAGCTAGAAGCCAAGGGCTTGATTAAGTGAATGCTTTCAGATACGTATCTTCTCCGCACGTGTAATTTCTCTGACTCATGCTACACTTTCATCGATAGGATGCTTGTGCAGGTAGGATGGATCACTACTTTCACACTTTTCTCTTCTTAGGGCATACCACGACTCCCTTGTTTTTCCACTAATGTCATTTTACTTTCCCATTTTAGCCTTTTATCTGATTCCGAATATGTAAAAGAACCATACGACTACTCCACGTATTCAGCACAGTACATATTTTTATTCTCAATGGGTTAGTTCCAACTCCACTCGATTATCTCTTTTTTTGTTTTATTTTTCTTACTACGGTACCTACGCAAGCTGATTTCAGGGTACTTTATATATGATATGACGGATATGTATATTCATGGTGAAGCGCCTTACTCAAAGGAATATTTCATTCATCACTCTCTTGTGAGTTTCTCATTTTTCCTGCCAACCGAGGAAGGCGTTCAATCACACCTGCTCCCTACTCAATTCCGAGTCTCAGCCGACCAAGGCTTTTCATATTCCCTACATCCCCATAGGTTGACTTGTGGAAGCTTAGGAATGTCAGCTCTGACTGCTAGAAAGTCCACTGGACACCTTCATGTTCACCTGTCACCTGTCGTCCCGTTGATCATTGATTTTCTCGATCGCGCGCTAGCAACGTCTCAATTGGTCCCTATCGCTAGCTAGAGCACTCGAGAGACACGGGGCCAAACATTCTTCTCGTCCAGAGCCTACATGAAGTGTTCTGAACATCGCGCTGGCGGTCGTTCTGGTGTCTGTTCGACGTTCCGAGGGATCCAGTCAGTCTCGCACTAGACTAACGGTCATCACTACGTATCCTTACTTTATATAAAGCGCTCGCGTCTGCCTGTCTGTCCGTCTGTTTGTCTGTATGTTTGTACGGAAAATCATAATTCCTGTCCCCTTGGACCTAGGATGTTCAAATTTGGTAGGAGCACAGGCGGCAGAATGGGAACACATATGGTGGGTCTCAAGGCCTGACTCCGCCTACAGGGGACGGGGTTTGTGCGAACAAAATGTTCCGGTGGAAAACCATAACTCCTGTCCCTGTGGACCTAGGACGTTCAAATTTGGTAGGAGCACAGACGGCAGGATGGGAATACATATGGTGGGTCTCAGGGCCGGACTCCGCCCACAGGGGGCGGAGTTTGTGCGAACAAAATATTTCGGCGGAAAATCATAACTCCTGTCCCCTTGGACCTAGAAAATTCGAATTTGGTAGGAGCACAGGCGGCAGAATGGGAACACATATGGTGGGTCTCAAGGCCTGACTCCGCCTACAGGGGACGGGGTTTGTGCGAACAAAATATTTCGGCGGAAAATCATAATTCCTGTCCCCTTGGACCTAGGATGTTCAAATTTGGTAGGAGCACAGGCGGCAGAATGGGAACACATATGGTGGGTCTCAAGGCCTGACTCCGCCTACAGGGGACGGGGTTTGTGCGAACAAAATGTTCCGGTGGAAAACCATAACTCCTGTCCCTGTGGACCTAGGACGTTCAAATTTGGTAGGAGCACAGACGGCAGGATGGGAATACATATGGTGGGTCTCAGGGCCGGACTCCGCCCACAGGGGGCGGAGTTTGTGCGAACAAAATATTTCGGCGGAAAATCATAACTCCTGTCCCCTTGGACCTAGAAAATTCGAATTTGGTAGGAGCACAGACGGCAGGATGGGAACACATATGATAGGTGGGTTTTCAATTTGAAGCTAGGGCGTTTGAACTTGGCAGGAATATAGGCGGCAGAATGGGAACACTTATGGTAAGTGGGAGGACCGGACCTCGCCTATAGAAGGCGAGGTGTGCGAGAATTGGCTCTAGGGCGCTCAAACTTGGCAGAAGGACAGGCGGCAGTATGCGAACACTTATGGCGGGCAGTAGGATCGGACTCCATCCACTGGGGGCGTGTTTGTGCGAAATGTCTGAGCGAAAATCCATAACTCCTGATCCCGTTGACTTGGAGAGCAAAATCAATAAGAGTAGAGGAGGCAGGATGGGAACACTGACGATAGAGGAGGCTTTAGATAACAAGATTCAATCATCAATTTAATCCTAGCGCCTTTGTTATTTACGATCTAGCTTTGGTTCTTTGATATGTTTCATTTGACGGGAAGGGTAAGTGCACTGATAGGGACTGATCATGAAATAGGGTTCACTTCCTGCTTACGACCACTACCCAGCGGAGTAAGCGATTCAATGAAGGATCACGGTTTCTCTCTGCTTTGATATCATTCATAGCAAAACTTATCCGACCGCTAAGAATCTCGGATTCTCATTTAATGATGTATAGAGGAAAGGAGCTGCATTCATAAAGACATTTGATAATGGTATTATTATGACTCGACAACATTTGTGAGTACCATTCAAGGCATTGAGTGCCTACCACTTAAATCTTCAATGAGTCATTATTTTTAACTTCAGCAACAACAGATAGAGACAGACAGATTCTAATCAAAGGTATAGGCATCGGTACATTTTGAATATCGTTTGCATGCCCAATTGTTCCTCTATCGAGCTTCATGTTCCGAAAAGCATCATTCAGTGTTTTCAGCAAAGGAGTGTGCTGTTTGTCGTTTATCACAACTCTATCATAAGAAGGAGGGGGGCCCGGCGTAGGCCGGGCGTCCGACTGTCTTTATATATAGGGCGGTAATTTTGTGTGTCTGTTTGTATGCCCGTTTGTGCGCCCTTCCTCACGTAGGCGCAACGAACAGTGCGAATGTCAAGTGAGAGTGGTGAGGAAACAGTTATCAAATGGGAAGTCAACCGATACTGTTCATATTGGTCCTCTAACAAGTCGTAGGTAAGCGGTAGTGGGCATGTGGTGCGCGCATTAGAGTGCGTAGCCCAACTGGTATCACATAAAGTGCTCTGCCCACCTGATCCTCGATTTCTTGGTGTAAGCAACGGCATCCTAGAACGTGGTTCTCACACCTACCCGCTTGAAGGACCAACGCTGTGCATTCGATCCTGGAACAGTAAATCCTTCCTTCTTCCATGAAACATCAACGGCAGCACTATCCCATGACTCTTAGGTGGGGCAAGATAGTGCACGATGGCGGTCAAATCGGAATACCCCCCCCCCCCCGGCTTCATTCTGTGACCAAAAGTCATCCCAATTGATTCCATAATGGTGAAGCTTTCCAGGTACTGACGGCATTTTCCATAATACTGTACACGGGCAAATTATTCGGGTTTGCAATGATCGGACTTCTCGTGGAGGTAAATACTTTCAGATGTTTAGAATCTAAAGGGTTATCATATCATCTCCGTCAACTGTGTTGATTCTGAGTCCCATTCTCCTAGCACAGAACCACTACTGTTGATTTCCAGGTACAGACAATTTTCTTGCATCTACGTACAATGATCCGTTTGACGGGGTATGCCAAGAAGCGTTCACCTGCTTACAATGCGTTGATCAATGCCAACATGGTATGCTTGTTCCTGTTCAGGTGAGCTCAAAGTTTTGAATCCGGGTGTTTTCTCAAGTTGCTGCAAAAGAGACCTATGGAGGTCTTCACAGGATATTATAGTTCAGAAATAAGTAAGTACCTCGAAATATGAGCTTGTTGTGCATTCGTAAGAAGAATTCTTATGGCGAGCAACTGTGTTAGATGAAATTTTTATCGGAACAACTTGATCTTTCTTTTCCAGACATGTGCCGGTAACGTACCTTCTTTATGTGATGCTTTACAAAGATGAGAATTGCCCATTACCTTTGAGGGCTTTTCTTACTTGTGGTCTTGCATTCCTCACCTATCACAACACGCATTTGACGGTGAGTTCGTTTTGATAGGAACTTTAAAATTTCTACCATAATTATCTTCGAATTGTCAAGTCACCCTTGCTAGAGCAGGCTACTTTCACCATAAAACATTATATAGCTTTTGTAGTACCTTGCGGTTAGGCCAGCGCCTTCCAATAAGGACATCAGTTTGGATGTCTCAAAAACATCGCACATTTGTTTGTTGAGATGTATTTTCTCGATGTTAAGGGGAATTTCCTGTAAATCGCCAAAAATAAGTTTGTGAAGCCCAAGTAAGCTTCATGGACCTTTTTCTGGTCCCGTATCTCTCCCAAATCAAGCACGAAGGCTGATGTCTTAGCACTCCTTCGGTCTTGATAAGTTTTTGGAAGATTGCCAAAGATAAATTTTTCTCTGCAATTTTTAGATCTCTATGGTGAAAGCAGATGGTTTCTTCGGGTACGAAATGCAGTCCCTCGACGAGGATCATGTTGATCCACTTGGACCAGTTAAAGTGAAGAAATCTTAAGATTTTGTCTTGCTTGACGGCATCTATTCAGAATCATGTTTCGCACTTTTTCTTCGTGTATTTATATCAGCTTGTCATTTCCATAATGATTTATTCTGTAAGTGATCCTCTCTTTTTCGACCGATATTCCTGACAGGACTTCATTTTTGACCGTCACTGTAGCGATTGCGGTAATGCAAAGGATTTTGTATACGAGTTTTCACGTTCAAATGGTTGAACCAACACCACGTCAGTACTGATTGGGTAAGATGATGGGTGTGGAATATGTGGCTGGATGACTTTCACCGAACATTTGGGTCTGTGGTGGGAATTCAAATCTATCTGTCAATCACTCCTACAAGAACGAGTTGGGGCGAATCGGGTTGTAGTCTTGGTCAAAAACCTTTGATTATCCACCGGATCCCGATTTTTCATCACTGGTCGGTTATACCATTGCCGTTGGCGCGTCAAAACTGTGTTGGTCAGCCGTGTCGTTCCTACCGTGTGAAGGATGAAGGGTCCTGACGCGACTGACCAACCCAGTTTCAGCGACCGATTGCAATGGCACATGCTGACCTATAGTTCAGTCTTATCACACCATCAGTACCATTTGAATGTTGTGGTCTTGCTTTTCATTACCGTATCCTGATTCACCGTGGTACGTCATCTCGTAGTATTACTTTATACAAGTAGAATTGTGATAAAATAGTTTATTGTCCATTTGTATGCGGACCCTTCAGTTGAGTAGACGTCTCTTTGCATTTCCATTCTGTGTGTTGTGTGTATATAGAAATTCCCTACCGTTTCTGTTCAATAATTGCCAGATTGAATTTGATTCTGGCTACCAAGTTGCACTGAAGTTGGAATGAACAGCGAAAATTCGAAAATATCGATAAATTGTCGCCTACTGTTCTCAAAATTATTAACAACGTAGCTGCTTCAGAAGGCGGTTCCCATTAGGAAGAGCCATTGAATTCAAAGATGGCAAACAATGAAACTTTCCTAGGATGAGGTTTGAGGTTGTGATGAAATTGAAAAATTTGTGGTTATCTCGTAATGGCACCTTCCCCCAATTGTTCGCTTCCCTACAGCATTATGGTAGTAGCCCAGCCTGCGAAATGAAGACAAGTCTGCGAAATTCAAGCAAAAAAGGAAGCGATTCGAGATCGCCTTTCTGTGGGATGCAGTTGTTAGCTATTGTGTGGACCACATAATCGTTAAAACACTACGGGTCTGAATAAAGCCGAGGGAAGCACCCAAAATAGGATTGAGTGACACCGGAGACTCCAACTTTCGTTCCATTGTTGTATTGACGATGCAGTAGTCTTTTCTAACGAGAGAGTGCCTCCGAGAAATCGGCTTCCAGTGAGTATCCTACTTTATATAATTCGCTAAGTGTGTCTGTTGGTGTGTCGGTGTGTTTGTGTGTTTGTGTGTTTGTGTGTGTGTGTGTCGGTGTGTGTGTTTGACCGGAAATTCATAACTCCTGTTCCCGTGGGCCTAGAAAGCTCAAATTCGGTAGGAGTACACGGGGCAGGATGGGAACACCTACGGTAAGTGGCAGGACCGGAATCCTTGCACAGGGAGCGCGGCGTGCGCGTTAGAAACTTTGGGCCGCAAATTAATAACTCATGTCCCCGTGGACCTAGAGCGTTCATATTTGGTAGGAGTAAGGGGGGCAGGATGGGAACACCTTTGGTAAGTGGCAGGACCAGAATCCGTGCACAGGGGGTGGGGTTTTGCGCCGCAATAGTCAATTTGGCCCTAAGGCATTCAAACTTGGCAGGAGCACAGGCGGCAGGATGGGAACATTTATCGTAGGTGGGAGGACCGGATCCCGCTTATAGAAGGCGAAGTTTGCGCCAAAACTTTCAGTTTGCCTCTAGGGCGTTCAATCTTGGTAGGAGGCAGTATGGGAACACTCACGGTGAGTAGTAGGGCCGGACTACGCCCCCAAGGAACAGGATTTCGCGAAATAAATGAGTGGAAATCCATAACTCCTGATCCCGTGGACTTGGAGAGCAATCAATAGGAGGGGGCAGGATGGGAACACTGACAATAGACGAGGCCCTAGAGAAGAAGATCCACTCACCAATTACCTCCTAGCGCCTTTGTTATTTACGATCTAGCTTTGACTTTTTGATATGATATATCATTCGACAAGAAGGTTTGGTTGTGTGATTACAAGGAGATGAGTTTGGTTCACTTCTTGCTATTAGATTACGACCGCTAACCAGCAGAGTTTACGATTAAGTGAAAGATCACGGTTTCTCTTTGCTTTGATATTATTCTTAGCAAAATTTAACCGACCGGTAATAATGTTGGAATCACATTTAATGATGTATCCGTGGAGACAATAAGGTATATCTTTGAAGGCATTTGATAGTCTATACTCTCGCTCAGCGAAAAAGCGAAATAACGTATTAAAAAGGGGAATTCCATTAATTCGATATTTTTCGGGCAAAGTCCCTTTGCCCCAAGAAGGAGGAGAGCCCTTGATGATGGCGTTGAGGAACATTGATGGTAGCTAACATAGTAACCTCAGCCGCGATGCAGTCTCCGAATACTTTTTTTCTCTGTATAATCGCCTTTGCGATATTAAACGACGTTCTTTCGGACACAGCGAGGTTGGTTTACAGAAAAGATCGCTCCCAATTCAGAGCTAATACTGAGGGTGTACAGCTTCCAAAGCAAAAGGAGAATCCGAAGTGTTATTTACGCGTAGCAAATTTCTCACAGGAAGAAAGAGCGCCCGGCGTAGCCGGGCGAACCCATAATAAGGAGGAGAGCCTGGCGTTAGCCGGGCGATCCGACTGGTTATGATTACGTAGCTAGAGGCCGAATAGCGAACACCTTGTTTAGAGGGTAGCATGGCAGAGGAGTGAAGCCGTACGTCTTTTTTTACTCCCCATATAGACGGACTAACCTTTTTGAAGCATAAAATCCGTTTGCGGCAAATAACGATGTCGTCCGCCGCATGTGGAGTCTTAATCTGCTTGTGGTGCAGTAGGAACGAAATTGTCGCGACGGGGCAAGAGGGACGCCGTCGCGCATGAAGGAGTTTAGCAGGATGCCGCAGCAAGAAAGATACAGGAACAGAGGAAATAATAGTACAATCATGCAAAAAGTAATAATAGCATAGCAATTGAGCTGTACGAAGAACGCTAGAACAGTTATGACGAGGCAAATGGTCCGCGACAGCCGCGTGCGGCGGATCGATTATACGAAACGTTCCTGCTGCCTCTCTCCCTGTTAATCTCGAAAGCAAGGCATAGGGGATACTGCTTTCCATCCGAGGAGTCGAGCAGTTCTACGTGCGCCTGTCCAATGGAGCGATTACTAGTCTACAATGTTGATAACTGGTCGCTCCGAGAAATGTAAAGACCCATGTGAAGTCGTGAAGGACCGCACCCGACTTCAATTCACAATCGTAGTGACATGTTGATGCGTATGTGGCCAATACTACAGGTCTAGGATAGCGATATAGGATTCGAATCCGTGAACATGCATGTGTGATATGTAGTGCGTTTCCTGCCACTACACCACTTCCGCCCAAGACCCAGTAATTGGCGTGCAATAAGCGACTGGAAATTTGCGTGAACCTAAACGGCTAATGTGGAACGGTAGTTTTCATTATTAATTGCAACAAAAGGTCATTTTCGAGCGAACGAGGGAAATAGGGAGCCACAGCATAGAAATATTTATTATTTACATTTGTACAGACTTTTTCTCCTTGAAGGAGAAAGGGAAGAAATTCGATTCCGATGAGGTAGCAGAAACGTCCTGAAATCAATTTTTATTAAAGGTGAACGATGTATCGGATCGTTTTGAACATTTTTTGTCTTGGTCTAGTGACCGTTAAACTCGTCCAGTCCACTCTTACGATCCGTCTGGTAGTGGCTAGATATGCTTGTCATTCTCTAACCCTACGTTTCGATTAGCTTGCTAACGAGAACTGCGCTAAGCTTTCTTAGATACTCAGCTGTTATACTCATGTTCTGCCTCTCCCTTCTCGCTTACTTCTAAGCTGTTCTACTATCCAACCTGTTGACTACCTCGGAATTTAAAAGGAAAGGGGTCTATGATTCTGAAGTGAGGAAGGTCTACTAAATCCAAATTATGGAGATAGAAAAGTATTTACATCGTTGAGTGTCGCTCTGGGGATGATCCACCTGAATCGTCACATCCTGTTGTAATTTCCACGATCGTTGCAATTTGGCAACGTCTTCTGGAACTGGCATCGTTGACATTATCTTGTCGACTTGACGCTGGATAGACTCAGTCGAAGCCGATGGATTTAAATGACGTTGGAACGTTTTAGACTTCATCAGCCAAGGAGTTCGCCGAGATGACGATGATGACGTGGTGGTGGTGGCATTTGCCGTCGTCTGTGGAGCTGACTTGGACGACGTCGAACAACACGGTTGCTGACTGGATCGAGGCAGAGGTGTGGACGAGTTTGACGGCTTCGGGACACTGCTTCGGCGTATGGCTTCTTCATACGACGGCAGTTCGTCGGCAGAAACACATACCGAGGGAGTGGAATGGGAAATACAGTAGGCATACGATGGAGGGCGCTGAAATCAGAGCTTTAAATTTTGGTTTAACATTGACTACTTCCTGCAAAAAATAAAATTACCGTGGAGCAGAAGTAATGTACAGTGGGGGAAGGAGGGTGGGGGAGGTAGGAGTCAAGGAAATAAAGGAAACTGCTTGAAAGGAACAGAGTTCAAGTTTGAACTCGAACATTGGGAGGTAAAAGAGACATCAGACTGGTAGAGGACCTAGGAAGGCCTAGGTAAGCTCTACCTTGACTACTGACAAATGTATTCGTAGTTCGAGCAGATGGAATTCTTCCAAAAATCAAATTTCGAGAGGAGACGTATACCATATCGTAACAGCTATTCCAGAAAGCCTATTCCAGTAGAAGAACTGTTTTGTTCAAGTCCCCTCAATCCTAGATCACGTCATGGATAATTGGACTAGGGAAAGGAGAACAGCTCCAAGCTAATGAGCAAAACTCTTCACTCACCCTTTCAATGTCTTTGACATCTCCTTCATAACTGCTGAACGCAATTCTGTACCATGCACAAAAAAACAACCTGAACATGCTTGATTCAGCTCTCTACTTAAACCGAAAATGTAACACTCAGAAATGATTGTTTTTGAGACAACTTTAGTAGAAATAAATAACATTAGGAGGGCGGAGGTGGTGTAGTGGCAAGTGGCGCACTATCTCACGCGCACGGTCAGAGGTTCGAATCCCGGACCGATATCCAACCTAGCCTTCCATCCCTCCGGGGTCGGTTAACTGGTACCAGACTCGTCTGGGAGGACAAAAGCACTGCTTGTACATCGGCTGGCCATCGCAAGTCGTTGTATGGGCCAATACGCACTCATCACCCCTACGATTCTGAATGGAAGTCAAGTGCGGGGGCGCATCCCTCAGACCGGATTGATCAACGCCAAAAATTTTCTCCTTTTATCCTTCGAATAACATTAGGAACAACTGAGGGCTCGTGCTCGTGCAAGCTCTGGTCGTACCACATCTACTACGGTGAAAATGATCGAGACTAAACCTATTTATTTCTTCCAAATCCCTCAACAGATATATGAAAATGCCTCCGTGCAGGCTATCCGTTTTTTTTTAATCATCCCTTCATTTTACACATCATTCTGCTGACCTTTGATTCAGTTTCAGTCGATCACTGTGATCAGTCCGTCAACACATTGCCGGTGACATACACTTCTCATTCATTACTGAACGGAACCCGCGCAAATATCCCACCAGTATGAAGAGCTCGATTGCCACGAGGTTGGAAGCAATAGGTTATGTCGTTTACACCTATAGACTTAATTCTACTCCTTTACTCCATGAACGTTCACTACCCTTCTGTGACGCCATGATTTGGTCCCAAGAAACATGACCATGACATACTTCCTTGCAGTTTTATGAATAGGGAAGGGGGAAGCACGATCCTCGAATATTTAAAAGTACTTCAGATAAGTGATTGATAGGAGTATATTCGATCATAGAGAAAAACGCTAAATAATAGAAAAATTGCCATAAGTATTACCTAATTTCAACAATAATGATGAGTACAAATGCAATAATCCATAGCGGTAGAGATGGATAATTATGAACAACACTACGCCATAATGACACCGGTGACTGAGTTAGTACCTGAAAAAAGCTACCGTAATCCAGTAAATCAGAAAGTTCTTGTCTGGAAATAATGAATTGCCATATTGATTTGACAGCGAAAGGACGATCGGCCGATAAGGTAAAGGCAAGAGGGCAGGTATTCTACTTATTGGTAGCCAAACTATTCGAATCGGACCCTCCGACTCAAAGTCAAGCTTACACCCATCTATTGATAGAGTAACGGGGAGAAGGGTGACATTGCATAGATGCCAGTCTGCTCCACCACTTATTGTGAGTTCTTTCTGGGTGTGTGGCAGAAGACTCGAACGTCATGCGCTTGCTGGGCACATCATTCCCTTTTACTCGTCTGCGCTCTCTCATTGAGAGAAGGTTCGTGGGCTTGGTTTGAAGAAATTTGGGGAACAGTTTTAAAAAATCCTGGATTCTCCGTTTACCTTTCAACGTGTATTCTATTTTCAGAAGCTGGAAGTAGCCCTTGTAAAAACTGTCATTCCCATAAATTTCAGCTTGAAGCAAACGAAAAGGAAAGAGCAGTAGTCACCTCAGGTTCTCCAACAATACCGACCGCCTCCTTGATGTAGTGAGCATGAAATGTATCAATCGATACGCACCCTATGAACAACATAATGAGCAGAAGAAGAATCTGGAACAATGAATACTCGACTCCTCTTCCAAAACATCTTTTAAGTACGTACATAGCAGTTGATGTCCTACCTTGATGGCCATATTCGGTACAATGAGTACAGCTGCATGACCGGTAATTCCAATAGCGGCCATTGCCAAAAGGAATGCATCCAGCATCATAGCTGCTGATAAAGGTCCAGCTGGTATCAGTAATGATAACGCAGCGAGTAGTAGGCAGTTCGCTGGCACGGCATACTGTAGAGCGCGAGTCTCCTGAAAATCACCCATTTCGTTTAAGAGCAATAATTCCAAAGTAACAAATTTTCAAATAAACAAGTTTATAGTTTCAATTTGCAAAAAAAATCCAAACTTCGATATGTAACCGGCTTAATGATGATCACAATTTTTCTAGAACTATGTGCATTATTTATTGTTTACAAATTAAGTCTAAAAAGGATAAAGTTTTGGGGCGTTAATCAATCCCGTCCGAGGGATGCGCCCACGCATTCGACTTCCATTCAGAATCGTAGGGGCGAATTGAATGCGTATGTGGCCTATACAATGACTTGCCTGACCAGCCGATGTTCAAGTTAGTGCTTTTATCCTCCCGCACCAATTTACCGACCCAGAAGGGATAAAAGGCTTGATTGGCCTAGATATCGATCCCGGATTCGAACCCAAGACCGTGCGCGTGTGAAGTGTGCTACTTGCCACTGCCCACCTCCGTCCCTTTCTGCAAATATTTTTCAAAAATTTGTAGAAGAAGCGAATATTCCTTTTTTTCCGCAAACCCTCCAATGTAGGAAAGCGATCTTTCCATTCAGCTCTACTTATTGAATACGATAAACTAAATTGGAGCACCTTCCCATAGTGATGTGGTTTTCTAGTTATTCGCCACTATTTCTTAAAGGCACCGTTAACGATAAATTTAGGGTACCCTTTTTTGACGGGAATTGATAGAACTACTCTAAAATAAAGCGATAACAACGAAAAAAGCGCAAAAAACGATGAACAAAAAGAAATAGAACTGGGTCAAAAAAGAGCTGGAAAGGGGGGTTGGACGAGTTTCACATCGGAAGAGCGGTGGTTAAGGGAGTGTTCGGGTGAGCGCACGAAGGCGACGCAATATCTGCAATTGCAGACAACACACCCAAACAGCTGATTTAGACTACAGTCTTGAAACTGGCAATTTGCCAACCAGCCTATCGACTTTTCACCAACTTCGCTTCAATGCGAAAGTGGTGAACGGCAATTAGATTTCGTAGTCAGCCTAGCGAGGGGCAAAGGGCGACCGTGGCTCACTCTCCCGCCCCTTATTGTGCCCTATCCAGCCGTTTTCCGACCTCACTCCTGCACAAATGGTATCAGAGGGGGCGTCGAATTCAAACCATGTGCAAATCTCCGAAGCCATTTTTTCGTGAACAGTGCCTTTAAACCATCGACGAAGCTCTCAGAGAACAAGGGATCAGCTGCTTAAGTCACCTTCGTCACAGCTGCTTGTCATTTTTAGCCACAATATGGGTGATCCTTACAGCATAAGGTACCATACTAGGTAAACAAAACTCTGATTCTGTCTTTAATTACGTCATCGCGTTCTGGAAGGGCTGGTAGAGTGTTCTCTAACGGTAGAATGTTCTCTAACCGTGTTTGAGTAATAGTGTATCGCAGCATTCCGATGCACTCTTATAACTAACATAGTTAACACTACCAACCATATAACTACACCTATTACTGCCTTCTTTCAAAACTTGGTGGGGTGGGTAGAGCCTGTTCAAACTAGCTTCATCTGTCATGAGCTCCTCTGGCGGTGCTGGGCTACTCTACATCGTTGATCTTTAGGAATTACGAAGTTAAGAAGTTTTGAAAAAAATAGTAGTCATAGGTCAAAAACGTTAGCAATTTAGAACACTTCCCATTGTTGGACAGAATTCTTCACGAGCTGATCCAGTAAAAAGTGCTGAATAGGACGACATGTTGGGATCGGCTACCGTTTCTGAGGTAACCGCCAAGACGGGAAAAGGAAGCGTTGACCAATCACGATGGCATCGACAGATGTACAGAGATGGGCGTACCTACGATGAACGATGGGATGGGACCGGGAGGCGGTCGTTTGGCGCTGCCCCTCGCATCGCGCCGCTCATTCGACGCGGTTTCTAGGCCGGACAACTCGTCCAGGCGATTCACCTTCGTAACCATGTTAATCAGCCTTCCTGCCCGTCCAGCTGATATACGACCCGATCAATGACGCCCCTACTATTAGACGCCGAATTGTGGACCTACTTGTAGTCTGTCGATTAGCATCGATTAGCGTAGTCAGGAGGCTGAATCACCTGGACGAGTTGTCCGGCTCAACAAATCGCGTCGAATGGTACCCCCTTACGACAGATAATCTGCAACGTGTGATAGTTTGTCGATAGTGAATTACGGTGACGGTTGTTGAGAGAGCTGATTTATTATCTATTTCTCTCGGAGAACATCTGTCCCCGATGACGTGTGCGTTGCTTGGGAACTAGTTTTGTATCCTTGTCCCCAAAGGTGAACATAAAGCAAAAATACGTGACGAGGAAAGGAAAGAGGCAATTTACGATCCCTTAAAATGTATCCACTGCTCTTAGTGATTTGTGGTCATCGCTAGCTATTTATAATGCAGATTAGCTGTTTTTGGCATTACAAATATCAACGGCATATGGTTTGCTTTCGGAAGAAGCCCGTGAAAACGCTTGATTATCTCTCTGAATTGTTCTACCCCTTGAAAGGTTCCGCTCTTTCACCAAGGCTAGAAACACTCAAGAGTTATAGACAAAAACATTTCATAGTTTGCATACTGGTATGAGCTAAATGCCGCGAGCCATTTTTTCTTCCATTTTCGGGCAGAGGTGGAGATGATGCGGTTTCCATGTGGCACATCATCACACGCATGACTCGGCGATCGAAGCCCTCGCTGGTACCCACCCTGCCAGCTAATATTCCCATCTTCCGGGTCGGGTGATTGGTACCACATCTTTCCGGAAGAATCGAAGCACTGAAGAGTATATTGGCTGGCTAAGGCAAATCATTGTATAGGCACATAAGCGTTCAAATGGACAAACAATTCTGAGTAGAAGTCGAAGGTGCAGCTCTAGAACGGGGGTGATCAATGACAAAATTCTTTAACCGCCATTCTTGGACAGCAGTGAATCAAGGAACAGCCCATCAAGAACTTTTGGTCAGTCATCAAGGAAAAGATAAGATCGGAAATTCAAAAAATTTGCCCCCACCCGACAAAATGACTTGCCCAGAACAAACAATGACCACGTCAGTGATAATTCCTTCCAGACAAGTTTATCATCAATCAAGAGACCCGATGGGAATGAGAGACTACTTGATCGACCCAGACGGGTTTGCATAGCAGAGGTACACTATGTATGCCTCGAAAATACTGCTCTACTTTGTCATCTTGCTGGTCGTTAAGCGGTAACTATAGTCTTCTACCAAAGGAGGACTTTCAGAGATTCCCTAGAAGCCTCAGAATCTTGAGACAACGTCGGCAGTTAATCCTTTTTTTAATCTGGACCTCCATTTTACAGGGTTTCAGTCCCAGAAAAAAAATTAGAAATCGAACCCATGCTATCGGAGAGCGCAAATAACTTGACGATGATCTATTTCAGTAGTTTCTGCGCAATCGCTGCACAACACTGTCCATCCCAGCGAAACGTCATTGTGAACTCTAAACGCAGGTCGCATACGCAGACGTAAATTCGTCATCGTAACGTAGAAATGACGTGAACGCCATGGCTGTACGGCTCCCACTGGACATATTTGCAGTGACGTGTTCGCTGGTCTACATCTTTGGGAACCTTGGAATACGTCATTGCAACGAAAGCTATTTCAGTCTCATATGTGCTTGCTATCTGTTATCAAGAAAAACGCACATAATCAGAGGGTTAGCTTGATCCAAGGATTAGCCTAGAGTGCTAGAGCTTTGGATTGCTCTCTTGTTCGTCGAGAAAAGGAAGTATTAGAATTGTATCGGCAAGGTGTAACAGCTTTTCCTATTCCAAATACAAAGCTGATTCTTTATCATCACTTTTTGCTAACAACTATGACTATGACGTTCCAAAAAACATTCAAAATCGAGGACTCTTTACTGCATTCATTTCCTCCAAGTTTGAAAATATACACACATATAGGGTGACCCACATGAAGTGTGACGGGCAATAAAAAAATTAACTTATGGGCTTCTGGGCTGGAGAAAGCGGTGATCGCTTGGGTAGAAATGAACGCGATGAACGTCAGGTGAACCTTCCACAGGATTGGGCACCAGCCCACAGCACAAGGAAGATGCTGCAATGTTGTGAAACCACGCTTCCGGGTTTTTGGGGCGAAGCAGTTTTGACCTTAAAATTCCCCGATCTCAATCCTTTGGATTTTGCTGTATAGTCAATTCTAGAGCAGAAAACCTGCGCTTTCAAACACAGGTCTCAAGAACTTTTGAAAGAATCTTGTAGAAGCGTGGGATGAAAGTGATTGCGCGTATTCTTGAAAACTTCCGAAAGAGGTTGGATGCTTGCATTAAAGCGAAAGATAGTTATTCTGCATGCGAGATGTGATATGTTGTTCACAATTTTGTGATGATTGTGTAGGAGTAATAATTTCCCATTTGGTTCTATCTGTATGATTTTGATGATATTTTTCTGCGTCACACTTCATGTGGGTCACCCTGTACATGATGGAATGTGTGGTCGAACTACCTCGCTATAGATCTATTCGATGATTTTCATTGATAGTAAGTGGTGCCCGAATCACTTTGATCGCGACTGGGACGAATGGAGACGTTACTGGCGCCCATTCGATGAAATCGATGACCATCGGGATGGCAGTTGTACAGGTGAATCAGTGGAGCATCAGATTAAGGTGGCAGAATTTAGGGGGTTAATTTAGGGCCTCACAACAGAGGAAACGGTAACAAACGGTAACGTGTAGTCGAGTGCATAGACCTACTATCTCCGACCCGGAATCAACCATCGATTCATCACCATCTTATGTATTCATCTGAGGAAATGGCCATTGTAACGGAGTGTATACCTCAAAATCAAATTGTGCCAGAATAAAAATTTTCTATTTTCAAAGTACCACTTTGAAGAGCTCCACGAGCAGAACTTAGTGGTTTATGAACTGTCAAAAACTCAATTTCAAAACTTGGAACGTCTTTCAAACAGGGGCAGAAAACTCGAATTCACGTTATCTATATGGATTAGGGATTCTTATATAGGAATTCAGGCAACCAGTTAGCTACAGAGCTACAACGCTATAATGCTTATCACTGTCGTTCACTCACGTTCGAAACCAGATACATCTTCAAGGAGAGGAGCCACGGGTAGCCACCGATTGGCATTTTAACATTTTAGAAAAAACTCTGAATGAAAAGCATGGCTCAGACTCTGCACCCTATTTCATTCAGTGGAAGAAAATATGAATGATGTGTTTTTTGGTAAACACTAACTTCTCGGACGAAATTTGGCGGGGCTTAGGCAGTGTGGCGACTATAAATGACGGCTCGCGTTTGTGCAATGTTCACAGGATTGGCTCTAGCCCTCATCAACCAAAGCCTAGTGACCAAGTTCTCTAACTGGCTACCAATTAGGGAAGTTGGTAATGAAAATATCGACTGAAATTTAGAGTTAATCTTATCTAGCTAAAGTGGCGACGAGGGGTGTAATGTTGACTAGACGGCTGCACAGCTTATCCCGATAGGATCAGAGCTTGGGAGTGCGCAGTACGTGGTGTTCGTTGATGTCTTTGCTGCTCTGCGAAAACGCTTAAGCCGAAATCGGATGTAAGCCATTAATGTGTCCCATTTTGATTAAACTCTACAAAAAACAGCGATATCGTCGTCTTCGGGTTTTTTTTTCAGTGGTTGAGAAACTACTCATAGTAAACAAACGGCAAACAGGAAGTATCTGCACTGAATGATCACCATCCACTTTTCCTGTCAACATAGGGAAAGTTAATAACACAATCCTTTGTCAGTATGCGTTACCGTACCCAGAACAGCATTCCACCAATTTTCACAGAAACAGCAACGAAGAAAAGCTTTCCAGTCCATAGCCTGTAGCAACAAAACTAATTTTTCCTCTCCTAGTTCTGTAATCCTTCACTTTGACGGTCTGCGGCTAAATGGCTAAATGACCTTATGGCTGGAAGTTTCTCGGATGGAGGTGGTGGCCGCCTTCTAGAGTGATCATTTACAGGACCCACCTCTCAAGAAGACCATTTACAGTGCTGATATTGGCAGACCGGCTCAACACGTTGTACGCGTGGGTGATGATAAGCTATGGCATATAAGCCATTAAGAAGGCGAGGGCAAGCGGGGTCTCGGTAGTGTAAGGGATGAGAGCACGGTCCCCGGAAAGGACAAGTACGGGTTCGAGTCCCGCCCGAGATTGAAGTTTAGTCCACAAATCGCCAACCTTGTGAGATTTACAGTGCTCTTATCTTTGGATGCCCAAATAACATTCGAATTGGGCAAGTCCATTTCGGACAGAATTTTTGGAAAATCAAAATTTCTAAATATGTCGATCAGTAGATTAATAAATCAGGGACTCGTAGAGCCGTTCACTCATTGCACGTTCTAAAACAGGTACATCTTCAAAATCGCTCTGCCTATGCATCCGCTAAAAACCAGCCCTTCTTTACCAGAAATAAGATATGGTATTTCATTTACTCTCCTTTAATTTTTTTATCTTTATCTTTATCTTTTATTTTTTTTAGAAATTGATGAGTCCGATTGGACCCCTTATTCTTTAATTGATCATCGAAGATCCCCATCATTCTATTCACATATGCGAACAAGGTAACCTCCAAACTCTTACCGATGCTGCGAGTGAACTTTCAACTGGGATGCTAAAGTAATATCAGGGACCACTAAACCAACGTTATTCTCTTGAGTAATATTTTGAAAATGAAAAAAGAAAAAATCAACTTACACTACTGCACAGTGACTCACAAATTCGTCTTGGTATCATTGATTGACCTGAAACGGTTAAAAAGTACTATTGAAGTTTTGATGTTTTGATACCGGATGATAATCATAATGCAGACGACTTTGATGAGAAACGATTCAAATGACTGAGCGCCTTCAGCAAGATTTAGGAAGGCTTGATTTTCAGATTGGATGGATGAGGTTCGTCTCCCGTTGGGATGAAGTAGATGGAATGACTTCTTATCAGGTGTAGGTGTGACTGAGCCTTTTCTAAGCAGCCTTCAAGGTGTTATGTGCTAAGCCTCGCCCCGCCTTTATTGATTCCCACATTTACAGCAATCAGTAACAACCTCGAATATCGTAATAGCTGGTGAAACAGTACGTGTTATCTACAATATTCATTGTTTACAACGTCAACAATGATGGGAATCGACTTCCCCATACGACCAAATGCAAACGATAACGGAATACGGTAACGCTTACGGGTACTTAGAGAGGAGTCTGTTACAGTAGGGACGGATGCAAGGGTATTGGGCGGGACGTCGAATTCTCCTACAAAGGGTCGCGGTGGCGAGTACGCAAACCGTCTGCACCCATCTCATGGTGTTTTGGTTTTTTGTGTTGGATACTTTGACACCAATCCTCAACCAGTTCTTTCAACAGGAACGCTATTTTCGTTCTCACAAACGACTTGAACTTGAAGTTTGCGAATTATTTGTTAAAAAAACGAAGTAGATTAGTGTAAAAGCCCCCTGATTCATTCTTACCTTACTATCTGCACTGTAAGTTGACCAGTTAAAATCAAAGTAGTATCCATCAGAGGATTCCCATGCTTTGGAGATCGATCAATTGATCGATACTCTTTCAGGCCAACCAAGCCTTCTGTCCCTCCGGTATGGTTAAATGGCACCGGACTCGACTAAGAGGAGCTTAGCGCTGGCTTTTACATCGACTGGCAACCGCAAGTTACTGTATAGATCACCCACCCATTCAAAACTCCCGTACGATCCTGAATGAAAGTTGAATATGTATCTTAAGAATGAGGTTGATAGACGTCAGAGAATTTATAGAGTTCAAGAGAGGCAAAAACTTTTCGTCAAGTGAAATGGTGGTGAACGCAATTGCGGTGGCTGGTGATTGCCATTTTCGAATGGGATTTTCTGCTGTAAAATTTGCGTTTCCTCTAGTGAATAAGCGGTTTTAAGACTTTCTCAGATCGTAGAAAAAATGCATTAAAACATCTCAGCTAATTTTCTATGGGAGTCTTCGGCATCAGCACATGAAATCGACTATCTAAGAGTGGGCCAAATTCGGCCGGCAGAGCCACTCATTGACGGCATTTCATTTTTTTCCTGCCTTTTTCGGATCAAACAGACATTCAGATGTATCTATAAATTTGTCTAGAAATCAGATCGAACATCGTAGAAATATTCGTCGAATACAATATGTGAATGTTTTCAAGGCTATTCATTGGTCTTCTTAAAATCTAAAGACCATGAAAGCATTGTCAAACGGTAAACATCTTGCTGACGCGCAGCGACCACAAAGAGTTCAACGGCGACAGACCAAGCGATGACAAAAGTCGTTATCGTCATTATCGTTACCGTATTAGTCGATTTTCTGTCTTTACAATCAAATATGATTCACGAATGACCGTATTAGAAATCTAGGAGATTTGCACCGAAATGGGAAATGGTAGTTGAGAAGAAGGGAAGCGACAGTAAAAGGATAAATGATTCAGAGCAGGTGCCTTCCAACCGAATCAGACAGAAGTGGCGGTGGATTCTGCAAGAGATGGGTCTGAAAATGTACTATTCGAAATGATTCCTTTGACGCTAAGCTTGACATTGCTCTGAATACTAATGGCCCATCAGATTGCCATAACGCCCATCAGATTGACGTCATTAAGTATAGACGAAAAGTAGAAAAAGGCATAATTTCAGCGGCTTTGATTCTCTTCGTCATGCCGGAGGCATGCCCAGTTGCGATCGGGCAAAGCGTTGAAAAACCTCCTTAAGAGCTTGGTTCGGCAGATGTGTTGTTCTTTGAATGAAAATCTTTCTTTCACATTAAAATGACGTGGAAAGGACCTTAGCTATTCACCCTGATGTTATATGTATAAGACACAACCTTATTGTTAGAAACGAAAGTTCAGAATAGACGAGAATTCATAGCTTTCCTCGAAGAACTGATTAGACATTGGCAGGAAACCGGCACGACCACCACATGTCAGGGTAAGCGGTAACCTTTGCTACATGCACTACTTGCAAACTTTGATTCACTATGCAGTATCTGCTCAAATAAGCCAAAATTGCCCTAAATAAAAGTGATTATGGGCATCCAACCAATCGATTGGTTCAGAATGCGTCGGTGTGAAAAGCTTGACACATGCGAGAAGCTGACTATGGGTCAACCCCAGAATTTCCTCTCAAACTCAAAGATATCTTAGAAATGCTGAAAACCACAACCATTCATTAATAAATGCAAGATTCAAAAAACTTGAGCCGATGTACCCAACTAGAAGACATCAGAGGAATGATAGTGAGAAACTGCTGCTACTCATATGCGTAATAACAAGTGAGATAAAATAGAAATGAGAACATAGTAGGACTTGGAAAAGATTCGATCCCAATACCGTACCTGTGTTACCCTACCGCGCCCATTTCGACTTGGTGCAATTCCTTCGAATCCAGTCACACAGAGGCATGGAGGCCTGGTAGGTCTACACAAGCAACGAGAATTTAATTCAGAAGAATATGAGTAAGTATGGAGTATGATAGATTCACTACCTGAGTGGTAGCTGTAAAAACGACCAATGAAACTGAGAAATAAAAGTACCTTTATTAAATTAGTCAGCTTCAGAAGACCGTTTTCATTCTTTTCATTCAGAATTCTAATTGAAAATACGTGAGGACAATCGTAGGTACCTTGCTGCATGTATACCTATGTCTTTCTTTGTAGGTGATGTATAGGGAGCAACGCAGTCTCGATTTCTTCCCAACTCATTAACTGCTTTCAAATTGCACGTCCAGTTCCTCTAGATGGTCAACATTAATGAGGACCATTATGGGTGTGGCTAATGGAAGCTGCTCATTCATTGCCTGCCTCTTCCAAATAGCAAAAGTATGCCACGGGCTCTCTAGCGAAATTCCCTCTGGAGTTGTCAGAAGGAAGAGATCTAACCGATTAGTTCTCAAACTTTGGCACCCTGTCCCAAGATCGAGGAATTGTTATCCTGGAGTGGTGTGGGCCCCCTAAACATGGACCACAACAGGCGGGTCAACATGGCACACAACAGTCGGGTTAGATTTGGGATCTGCACCAAAAGAACTGAACAAAAATGAGTACCAGCGAAAGAGTTCAAAAAGAATCAAAAAGATGAACCCGGACACACATGACTAGAATCATGCTAAAGACGAAGAGGTATGACAGCTAATCGTTTCACGGGATATGCTATGCCGGGGAGAATGGGAGTTGATACCTCCTCACTTTAGTTATTGGAACAAACGTGTTCTAATCCTTGGAAAAACTGTCTAGTAGCGAAGAAATAGGATAAAGTTAAGTAAGTAACGAGTGGATGTTTAGTGGACGTCATATGATATTTCATAGCTATCTGCCATGAATGATCGCAACAGAAAAGCACTGGGTATAGCGACGGGATGGAAAGTAATAAGAAGGTCAAAGTTGAACCCCTAGTTGAACCGCTTCACTGCCTCACCGCTTATTGAGGAGTAATGCCAGCAGAAACCACATGTCTATATCAGCCACCAGGTTAAAGTCAATATTGAATACCAGTAACAAAAGCGTCTACAGGCATAAATAAATATTGATATTGAAAACGGCTATTTCCAGCCATTTTCCATGCTGTGAGAATATGACGTCAAAACAAGGTTGGTGCATCCATTAAATGACACTCATCAAGTTTAGTTTGTGTTATGAGATTCGTATAACAGCATGATGCTAAAGTCTATGGACAGCAGTTATTCACTATGTTCGTTTTTTTTCCAATGGTAATACAATGGGTTGAAAGTCATATGGTGAATAGGAACCCGAGCACAAGTCGTAGAAGCATGTGCACGTGTAGGACACCATTAACCGTTTGGTATACTCTCAAGTGCATCAGTGGGGAGATTCACCCATGAAAAGAAAGGAAAGCTGAGAAAGCATCTGTAAGGAAGGAAGATCGCTTGTTGTAGTTAGAAACGATCTTTTGATGGACCTTTCCAGGAGCTCCCTTGAATCAAGAGATCCTCGTCAGTTCACTCAATGATCAACGGACCTTCCTACAAAAAAAATCATACCTCGCGATTTCTGCTAAGTTTGTTGACAGAGAATCGCTCTGCATCGAGACTTTCGCCTTGTAATCAAGATAGGTGCATAAAATAATTGTAAGCTGTGTCTTAGAATTTTGAGTCTTGCAATCAATAGAGCAGACCTAACCCAAAATAATCAAACAATTGTAAATAGAATGGCAAAGTTTATATGAAGAATGGTGAGGCGGACGAAAACGATATTCAAAATGGGAGGTACTGGACGTAAGTGGGCGACCCGACTGAACCTTTTACGGATACCCTCTTTTTAGGGCAGAAAAAGAGCTATCTGTAATCCCCATTGCAGTGATGCCCTCTGCTAATGCCCTGTTGATATTATGGACCGCTGCCGTTGACGCGGGCTGTTCGTAGAAGATAATGGCTTGAAGAGGCTACTGACGTTATTTGTAGATAAAGAGGATATTCGTCTATATATAAACGTCTGCGTAGTAATGTGGTGGAGATAAAGAGTGCATATTCCGAACTTTCTCAAAAAAACCTCTTTGACTTTCTCATCCTCGTGAAACTAAATTAGGTCTGATGACCATAATAGTCTTTCGCACTTTATCATACACTATCAACTCATTCAACTTCGATTGTTAACAAGATGTGAAAAAGAATTGAAAGCAGACAGGTAACGGAGCGGAAGTCGGAAATCGAAAGAACATGACTATTGCAACAGATGTCACGCTTAAGGATGGGATTTCAGGAGACCTAGTAGAACTTGTTTTCTTAAGACAGGGGCAGAAATGCGCTATTATACTAGTACCATGATTCAAGGCACAATGGGTGCGAATCTAATGACCTGGGAGGTTCTCAAAACTCACATAAAAGTTTGCAGCAAGCCAATTCTTGAACCGTATCGAGCAATCTCAACTGTGGTAAAGATGAACTTTATAGGGGAGCTAATTAAGTTTGGAAGTAAATAGCATAATAGGCTCCAGACGCCTTTTGCGAGCAATTTCATGCCGTTAACGTTAGCAATTTCTACGCGGTGCACTAGTCTACGTTTTTCCTCAGGGGAAAGGTATTTCAGCCTTAGGCTTAAAGTGAAAAAGCTTCGAGCTGTCTTGGACGTGGATGACCGAACCAAATAGAAGCTTCGATGGTTACTCTACGTATGACTCCATTTTATTCACACAAATCTTTCATGTCTACGACATACTTTATTAAGTCACACAAGGGGTTGATAACGCATCGTTAAGCATAGTAAGCTTCTCTTATGGAATGCGCCACGCATTAGACTACTTTCAGGGGACGCGAAGGCAATAAAATGGATATGAATGAGCAAAGTAGGTGGCACAGAGCAAAATCGGGAGTCATGAAAGGGTTCAGATTGAAAGATATCAGACAACAGATCTTCACTTCTACGAACGAGGAGCCTGACTGCATGCAGAGAAGAACAAGACGGAGCAAAGCCTTGCTTACTTTCTGAACGGAGAAATGACAGCGAAATAGAACAAGGAGCGGAAAGCTATTCATCCAAAGCAGAAGCTAGAATCGGCTAGAGTTTTGGTCGTAATTCCTGACTGTATACACAGAGGAACGGGACGGCGGTTTAAAATTCCGTTTAGTTTTTCTAAAAATGAAAGCAAACCCGCTTACAAGAATATATCGCTTATCTTAATTGCAATAACATGTTATGAGATGAGATTTACGGCCCGAAAAAAAGCCTTCAGTGTAAACCGACGTAAGCTCTCACAAGACGTCGGAAATCAGCCTGCATGTGACCGCAGGCTTTGGAGCGAGATGTTCTCAGACTGTCTTAGATGCGGTTCAGCCAAAAGCTTCTCATCTTAATCAGTGGAACTAGGAAGCAATCCCATCTTACAAAGTATGAGCTGCTCAGCGGAATGAATGGCATGCTAGGGTTTTCTGAAGGGTACGAAAACAAAATGGTTCCAATATGACTCCGGTTCATGGTAGGCCCTCAGAGTGTCATCAATTTTCATAAGACGAGAATGTATCAAAAGATGATTTCAGAGGAAACTGGTGAAAACGAGCTATCAAAAAACAATTACCGGAGATTGTAGTAAAGTACTTCAATAAAAGTTCGAAAATTGAAACGAATGCAACGAGATTGGTTCGTTGAGGAAGGCAGTTGTAAGAGAGAATAGAGGCCCATAACAGACCTAGCGATAGCGATACTTGAGAATATGTTCGTTACTATTTTTATAATTTGCTCCAAATCAAAGACATATGTACATAAATACGAATCCAGTCAAATATGCAAGACAAGATTGATTGGGATATCAGCGTTAACATTTCCTTTTTCTTCTCTTTGAGAGGATCATCGACTTGAATTCACCCTGTCTCTTCAGCTTGTGCAGTTTGGGCAATATCACGACTTGTGTAGTACGTAGGAACTCATTGAGGAATACCTGCCCAACTAAGACCTCCATGCAATAACGGGACCGAATTACGGAATATCTCGGGTGGTTCAAACAGTACTAATAGTCAGGTGACAACTCGTAAAAGGGAAAAGAGAGTCCCCGTTACTCGATTCTCCACGCGAGTGGAAGTGGAGAAGTAATGAAAAACACAGTCAAAACTAAAATTGGTCTCACATTTGTCTAACTATGACAAAAGCTAAGAAACTTGGTAGCATCCGCACACGCATAGAATGATCTCTTAGTTCTATACAAAATGGAGATCCTGCAGGATACTCCAGATGAAAGCATGATTGCCCGAAATGAACGCAGCGGCGTTGATGTTGAGAGAAAATGAAGAATAGAGGCTCATAACGCGTCTCATAATTGAAAATATGTTCGTTACTGTTTTGATGGGAGTATTGTTCGAACATTAATGGTGCACTCAATGTTTTTATCGACTCTAACGATTATAAACAAACGTAGGTGATGTTTGCTGCCTTTGTAACCCCAGACAACATCTGCTATTTACCATTAATAGTTGCTAAAATCATCTCCTGGTTCATTCAGGCACACAGCAAAATGGTCGGCAAATTTCTTTTTTGATACAATATGTGTGAAAATTAGATTATTGAAAGACTGCTTGGCTCATTGAACTAATGCATCCCAAAATTCTCTCAAAATTTTGAATGATAGAAATTGAAATACTCGTGAACATGAATATGAAATATGTCATGCTCTAGAGGTAGGGACCTGTACAAAACTCTTAGAGCTCTTTACTTATGGCTTCAGAAGTTCTCCCAGGAAGGAAAGGTTCGACTGAAAGGGTTGTGTGTACGACTTCAAACCGACTCGCCAATCCTTCACGCTCTGTGGAGACCGTGAGGGGGAAATGAAAGTTGAGGGTGCATAAGACCAATTCTGCAGAGCACACGGTATATGAGCTGACTTGCCTGTCCGTCAAGCAGGTGAACATGAACAAAATTTCAGTAACTAACTAACGCCTACTCGGTTCTCACTCTGAACATACGGTGGACTCATTTCATTCTACGACATAATTTCATACTTACACTGATTTCCCAATCCCCTCATCTATACGGCGCATACACGGAGAAAGAGTTTGGGCTAGGCGAACAGGATGGTGTTTGGGATAGCCACCTTGCTGTGCTGCAAAACAAGCAAACCCTTCAGTCAGAACACGCAGCTAGGACCTGCAAAAACCAAGGGCCTAGGGTGAGTCTCCGCTCATGGGGGAGAAGGTACCAATTCTTCAGAACCATCCGAATTCATGTTACATTCGACTTCGCTTTCGTTTCTATATAAAGTAACATCAGCGTCACTTTCCGATCTTCCCACTCCCAAGCAGTAATTTATTAATAGTTTATTTTCCATCCAACTTCCAGCTTCATCTGAATTCTCCCATTCCCCGAGCTAACCAACAAATTTTCGATGCTGAATATCTGATAGATGGGAAACGGGCTCCATAAAAGAGAGAGAATAGAGATCGACGGGAATCCAAAATAACATAAGGTCCTGAGCGAAGAACCGAATTACAACGAGAAGGTACAATGGAGAGGGGGTCTGGGCCGCTCATTTTCCTATTTTTCTTTCTAGACTACACCAGGATAATTCCATTAGATTGTGAAAAATGGAAAATTCGTAAGCTGTTGGTCACATAGACGCAAATAAACATTATGGGTATTGAAAAGAATTAATCGACAAATTTACAGGTTGAAGTGGAATGGACTCACTTAGACTACCAACGAATGAACGGCTACTATCAGGTGTCGCAGATGTGATGGAAGCACACCCTAAAACAGTTTATAGGTCAACCGATGTTCCGTTCAATATAGCCTTATTGTCTTGGATAAACCCAGACCGGATCATTAGAGGATAAGATCTCCGTTCAGGTCAAAAGGTAAGATCCGTACCACATTTCAATCAACACGCGAACACTTTTCGCATCGAATGAGTTACTTTCTATTTGCCAAAATGGCAGAAAAATGCTTTTCCAGAAGAATTAGTGCATGGATGAAGGGAAAGTGCGGCGAGGTGCTCACTACAGCCCTCAAGATGATCATCGCCAGAGCAAAGTCACTCCAAAGAATGAGGGTGGAGTAGGTTTTCGTAACAGAGATATGGTCTTGGGACATTTGAGACGTCGAGCGTCTGCAAAAGCTTACTCACGGCTTCATAGAGACGGAAATGCAGAATTTAGTAATCACAAGAGTTCTTCCAAGAGAGCAAAGACTGCGGAAATTGGATGAGCCCTCTTTCTTCCTATTCTTGATCCTACCGAAGCAACTACACAGGTGCAAGGGCTCGTTGGAGAACCCCGAAGAACTACTGGCATACTTGATGAGGCATACTTGACAAATTCTTGACGAGAGAAGAGGAGCGCCCAAAATAGGCGGAGAAACGTAGCCGTTCAGAGAGAGCTACCACAACGAAGGTGCATGGTCATCGTAATGCGATAACTTCCTCGGTCTCCTTCATACAAACGCTTTCTCGTCTCAAAAAATCTCTGGCTAAAAATGGGGTCCTGCGCCGCTACAGGACACCACGTCAGTGCCAGGCACAGCGAATGATTTTTCACTAGCTCCTAGTATGTCCGCAATCCGATGCGGTTACATTCCGAGAGTACGTATTTGGAAAAACTTATGCTTTAATTCAATCCGGGATCGATAGCGCTGGTCTTTTTGAGAAATCACTGACCGATCATGTAATGTGCAATGCAATGGCCTCTAAAGGGCAAGTAATACCGTGCGGAGCGAACGGCTCGGTTCACGTCACGGAAATCACAAAGTCCAATGATCTCCGCAATACATGGAAGGAGGAAAGCGAATGAATCACAGATGGACTAAAAAAAAAGAAGTAAAAGTAATAAGGTTTATAAATTCAGAAGAACTTGATGAGAGGACCAGCTCTGCCAAACAAGAATCGTTCCTTTCACTTCAGTGCTGCATACGTCCATAGAGGATAAAGCACAACGTCTGCTGGCAACAATCATTCCTTTGTAGGTAGCGCCATCGACTAAACTACCAATGAGAATCATGGTGGCGCTTTCTGAATGCCTAAGTGGCTTCTATCATACAGTGAGTAGCGGTGAGCAGCCGATGTACAAGTCAGTTCAATTATCTTCTCAGACGGGTTCGGAACCAACTGATCGACTCGGTGAGATGGGAAACTTGGTTGATCTGGGCGAGTACCGATTCAGGATTCGATCTTCTGACCTTGCGTGTGTGGTAATGCGCCATTTGGCACTACCCATCTTCCCCTCACTTCCGTTGTTCCCTCAAGTTCTTAATCCTATCTACGGACTCCAATAGATGATGTACACCCAACTCCCTCTTCAGCACCAATGACCAACTGAGAAATTGAGGCTAGTTTTTCAGTTACCTGTTGCCGAAAATACTTGCGTGAAATTTATTTAGTAGCGTTTAACATTTAGTGCTTCTGTTTTCTTCTGTTTTCTTCGGTCTGCCTATCAAGGTCCATCTCTACATATAAGGAAACACGCAGCGTAAAAATTGAACAAAAAAAACCCAAGCAGAACACCTAGACTTTTCCCAATTCATGAGCTCTACTCCAAGAGATACTCTAATATATATAATATCTAATGAAAAATATGTAATGTATAGTAAAAATAATGGTATGCTGGCCAAGGTTCCTGAAAGATTCGGATTGTGGATTAGTTCGGATCAGATTTCCTTCTCCCATCCTCTTCTCCCCCTCTCCCCCGTTTTGAAATATCTTAAGTTGAAACATGGAAGTGTTGGTAGGGAATAGCGCATCGGTGGCGAGAAAACGAGAAACACGCTGACTTCGTAGAAACAAGGTTTCCCAAAAATGGTGAAAATCGAGGCCACACGAAGTTACCGTCACGGAAATAGTTGGAAGAGGAACCGAGAAGTTTTTGATGAAGAATTATCTCGTCTAGTTCAGCCAAGGAGACAAGCACTCTTTGATTAGATCGGTTCAGAGACGTTTAAAATTGGAAACAAAAAACCACCTAATTTATTGCTGTGTTCGTTAAAAATGAAAGATACCTAACTAGAACATCTATTCAAAATGCTGCAGTGGTTTTCAATCAACTTGATGAATTCCTTCTTAGGAGTAATTCAACGGAAACTGGTTGTGGTGCTGAGATGATGTAAATAAATTGCCACCCGAATAAACATCGCTGTGACGTGATAGTTCCGTGTTCAGAATTTCTTGTTACTCAAGACGCCTATAGACAATTCTTCAACTTCTTATGTCTTTCCTATGACTGACGGCTACTGCTGTGACAGAATCGATGAACTGAGCTCATTGTCGCCAAAAGTAACTGTAGTGTAACAGAGAAAGAAAAGAAAACATAGGCCACAGCGAAGGTAAGCAGCACACACTCTCTGCTCTGAGGTGTTCGAATAAAAGGATAGATTAGCCAATGAACTCCAATTACTTCAGGGAGCGCTGTGAAGTCAAGTTCTCTCCTGCAGCACGATAACCTTCTGGTTTCATCTTCACCAGTCCTACAGAATATAGTACCGGTTCTGCAATGCTACCGTAGTGCTTTCGTAGCCTGCGATAGACTCGAGGCTGAGGGCATTCCTTGGAGTGACCTAACAGTCGGTTTACTCCTTAAAAGTCGGTACACCAAAAGACAATAGGGTGTATTGAGTGTATTGACTTGATTTTTTGTTAACTACTGTTATAAGTATCGTATCGCCGCAGTTTTATCGAGGCCCGTCCGGAGTTTTGCCCACAAATCGCCAACCTTGTGAGACAATAGGGTGTCTCTAGCAGAGCATCACTCTTTTCTACTAGTCCATTCTGCTTTGTAGTTCTAGCTAGTTCCAACCTAGCCGAGGCTCAGGATTTCGGTGAGAAGTTGAAAAATGTTAAGCGGTGGAGGTTTTGACTGCCGACACTTCTAAAAAATTCGCCTGCATTGAGTCGAAGAATAAGATTGAACAGTGAAATGTAGTGTGCTAACTATACATAGGATTCAATTTTGATGTGTAGTGTGGAAAAGGAATTGGTAGCGCATTAGTCTTGGCTAGATGGTTGTTCTACATACTGCATGGTTTCACTGAGTTCTACATATTTGGGATACGGTTTTAGAAAATGTATGAAAAAACTGAGAGGGAAATTGGCTTGTTAAAGCCACATACAGTTTCATGGGTAGGACCGACGATGGCTTAAAAAGAAGAAAGATCAGGGCAGGTGGTGTTTCGGAACTACAACAGTCAACTTATACCCTGTACTTTTAGCCGTTTCCAAAAATACCCACACAGACGATTATGCAAACATGCATACAGAGGCCAATTGTACTATATAGAGGAACATCACTATTCTGAAATCCGAAAATCCCCCTTTGTTCATACAAGTCGACCAGTGTACCGATAGAATCGCAACGATGTTGACGATCATGACTACGTTTACAGTCAATAGACAAATGGGAAAAGTTATCATGTTTCAATAGCGAATAACGAAAAACACACCGCCAAGAAGTTTTCATAGCCGATGTGATGATGATTAGGGAGATGAGAGAGTGAAAAAAAGTAACAACGAAACCCTATAGAAAGGGAATCAAGAGGAGTTTTTATATCGCCTGAAATAGTTAGTTTATTTGATCTGTTTGACTATTGGTAAATCTTGGCATAGTTTCGAGGTTTTTCAAAAATACTGGTAAGCCTTAGCCAAGATGGTACTTTACTTGGCTAACTTTGGTTATCGCTTTCATCTGAACTTGGAAGCCGCAGATGCTCGAAATTAATAATAGTTAAATGCATTTCAGACTTCAGATGAATTCCAACATAGGTTCAATATAGAGAATAATGTTACGTTGTGAAGGTCAGGACTCACAAATATAAGAGTGTTCAGAAAGCACCTGCAGAAAATTTCACAATTTAAGGTTTTTTCATAAAATAACCTTATTCATGGGCGGAAGTGGTGTAGTGGCAAGTGGCGCGCTATCTCACACGTACGGTCAGATGTTCGAATTCGATACTCGGCTAGGCCAACCAAGCCTTCCATCCCTCCGGGGTCGGTTAATCGGTACCAGACTCGTCTGGGAGGATAAAAGCACTGACTTGTAGCAGAGCAACGAAGTGGTTGGATTCGAATTTGTAAAGAAATATTGACAGTTTGGGGTCATCATAGAGGTCAAGTATTAATAAAGAAGAAGTGGGATATGTTATGCGCACACCAGTGAGTAGTGTCATAAAACAACCCTATGAGAATCTCAAGAATATTCTGAAAGATTTGGATTAATACGAAACCTCAACGTATAATTTCGGTGAGGCGTATGTTGTTTCCTTTCAGTTACCCTTCAGAACAAATCAAACACATACAATGGCCGCCATTCGTGATATAAACTTGATCATGGTTCTGGGTAGTTGGCACCCATTCATGCACCTACATATATGTAAGTCTACCTACAATCCTGATACAGAATTGGCTTACGTGAACCATCAGATTGAGCGATCATCTAATTGCAAGACAAGAATTTCTGTGAAATCTCTATTCGCAAATTCAAATTTGGGAGAGGTTACGTTCGTTTTCACTCAAATGTGAAACCACACGAGAAAATTAAATTTTGAGTATGGCTGTAGCACTCTCAAGAAATTTGCTATACAGTTTTTTAAGTACTGAAGTCTCTTCACTTACTAGGTTTGCTGATTAATTATATAATCATTCAAAATGGAAAGAACTTTTCACAAACGTAATATGATGTATAGCACGACCTATACGCAATCTGGAAGAGGGCATCAAGGGTAAATAAAAAGTGAAGAAGGCTTTGGTAGGGATATTTATAATGAGTGTTTATTTTTTTGAACATTTGACCCGACTTCTTTTTTAAATTAGGAAATTTCATTGAAAAAGGAAATTGGGAAATGGAATGAAATGATATGTTCATCTGATTAACTTCATTAATGATTTAACAGCAGTGTCAAGAGAAGCAAACTATCGAGGTGATAAACTGGTTGCTCCAATCAATCATGAGGAGGACGACTGTTCAAAACTCCCATACGCATCATATCTCTATCGCATCCCTGAACAGTTCATACTACTGGAGCGTTTTCTTTTGCCAGTCCAATTTCGGTTCGGAAACTTGGAATAGAGGTGAAAGGTCCGCAAAGGGAATGGTCGAAGAATGTGCTGGCGTGAGTACTTCGAGTTATGACCGAGTATTCGAAAGTAAACTGACGAAGCATTGGAATGGTAGTACTACTGTATGTACGTATGTAGATGGCAGCGGGAATCAGGTCACCACTGGAGACGGTCAACAGCAGGTTTTGAACTGGTCTCTATAAACCCTACTGAATGAATCGAACAATCACATTGGAACAAATATGTGAGTTTATGGAAAGGACCAAAGCACAAGTAAACAAGTAACTCTCTTACCACTTACATACGTGCCGAATTGTTTGAAATATGTTAAGAAGCGGTTCCAGTGAATGGAAAAATGAAAGTATTTCAAGGAGGTACACAAAATGATCGACAACTCGTCTCTTAACAGCCGCCTTCAAAAAAAAAACGTCAAAATGTCACGATTTGGACTGGCCGCCGCCTATGCCAAGGCGCTGTTGCAGATAACCAGGGTGCTTTGAGCCAACGATTGCCTGTTGTGAAAAACCCTCAAGAGCTGCTAATTTCAGTGTAAGTAAGCATTTCGTTGGGCTTTTAGTTAGAAATTCATATAACATTAAAGACAAATTGCTAAGCCTGTAGAGCAACAAGGCCGGAGAACACCAGCTTGGAGCTAGGGCCAATGGGCGCCCATTGGCTTGGAAAAGCAAATGGACCGTATTCGACTAGGAATACCCTGCTCTGCTGAGACAAACCTTACGATTAACTTTAGCTTTCCTCAGAAACACATAGCTTGATGGTAATGTTACACATGTATGGAAAGAGTCCCATGGGGCCACAATAATCAAAACTAAGCCTAAATATACTTTGGAGCCCGAGCAAGAGAACTAGAAATAAGAACTAGTTGTCATTCAATTCAGAGGAATTTGGTTCATGAATAATGGTTCCTACCGACATTCACAAAATGGATGAGGGTAAAAATACTGTAATAAATGTTCTATAGTCATTGAATTGGCTACACAGTCACTCAAACCATTCTAACGGAGACAGTTTTGCCAGTCAAAAACTCTATTGACCAGAAATTGTTGGGATCACTCCATGTCTTTATTTCCCACATTCAGTTCCCTTTTCAGGATTTTCAGGTTCCATTATAAATTCGAGTTAGCTTGCAAAAAGCTGGACCACCCTCTAGTTCCCAAAATGTCAAAAGCTTACTTATTTGTGGCAGTGGAGGAAAACTCATCATGTACATCTCCATAGCTGCGACCAGCGGGGCGGTCTCGAAAGGCTTGCTGGCTGCTAAATGACATCGAAGTGGGTTATACGTAAGTTAGGAGGCACAGAATAGGATAGCTTAGTACCGGAAAAGACTTCACTTCGGTTGTCCTTGATGGCTTTGAGTTGAACAGTATGAGATCAATGAATAGGGAGGGAAATTTCGTACTGGCGAGCAGCACAGGTTCCGTTCCGTTAAATCCGTTTTATACTCCGTCCAGTTTGTTATAGCTCGGAAAAAATTCAAAAAAACAGAAAAAATGAGGGGTTTTCAGAGCTGTTCGTGATTTAGCTCATGAATATGCGATTAGGTGAAACACAATTGGCTTACGGTTCACATCGTCAACACCGTGGGATTGGAATTTATCAAACTTTTACATAGGGAAAGGAATGTGCTGGTATAAGTACGAAGAACAAAGAAAATCACTGAGAATTAGGCTATTTCGACAAAAGGGGTTGTATGGCCATTGATGGGTCATAGCCATGGAGTGCCTAAAAATGTCCCAGGCTGCCAGGCAATTAGCACACTATTATATGATTATGAGCAGCCAGCAGTGCAGTATCTGATTACGGCTTTCTTTGGTCATGCCCCAGCCCAGATCTGTGCCCACTAGTAAGCTCTCCATGAACGGCTCCTGAAAGTACAGCAACAGTCGCAGATTTCTGCAGATTTTTGAACATTAAGCAGATAAAGCTCGCTCGTAGTTCGATGGACATTGCCAGTCAGTCTAAACCGTAGCCTACTACTCATATTAAAAGAAAAAGAGGAATATTATCATTTCGAGGAGGAAGTGGTGTAGTGACAAAGAGGACACACGTACGGTCATGGGTTCGATTTCCGGATTCCATTCTTTCGAGGGAGGTTAGTACTTCCAGGCTCGTCTGGGTGGGCAAAAGCACTGACTTTCATCGGCTGGCCAACGCAATTCCTGTATCGGCCATGTAGGTACATATTCATTACGCCACTACGATTCTGAAAGGAAGTCGAACGCGGGGCGCTTCCTCCAGACGATTTATAATACCGAAAGACTTATTCCTTTTATCCTTGATTATCGTTCTGGCAGTTGATCCACTTGAAGGTATACGGACCTACTGACTGGGGCGACTGAATTTACGAAATTAGTCAGGTTGTGATGGTGATAGGAAAACACTCATTTATCGATTACTTGAATTTCTTGATTGATTAGTTGTAATAATTTGTGATATATAATTCATTAATTTTTAATTTAATAATCAGTGAAATAATTCCAGAACAATACAGAAAATACAGAAGAAATGCAGAAAAGCTATGATTCCGATGGCTCCTTTTGGAAAATCCCTTCGCACAGGCAACATGACTTATGATAGTCTCCCTGCCGGCTGAGGGCCTATTCTGCTCTTGGTAGACCGAAAAGGGATGTGTTCACAGAAGTTCAATTCACCCAGAAGAAGAACTGTCCAGGAGATAGGGTTAATAAACAAGGAGGCGTTATCTCTTCATGAATCCTCGGACATAAATCAGGGAGAAATGTTCCAGTGATTCGGGTGCGAGAACAATCAGTCATACTAAGCACACGAAAAAAACGTGGATGCTTGTGCTACCAGCCACAGCCGCGTTCTGCTCAGTGGATACCTTCTTTTTAATTGACAACCACTTTAAAATAATCGATCAAGATAATTAACTACTGCAGTTCCAGGTGGTCCCCTCCAGGACCGCTTCATTGTGGAGAAGTCCTTTGAGCAGTGTTAGATATAGGCTTCATAATCTGAATATCTCACACTACCTAGAACTCGGAGCGGCCCTACGTTCCAGTTTGTTCGTCCCGAGAGAGAATGGGATGATGTAAGATTCAACCGGAGGCGCTTCCGCTCCTCAGTCATGAGTAAAGATGGGTTTATCAGAAGACCAAAGATCTCCCATCCATAACAAAAAAAAAGAATCCCAAACATGATGAACGAGGGTGGTTTATGAATATGAGAATCTGCGGCGATCCATGGCTCATTAATTCTGAGCGCTACGGCAAGTCGTCTAAATGCAACAGATTGAATGCCCTCCCACGTCGAACGTCCAAAGATCGTTTTTTGAACGTGCCGTATATTCTATTACGGAATCGGCACTAATTTGGATTTATTAAATTTTTGGCAGATGTTGGTCTTACAAAGTGAGGTGAGAGATCAAAGGTTCGTGAGCGTGGATACGTAGCAGGAAGTGCTTAGTTCCAGGCTCGCTACCAACTCCACATAGGCCACAGGAGGTCTAGTCTATCAATGGAAAGTGTGACAATAGGAAAGCCATGGGGAATCAGGAAATCAATATCTGCCAAGAAAAAATGAGCAAAAAAACGAGAAAAAGGAAAAAGGTGAGCCAAAAGGTGAGAAAAACGAAAAAAACGACGGGCGTGAAAAAGATGTGAGAAAACTTCGAATTCAGGCAGCGAGACTGCTGCAGGACTATGTCAGCCTGACTACTAGAGCTAGTTGCTTTAAGTTTTACTCGATCCCATATCTTGATTAAATGGAGCTCCTTCGATCGCTCTAGAAACCCGACAACTCTTTGTCGAGCCAACTCAACCATCAATTGTTCAGGACTCATCAATTGTTTTGTCACAAATTGTTTTGTAAACAATCCTGATTGATCACTTCGAGTTCAAGCGAAAACAACACCACCAACGAAATGGATCTTTTCTCGTCCAACGATTGTCAGGCTTCAGTGGTTTTCTGCGGGAGATGATCGGTGAGAAACCAGTTGCTATATTTACAGTAAATAATATGATACTAAATATATAATTCATAGCAATAATAGCAATTTAACAATAATCATAAGTCACACAAAAATAAAGTAAAGTGAATAATGTACAACAATAGCAAGTTCGTCAGTAAAAAGGAGAAAGGTGATGGCGTACTATCACACACGCATAGAACTGGTATGGAGGTGAATCACCTGTCGATATCCGTCTAGGCCATTCGAGCTTTCTACGGGACTGGTCTAGAATGTGAGAGCGTTGTCTTGGGCATCAGGTCACCGCAAGTCGTTGTATAGGCCACATATGCATACAAAACTTCACTACAACTCCGAGTAGAAGTCGATTCTGAGGCGCAGTCCAAAAAAAACGAGGATGATTAATGTCGGAGGTTTTATACTTTACCAGTTCTATGGGTCTATGCATGCTTCTGCCTGCATTGTATGTCCACGACCGCTCATCCGCAGGCTCAAACTTCTATAGGTACTTTATCAGGTGATATCGAATTTCCGTGCAAACAGACACACGGACAGACAAACGGACAAACATACCGACAAACCGACAAACCAAGTTACCGCCTTATATATAAGAAGGATAGTTATTAAAATAATAAATCAAATAATATTAGCAATGATATTATTATCGTAAGCTGTTGTGTCGGTTCATATGTAGTTTGAGACAATGACTGCATAGATTTAACAATATAAATACTACGAGGCGCTGCTGTTCTTGCCAACTCTTTAGCTTTCAACCTATGGTCTCCCTAAACTTCTTTAATTGCTGATCGTAATAGCAGTCTCGGGCCATGATTGAGTAGCAAACCCGAGCTAAAAGTTGAGGCATTGCTTGCTGTTTGTTGAATGCCATATTTCACCTGACAAAATGTCATACATAACGGAAAACTGGTTTCCCGCGTGAGCCAAGTATCGGCTACTTCCTGTTCTGGGGTTGTTCACGTTCATATACAGCCGATCAGAACAACTTAGTTACAGCGATCCTCACTAAAACTATTGTTGAGCAGTTCCGTCTGGGTCAGGAGGGAACATTGTGGTCGTCGGGGTAGAAATGGGTCACAGTAAAGTGCGATGTCAGACTGCCAGGCTGTTTTGCCACAAACACCAGAAATTGGTATTTGACAGTAGTCAGGAGCACGATCTGTCTAGCTATACTTTTCAGGTCATTGCGTTCCAAATCAGTGCTTCCAATGGGAGAGAATAAAAAAGAAGAAAAGCAGTGGGTAAAACGAAACAAGACGGAATAGCGTTCAAAAAATACAGCATTCCGAGACAGAATGCGGAGCAGCGAATGTCAGAGGACGGCTGTGTCAGGACCACCAGTAATCACCACCGTTGAGATCGCCTCTTGGTCCATTCCCATACATTCAAAAACAAGGATCGCCAGCAATCACCACCGTTGAGATCGCCTCTTGGTCCATCCCATGCATTTAGAAACAAAGAGATATTGAAGAAAGCAAAATCAGGTTAAACACCGGAAGTTCTTAATAAGAGATGCCAACAGTGCCACATCCTCCCATACTTCATTTGTGAGGAGATATGCTTGACAACACAGTAGAGGAGCAAGTAAGTCTGGGAGCAAGGTAATTGGAAGTACACAGATAGTTCGGCGACCCGCTGTGTTCACCATTAATCTCAGCCCTTCGCACAAAGTGTTACTTATACGAATACGTTGTTACGAATAGGTTCGCCTTATTCCTCATGCGATCGCTTAACTGGAATCCGACACCGCAGAGTTGCGGTTTATCACCATTCCTCCCTCTAGTGAATAAGAAAATTGATGGATGGACGGATAACTGATAACTGATAAATGGTAATAGAAACGATTGGATGCATCAATATATGGGCAATGGGAAGAACGTGTGATGAAAGAATAGATTTGACTGGAGTGGAGAACCATAACACCCTAACTGCGAGGGCAGTTGTACCATTGTTATTCCAAACTTCGTGCCGTAGTTCCAAACTCCCAAGAAGAAAGAAGGATGGAAGAAGAAGGAAATGGTAAACAAGCGATTACGCCATCATGGAACTTGATACGAAAGTGAATGGAAAAGTAGATGGTAATTGATCGATTCAACTTATCGAAAGTAAAAGTTAATGAAACGGTGCCAGTCTAAGACTGCAAAATTGGGTTAACCTAGTGTTATAACTGTCCCTATGAATAGCCGAGCACAACCAGCCACAATATAGCTGATGACGGAAAGGGCCGAATTTGTCAGAAAAGTATTTGCGAGTACTTTTGACTAAGTTTTTTCACAGAAAGCGGTTTGCTGGAAAACAATGGCTAAATAAGGCACTAGATGGCACTGCTGTGTACAAGTGTCGCAATTTTCCCTGAGTGTCTATTTCTTTGAATTTCTAGGTGTGAAGGAATTATAAGCTACGATGTACGAACATAGAATCATCCGATATGGGAGGCAATGGGATTCGACGCCCAAGGGAAGCGATTACGAGGAGCTCCAAAGAAAAGGTGAAGGAAAGTGTTCAAAAACCACCTTGCACGAGTTGATGTGATGACAGAAGGTATTCTAGATAGAAGGAAGTGAGGAAGGCTGAAAAAAAAACAGCAGACCCTGCAACGGCGTGGGATTAGCGTTAGGAAGGAGAAGATGAGAAGTAATTTTGAGCATATGTAAGAAGCCTTTGCTCAACCATTAGTTTTTTTATATTCATTCACTCACGGATGAAGATGATGAGAGGAAATGATGGCATAGAGAGCTTTTAGTAAGCAATCTGCGTTAGTCCTTTCCCGCTTATCTAGAAAAGCCACGCATTGTCAGTCCGAGGTAGACAATATGGGAGGAAAAAGGGAGTGAATGAGGGGAGGGGGATGAGTGGGTGAAGGTGAGGGTGAGCGAAGGAGAAGTTAAGATAAGCAAAAATCCACGAAGACTGTTTCCTCTATAGTTCTGGCACAATCCTGGCACTTTCGAGACCTTACTTATGGCGATAAAAAGACTCGAACACGTTCAAATCGCTGGCTTGGCACTGCGGTCCTGATGGCCAGCAGTTCAGGCAAATCATGGAAAAAACCCCGATGAGTTCAAAGGGTAATGTCGAACAGTGCAGCAGGATGATAATTGGGAAGGAAGTCCTACGAAGATTGAAACGCATAACTATGCTATTAAATTTCAATGAATTGCTGAATTGTAAATGGGCATGGAGTGATAGTCCTCCTTCAGATAGACCGATAAACTTTCGACTGGCATTCACGTGACGTACTGCAAAGTGCAGTCTTACTCCCAATGCAGACCTGTCACATGTAGAAAACAACCACATAAATCACAAAGGTTTAGTCACCTCAACATCATTCGAGGCATTTCTTTTGACCTCAGAAAAATTCGACCCCGAGCATAGCCATTTTGATTCCATTTTTCATCAAAATATTTTTCTACAAGAACTCAGAAAAGCCTGGAGCAAGTTTGAGAAATACAGAAGTCGATATTGACAACTTTTTAGGTTTTTCACATGAGGAATTCATCTCATTAGAGTAATAAAGCTTTTGTGGTATAGTCAGAGGAAATAATATAGAGCAAAAACTGACGAATCGGTTTTTTGTAAAGTAACAAATGATGTAAAAACTGTTTGGGAGAGTTCGAAGTTCCCTCTATGTACGAAGAATCAGTCTCTAATCTGACATTCAAAAAACCTAATAAGGAGGTAGGAAAAAAGGTTGAAAATGATTTGGAAGGGCACTGTAGTCGAATCCTGATTACCGGTCTATCAGGAGGACTAAAGAGATTCATTGATGAAGCAACTGAATAAGTGAAGTGTTTTTGAGTAAACGAACGAAGCTGAATTGGAAGAAAAGTGCCCGAAGACAATCGTCTGAAAATTCCTCCAAAGCGGTCGAGAGACATCGCCGATGACATACACTTGAACAGAATAGGGAATCTTTAGTTTATTACAGAGAGATGTCTGCACTGAAAGACCAAATAACGAACTAAATTCCATGGCTCAGAATTGTTGTCCATCAAGAAGGACTTTTGCAGTCCCTAAGATGGAAACTATCGCCAAAGCCTATTTTATCACAATCGACTCCCTCGTGAAAAGTCATTTCACCAACAGAAGCAACTCATAAAAATCGTTGAGGAAAGTGAAAAAAAAAATTGAAAAAAAACAACAATTACTGAGAACTTCCGGGAAACGGCGATGTTCGGGCTAGTAACCGAATGCCACTGATTTAAGCAGGCCGTTAACTTTTCGCAAACACCCCGTTGCAGATCAACCACCAGCGCTAATCCGTATCACATGGTGACCACACAGGATCGCTCGCTGATTGTACTATGCATAATGAAAGCAATATGTCACGCTGTAAAATGCGATTTTTCGTGACGGAGGAATATTTTTCATGTCGTGACGCCGGTTGAGTACGTAACAAATCGTGGACTTACTTTGAGGTCATGTAATCACGCCATCTCCTTTGCTGAGCACAAGCATAAAGATCACATCTAGCTCTTTTTGAGATACCATATCAAATTCTTTTTGCAGTAAAATTTGAAACTGAACATAGCTCCATTTACTTTTCATTAGATATATGTAAGTACATTGATTACGGAAAAACAAATTACGCTGTATGATTAGCGAGACCGATAGGATAGGTACGACCTAGTCAACTAGTGCCTGCACCCGATTTCACAAACAACCCCGAATGAAGGACCAAATCCGCGTAGTCACATCCTCACCGCAAAGGATTTACTTTGTGATAACCCGGTCAATGGTGGCATCGGCATCATTACGGCAATTGAATTATGGTCATATTCACTCCCACAATAGTATACAGAAGTCTTAAGAAGCTTGGTCTACGGTATTGAGATGAATACACAATGGAGAAGGCTCAACAGGAGCTAAAAGACGCAATGGCTCAACTGAAATATGGTCAGAAAGGCACGGAAGTGCCACGATATGTAATGCAGTCAGGGGAAACAGCATCTTGAAATAAATTTATTCGTCCTACACCTTAACGCAAGGCCGCTGTCTGTAACTCGGAAGTAATCCATATGCTGAGCATAAACCTAGGAGCGAGCTCCAGCTGGGATCACCCTGTTGCTCACCTGATTCAGATCGACCAACTCAGCCCACTTCAAGGACACATAAACCGGTACCAGGCTTGTAAATGAGACTAGAAAAGTTCTTATTTTCAAGTCTGGTACTCGGTGAGCTCTAAAGATCGGGATTCACGAGCCATTTGAGCATTCATAAAAATAATCACAACGCTTAATGAAGAATGAGACTGAAACATCTCTTAGAGTAGCTAAGCAACGACTTTCATTTTTATAGGAGGGATAAAAACCATTACGAAAGTTCAACAGTTCATCTGACAACTTAGCAGAGGTGGTTTGCAGATGTTCCAATTGCAAAAGTCAATAACTGAAGACAAGTTTTTGGTGGGGAGAGTTAGGGGTGATGGCCCGAAAAACATTGATCATGGGACATTGATATGGGTAGGGTAAGAGAGGAAACATGAATTGTCATCTTCGTCAACACATGATCTTTGGCTGAGTCTGAAAGGCATGTCCATACTGAGATTACCTTTGATCATTTCAAAACAAAGGTGAAAAACATGAGAAACCGTAGTAGCTAGAGATGAATTGGTACATCCCAACGAACTACTTGTGAGCGGTAAGTCTAGCTGGAGATCATTTGTTAACTAGGTACATCGCCAGTTCAACATCTTTGTAGTACGAGAAGTCGCCAGATCAACATCCATGTAGTACCAGAAGGGCAGCTCTCGATCAGACTCTACAGACGAACATTAATCAAGCATGGCAAATGTTCTTGAACTTGGAGTCGCCCTACAGAAAAATGGTTTATAATCAAACTCAGCGAGCCGATTTCCATGATAGATAGAACTCCCTACTGTACAGTTCCTCTCTGAAAAGCAAGTACTTCTCAGTGATGTAAAAACTTCGTCATGATTGGATTTTGCAAAAATCTAATCTCCACCTGAAATGTCTGAAAAAGGAGGCAACTGTAGAAGAGCATCAAAGGGCATGTGAATGAAATGATGAGTTATGGGAGCCGGAAGCGTCTAGCTCTACCCTTACGAATTCCCAACAACTCTGAGTTGGTGAGCCATGGAGTGAGCACTACATCGGTGAGCGCTGATTCAGGCTGCAGTGATCAGAGTTTCACGATCCGGCTTAAAATGGGGTTTCCCGACATTTTCTGATGGTTAAAAATCGTCGAGAATCTTTCTTTCGCTAGAGATCAAACAACAAGTAATTCCAACTGGTCGTTCCTTTTGAATGCGACATTAATCGTATGCCCTATTGACCGAGCACCAGCAGATTTCCAGGGCGATTTCTTTTCAACGAACTCTGGTAGCATCATTGTCCTTTAGAGTGCCACATTATGTATTGTCACCAGTGCTGTGCGGCGAATGCTTATCAAGGCCAAAAGAAATTCCACGGCATGGTCTCTTGCATGATGCAGCTCGGGCACAACGACTGAAGTAAAGTTTCTGCGATATTGCGGAGAAATGGGTTTTTAACGCACGCTACGCTACAACGCTGGGCGACATATACGCAAGGTGGTCATGGTACAAAGACTCATCAGATTAACTATTAGGTTGAGTAAAAAGGTTTGATCGACCTTCGTCCCTTATTTCGTAGGACCGCTCGGAAGGACTTCGTAATGGGTTATGGAAGACCGATCCCTAACCTGTATTTTTGAAAGGATATAAAAGCATCCCCTTGGAAGTGCTTCGCAAAAATGACTTCAACCTTCAACTGGCGTCCGAAGCTGTCTGAGAGCTATCGTCTATCACGAATTACTGTAAGGGCATAATCCACCGACGGCTGTCGCAAATATCTATGGTGCATCCAGATGGGTCATTGTATCTCAGCCCACGGGTGCCTCATGACGAAGCACCTCCAAGACTAACAGAGAAGTAGACTATGTCCGAGGAAGGTTTTACTGTGTCGTCGGTGGAAATTCTCAGGGAATGCTCTACTTTGGATAACTTAATGAGGGCTCCACCGAGACCGCCGAGATTTACGCTTTTCAGCTACAAAGTTTGGTCAACGTTGTTCGAAGGAAGCGTCCGCAACGTGAAAATGTTTGCCTTTTTCGCGACAGCGCTCAACCGCATGTTGCAAAATTATTTTGTCAGTAAATTGCCCAACTTAGATGGGCGGTGCTAACCCATTCTACTTATTCGCGAGGTCTCGCTCTGTCTGATTACCATTTGTTTCTTGCTCTGAAACATCACCTCCGCGATAGAAATTTTGATGACTGCCCGGAGCTCAAAAATGAGATCTCCAGCTTTTTCGAATCGCGGCCGCCTTTCTTCTAGGCTTCAGTGGTCAAGAAACTGCCGGTTCGTTAGACGTATGTTTAGCACAGCGATGGAGACTATATTACTGATTGAGATCCTCTTCAATGGAAATAAGACTTTTTAAAGTGAAGATTGAAAAACCGATCAAAACTTTTTACTCAACCTAATACTTATCCTTTGTACCACCGTGACTCCTCATATTTTCGGCACCCTAACAACAATTCAACTTCAGCTGACACGAAAATCATGCATAGTAAGGTAAAATTAATATGAATAGTACATGTAACTAAAACAGGATCGATTTAAATCAATAACACTGCCTTTACTGTATATATGTACATAATATATAATATATAATATATAATATATATATATGTAGTGAAGGTAGTGCTATTGATTGAAATCGAGGTTGTTTTATTATAGTTACAGGCACTATTCTTACTATATATGACGAGCTCTGTCTGTCTGTCTGTTTGTTTTACGGAAATTCGATATAGCCTGAAGAAACACCTGTAGAGGTCGGGTCAAGTATGGAATGGGTTGGGCATAGGGTAAGTTCAACAGAGCACATGTGGGCCTAGCGAAGGGCCATGCGCCGGTATTGGGCTGAGTCATGTGCGAATTCTTCTCATTCGGTCTCATAATACTCCAGACGCCGGGAAAAATTTGCAAAGGTGAGAGATGGGTCAACAAATATTAGGGTGTCCATAAAGTTCATTGGACATTTGTAACCAGCGTCGCGTAGCGTGTTACGCAACGCGTTGCGATTTTGCATAATGATTTCGCAATACTGAAAGTACTCGCGATGGGCTATCTTCTGAGCTAGCTAGCTCTAAAATTCCTTTCCTGACTCCCACAATAAAGCAGTGAAGTTGAGTGGTAGTTACTACCTCCGCCGATGTTTGCTGGGCTACTACAACCTGGGCATCTCCAGACGTCAGGCCATGACCAGGATGCGTCAGCAGATTGGTGATGACACCCCTTCTGAGAACCGGATGTCAAAATGGTGGTATCGCTTCACCAATGAAAACTATGATATCGATGATATGCCGAGGTCCGGTCGCCCAGCCACCGTCGATCGGCAAGGCATTCTGGATGTCCTGGACGATGAACCGACGTGGACTTGAGCAAGGTCACACAGGTACCCAGTTCCACCATCCACAAAGTTCTTGTTGAATCTGGCAAACTGTCGAAGAAGCGTCGAGTTGTCCCTCACACCTCACGCCGGCACAGGCAAGGAAGCGGGTTCAGGCCTATTCCGAAAATTCTGAATCTTCCTCAGACTCGGAGGCCTGAGGAAGATTAGAACTCCATTATTTGCCAAGATGAGAAGTGGGTCTACTTCTCCAGTCCTGTAACCAAACCAGTCTGGGTGGATTTCGATGCGCCCCCGCCAAGCCGTGCTAAGAGAAATATGCATGGAAAGGAGCGCCTTCTGTCATTTTGGTTCTCCCGCCCCGCCTTGTCTCAGAAACCTGCAAATCCGTGGTTGCTCTGGGACAAAGCTCGCCCCCACAAAGCGAGAAGCACTCAGGTCGTCCTGGACAGGCAGGGCATCAAGACGGTCACGCACCCACAGTATAGCTCGAACATCAGTCCATAAGATTACCACATCTTGTGGTCCACCCAAAATTTCTTGGGCGGAAAACAGCTGAAGAACGAGCGTGACTTCGAGGACGTGATCGAGGACTGGGCCGAGTCGCGGCCGACCGGCTGTTGATAGGATGGAGTTGCCCCTCTACCCGATCGTTGGCGAAAGACGGTGGGTATGCATGGAGATCATGTCATGGATCAGTAAGTCCAACTTGGTGAGTTATCTTTACAAGCTCTAAAAAACGAATGGCCAACGAACTTTATGGACACCAGAATAAAATAAAAGGAATTTACCGGCGTAGGCTTAGCGAAGCCCCGTCCATGGGCGGGATGTGCGTTGAGGTGAAAGCTACTTTTCAAACATAAGTGTTATTTCGTTCGGAAACGTTCTAGAATGCGGAAAAAAGTGATTAGAGATAGTGGAACAATTAAGGGTTAAGTCCTCAAATGGGTGGGGCCAGCACCAAAGTGGGCGGGGCTTAGTTCAAAATTTCACAACTCTGTTCAGTAACGTTCTAGAATGTAGGACAAAAGTGGTTAGAGGTAATGGAACAATGGCAGGGCTAGGTCCGAAAATTCACCTCTTCAAACCATTTTTTCTACAATGCAAAGAAAATGGTTAGGAGAGTTAAAAGAAGGGTGGTCAAGTTTTTATAGTGGGACGGATCTGCACTGAGGTGGACGGAGCTATGATCAACCAATAATAATTCTATCGTATTCTGATAATCCAATATTCCGCTGAATGACTCCGTCGTAGACACGCGGTCGTCGACATATAATGCACACATTAGCGTGCGTAGCCCAACTACTACTATATATATAGCGTTCGCGTCGCCCTGTCACGAAATTCGGTATAATCTGAAGAAACATCTGTAGACATCAGGTTGATTTTGGAATAAGTTGAGCAAGGGTAAGTGCGACAGAGTACATGTGAGCCTAGCGAAGCTCCTCCCCTAAGAGGCGGGGCATGCGCCGCTGTTGGGTGGTGCAATGGGCAAATCTTCCTAATTTGGCCTGTAACAGTCTAGACGCCAGAAAAATGAGCAGAGGTGAGGGAAGAGTCAGCAAATGAAACCGGGATGAGTCACCGAAGATGGGCGGACCTTTCTCGCAGTGAGCGGTACTTTCCACATGGGCACATAACTCGATTCAGTGAAGGCGGGGAGGGTTAAGACTTACCTGTGATGAGTATATTCGAATTAAAATGCCTTCTCTATTGGTCTTATCTCAAAGTTTTGTCAGTTGCTTCCCGTGCAGTGCCCCTCTCGCTGTGGTATAAATTTCTTCGAGATATGCTATCTGGCAGAGGCACAGTAGTCGAAAGTTGTTTTCGTCCTAAGGTTTTGCACACCAGTTTATAAATGTCGATGTTTTAAGCTCATCATTTCACCCTGATGCGGGGGGTGCAAAAGGTAGCTGGGACTATGATAGCGCTCTTCGGCTCATCCTCTGTCGCCACAGCGCGTGTGCGAGTTACTGTAGTAACGCCTGGCTTTCGATTTCTGGTCGGAACAGGTGTTGCTTGAGAGTGAGGGAAGAATGCCCTCTTCCAACCGTGAGGTCAGTGGAGCTCTACCAAACCGACCGGAACTCACCACTCGTTTTCCGACTGGCGATGACCTCATCAACACCCTTCATCTGAGGTCGTTATCGAAAATGGAGAGGATCACCGAGATGAATGTAGCTGGATTTGCACCGTCTCATGCAGCATTGCCCTCATGTACAGTAGCACCCATTGTTAGTTCCTATAAATCAACCAGTGTATCCTGCTTAAATCGATACGCTTCGGTTAAGGCGGTAGGGGTTGAATGATCTGGTTGCTGGCTAGTACGTCGGCTGCACATCGTTTCATAGCTTCGATCCTTTCACGGCTAAGGTGAGACTCCTGAATTTCCTAAAGGGGTCGTTTTAGCTGAAGACCGCCCTCGGCCATGTGACCTTTGGTCTTCGAGGATAATCAACCCTTTCGGTAGGAGAGCTAAGTGAGTTTCACGGACAGATGAGCCAATAGTTCGATTTTTGACGAAACTGTCGACTGCCTCAAAATATGACCAGTCACGACATGCATCTTTTGTCGGCAACCTTCCCTGCCATCATCGGTAGTGTTTTTAAAGCCGGCAAGCTGGCTTTTTATGAAGAGATACATATCCATGGCTTCGTTTCGAAACGTCAGCCTGTGAAATAAGAAATGTGTGTCAGCCTGTGAACTACAGTGCGTTTCAAAAGTATGTGCACACCCAACATTTTGTTTTTTTGGGAATACCACTGCATTCTGGAACTGTGACCTTTACCATTCAATTTCTTGTGTGCGATAACCTACGAACACTTTCTCTGAGAAACCGTCGCGGCTGCTAACACAATTTTTTTTATTAAAGAAAAATTTTTCGTTGTTTCAACAGTGTGCGCACACTTAGCAAAAAAACAAAAATACAACCGAGATCAGATATCAATAGGGCCTCCAAATTTCGTGAGAAGGTTATCGACTACGAGGAGTCGTTCGAGAATGGTTTCGTTACGGTAGCTTCTTTAATTACCCTTGAAATGAAAAATTTTGAGTGTGCACATATTTTTAAAACGGCAACTGGGCCACTCTTTTTTCATGCATTGCCAGATTCATTCGAGACCCTGGCAGCTATCGCACACAACCTATTCCTGGCCGTCCACGTATTTTGACTGCTCAGGACAACAGGAGAATAGCTCGTCTTGTGGCGAATACTTCTTTCTGTGAGTCAGATCCGAGCTCAGATGGGTTTATCAGTCTCGCGTACGACCGTTTGGCTCTCTACCCGCTCCAATGAGTATATCACACAAGTGACGATGAAGAAGGCTTCTTGACTCAATACTCGCCACTCGCTGACAAGGCTAGAGTTTGCTCGCCTCTGACCAGCAAGAAGCCTCCGAAATTCCTTCTCGAGAACACGAGTGGCTCTCGGCGAAGGTCCCCCTAGTAATGACGAAATCAATCCGCCCCATCGAGATTGAACTTCTTTTCATCAGAGAGGACCACCTAAGGGCAAAATGGGTACAACATGTTGTTTGTTCTAAAAATAGGAGAGTGTTGAAAATTCTCGAACAATCGTACCATGCTCCATGATGTTGCCATGTTCCTACGAGCAAACTTCAGCTGTGTCAGCGAGTGACGAGTACTAAGTCAAGTAGCCTTTTTCATAGTCTCTCGTGTGATATACTCATTAGAGCGGATAGAGCGCCAAACGGTCGCACTGATAAACCCATCTGAGCTCGGATCTGATTCACAGACAAAGAAATATTCGCTACAAGACGGGCTATTCTCATGTTGTCCTGAGCAGTCAAAATACGTGGACGGCTAGAAATAGGTTGTGAGCGATAGCTGCCAGGGTCTCAAATGAATCTGGCAAAGAAAAAGAGTGGCCCAGTTGCCGTTTCAAAGTTGCATGTGCACGCTCAAAATTTTTCATTTCAAAGGTAACTAAAGAAGCTACCGTAACGAAAAAATTCTCAAACGATTCCTCGTAGTCGATAACCTTTGCAGGAATTTAGGAGGCCCTGTTGATTTCTGATCTCAGTTATATTGTTGTTTTTTGCTAAGTGTGCACATACTTTTGAAATGGAGGAAAAATTTTTCTTTAATTAAAAATTATGTTAGCAGCTACGATGTTTTTTCAGATAAAGTGTTCGAAGGTTATAGCACACAAGGAATTCAATGGTAAAGGTCACAGGTTGCAGAAAGCAGTGGTATTCCCAAGAAAAACAAAATGTTGGGTGTGCACATACTTTTGAAACACCCTGTACTAATCAAAAATAGGTCGCGTATGCAAGCAAAATATTTACTTTCAACGATAATTTTTACAAGCTGGACAGGCAAAAATTAACTGAGTTTTGGAAGTATTAACAATAATGTTTCTGAAGATATCGGAATAGAATTCAGTAGGAAAGCTGCAAAACCATCTTCAACCCTAGTTGTGCCTTTGAGTCTTAAAAAAGGTTAAAAGCTATCTGCACTGACCAGTATTTCATATGTTGAATAGAAAGCTACCTTTCACCTCCACTCGTCGCATTACATGGGTTGCTGAAAAAAAAAAAGAAAATGGTAGGATCACATGAGTTTGCGAAAATGAAGCGGTAGAAACGGTTTCAGTATTACTAGAGTCCGCTCTATCACATATTCGCTTGAACGGATAGAAATGACCAAACTGGAGAGGTCCAAGAAGTATGAGATTTTGTTCAACAAAAGTGAAGCCTAGTGAAAGGACTGCATATGAACGGCATCGCTAAAAAAGTGAATCTGATGGTCGATCAATCTTCAATCTGTTTAGAATAGTTCAAGGTGTTGAACAAAGCTGCGTTTGCACAGTCACGCTATGGAATAGTATATATCTGTAATATTCATCAGCTCAATGTAAAATAATCGCTAGTGAACACGATGATGATGCCAGTTGCTGATCCAAGTCCATAGAATCGTCATCAATGCTGAAAATGTTTCCATTAAGAACAATGTGCTCTGTGGAGAGGTCATTGATGTTATTTGTGGATTTATGAAAGTTTTCGGAATCAAGTGTTATTCGAGATGCAGGACACGTGTTCATTCATAAACTACGTTTGTTAGAGACCAGTCGGAGTCGGGAAGAAAATTTCTGTCAAATCCCAGCATAAAAAGAATGCGGCAGTGAACGGTTACACTCGCAGGTAATGAAGCCTATTCATTCTCATTGCCGCATTCTCAGTAACCATAGATGAATAAAGTAGTAACCTATAAAAACATAGAATAGCTTCTAGCATTACGGAAAGTTATTGGGATTTTTAAAACCAGTATTCAATGTCTGTTCTAGAGACCTTCTTAGAGGACGCTTTTCCGGACTACGCCCATTTGATTAGTATGGAAGGATAGACACGTGATACATGGGGACACCCATTTACAAGCCTCAGAATTAGCCGAAGGCGTGGTGATGACGAACTTCTCTGCTTGAGTGGTGCCCTGAAACAATTTCAGAACTTCGCCACGGCTACACCATCGCTACCGATACGCCCCCCATCCAAGGAGATCAGGAGAGAAACTTCTGCTGCCGGCGCCAACGACATCTCGATCAAGCTCAAGGATCAGCCGCCAATGCTCAGCTGATGATCTTTAAATTTACCCCAAATCCCAAGTGTTCCAAAATTATGGAGGCCAGACGGACCATTTTAATAGTCCTTCCTTTAGAAACAATGGCCTTTCTGCCTTTCCTTAATATCGTTTATTAGCCTCCTCTATGGTTATTATAAAAATATCAGTGAATTTCATACTGCCCTTCCCCTTCTCGTGTGTCAATGATTGCAAGTGCCATCCAGTCATCATCAGCCACATATTGCAAGAAAACCTTCTTGTGCAACTAATTAATAGCAAGTAATGTGAATTTGATAGGTTATTTCTATCTTGGGGATTTCTGAATTTGAAATTATATATACAGGGTGTCCCAAAATTATTGGCGACAAAATTCAGGAGCTTCCAAGGTAGGCATAATTTAGCAAATTCATATCACCTGTTCTTAATCAGCTGCAAAAGAAGGTTCCCTTGCAATATGCATGGTTGCTGATGTGTGACTACCAATATCTTTTAGATGGAAAAGGCATATTCAACCACTTGCAATCATTGAAATGCGAGAGGTGAAAGGGCATTAAGAAATTTCTTGGGATTTTATAATAACTGTATAGGGGGCTATTAAATGATTTAAAAAAATAAGATTGAATCAGAGACAAACCAGTAAAGGTAGAATGTTTCCGAAGATAGGACTATTAAAATGGTTCGCCTGCCAAACGGTCGGGATCCTGGGTGACTGAACAAAAGGAAGTCAAGGGGCACGGCTTACAGAATTATCGTGATGGAAGAATATGATGAATATGATGCAGAAGCTTCACTGCCATTCCTATTGTACGCAGAAACTTTGCTTCAATTTCGATCTCAACAGGAACTGCAGGACCAAAAAATGCAGAAAGCCATAGGCCCACTTGAGTGATGACAGGCAAACCCTCGTCGTTTTCTCCGAACAAGAAATTTTTTTCGATAAAATCACCCCTCAACAACCAAAACATTCGCGTTCCGGAAAGTAACAGTAACATCTAGCGTGTAATATGTCACAAAAAGGTTGCTAATATAAACAGCGAAACGTCGTTTTTTGAAGAAATAATTGGCAAGGGTAAGCCGCTTGTGGTTTCTTCGGTGCAGGCGTGAAAATTGACCACGACCAGTACTCAAACAGCGTACTGATGGACCTAACGAAGCACTGACCCGATTACGGTTTCTGAAACATCTCGCAGTCCTTCCAGCAGGACGCTACTCCAGCTCACAGAGCCATGCTCGCCCGCGAGTGGTGCCAACGACAGCTACTCGACTTCATAGGTAAAAAGTAATGACCATCCTGTTTTCCAGAACTTGACTCACTTAACTCCGACAATGGTCCCTGATTAGAAGAGAACTTGTCGAGTTTGCAGTCCCAGCTTGGAGTCCTAGAATGGGAAGGCCGAACAACGGCTGGCAAGAAATAGAGAAGGATACCTGCGTGCCACATGCGATTAAGCTGAGAGCGAACTTTGACTTCTATCTGCGCCCATAGGGGATATTTTGAAGTGCGACTGTACCATGTTATAGCACATAGTGTTAGCTAGCGAGCACAGAAAATCCATCATTTTTCGCTGCTGGGAAGTTTCAAATATATTGCTATTATTCGGCGCCAATAATTTTGGACTCCCTATATACATATACAGTAGCGCTCAAAAGTCTTCGGTGAAATGCTTTAGCGCTCTTTTGTTCATAACTTTTTTCTTAGTAGACCGAATCGCGCAAAATTTGGATATGTTAAACTAGAGAATATTTCACCTTGAACAGCACTATTTAACTGCGAAGCTGCAACATCCACTGATAGAGCAAGGTGTTTGTTGCGGTAGCAGATTTTGCTAAAACTGAAGTTGTTGACGTCTGCACTTACTCGCACACTATGTGCTGTGTTTCTCTAATCTATTGTGTTCGGCATTACAGCTCGTACACTTTAGACTGGACAAAAATTAAGAGATTCTGGAAGGACCGTCGTCTGTATTTTCAGTCGATTTTGAGTTCATGTTCTTTGAAATATCTGGAACATGAACAGATTGCAGGTTAATAGTGGTAAATATTCAAAATACACCCACGCTCCAAATATAGAAATTTCGCATGATTAGATCCAGTAGGAAAAGAGTTACGACTGAAAAGTACCGCTGAAAACCCATTTCACCGAAGGCTTTTGAGCGTTACTGTATATTGTTCTAGTTTGGCGCTGGGGAGTGCTAATCTAGTACTGGCATGTTTTTTCTGTAAAGGTGTGTGTATACCATATTGGCTTTCTTGGTCAAGGAAAGCCCTATATAAGGGCACCTTGGCATCGCCAAATTATCTCTTGATTATTTGTCTTCGCTGTCTTTCGCTTCTCTGACTGGTCGTCACGGTTTGTCCCTTTTATCGCTTCTGAGTGATAACTATTATCCTTATGTGCTCACGGAACATCGGAAAGAGAAACATTCGACCAACACGTAGATGAGGCATGAAACCCGGTGTTTTGTAGTACTGATCCTACAATATACAGGGTGTCCCAAAATTATTGGCGCCAAAATTCAGAAATTTCTAAGGTAGTAATAAACTGTCAAATTCACAATACCCGCTATTAATTAAACCTATAAGGTTTCCTTGCAAAATGCACGGCTATTGATGTGGAACTCAGAATACCTTTAGGTGGAAGAGGCGCATCCAGTGCCACTTTTAATCATTAACACGCGAGAGGTGGAAGGGCAGTACGAAATTCTTTGGGATTTTTATAATAACCATAAAGGAGGCTATTAAATGATATGGAAAAGAAGACAAAATTAAAGACAGACCAGGAAAGGTAGATAAGCATATGCTCCCAAAGACAAAGGGCGATTGAAATGGTCCGTCTGCCAGTCGGTCGTGATCCAAGGTGACTCATCAAAAAGAATTCAAAGGGCACGGCTTATCGGAGTTATGGCGATGGAAGGATGTAGTGTAGAAGCTTCGTTCCCATTCCTATCGTAGGCAGGAATTTCGCTTCAATTCCGATCTTAACAGAGACTGCATGACCAAAATTTGCAGAAAGTCGCAGACCCCCTCGAGTGATGACACACAACCATTCATCGTTTTCTCTGGCCCTCTAGCCGGGAAATTTTTAGGATGAAACCATCCTTCAACAACCAAAACGTTCGCGTTCCAAGATGAAACATCTAGCAAGCCATTCCCCACAAAAAGGTTGCTATAAGAACGGTAAAATGTTTTTTGAAGAAGTCACTGGCAAGTATGAGACGCTCGTGATTTCTTCGGTGCCAGCGTGAAAATTGACCAAGACCAGTGCTCAAAGAGCGTACTGACGGACTTAATAAAACCCTGATCCGACTGCGTCCCCTAAAACATCTCGTGGAACTTCCAGCAGGTCGCTACTCCACCCCACAGAGACAAGCTTGCCCGCGAAGGGTGCCGACGACAGCTGCATACTTTGGGCTTCTGTCCGCGCTATTGAGGGGTATTTTGAAATGTGACTGTAGCAGGTTGTAGCAAATGGTGCTACCTAGATTCCACGTGCACTGAAATTCCAAGATCACTCTCGATTGAGAGGCTTAAAACATATTGCTATGAATTGACGCCAATAATTTTGGGACACCCTGTATAATTCGCTAAGTGTGTTTGTTGGTCTGTCGGTAAATGTGATAGTGTGTGTGTTTGAGTGAAAATTTATAACACTATAATCCTAAACCTAAAGCGCTTAAATCTGGATGGAAAACAGGATAAGAACACAAATGATAAGTGATAGGAGGGGATAGCAATTGATAGGAGCTGATAGAGTGCCTCAGAAGGCAAGAGCTGCAGGATTCGCTAAAAATTCGTCTTAACGGTGGAGACATAGCAATGCAAATCCTATGGCCTTCAGGGCTTATGATGTGGCTTTGATCCTTTGACATGTTTCACTCGATTTATAGGGTGAGCGCCGGGACCGATCAAAGGCACTTCATTATGTTGAGACGAAAAATCGGTTCATTTCTAGCGGTTAGAAGACGAGGGTTAACGAGCAAGGTTTGCAACTCGATGAAGGACTATGGCTTTCCTTTGTTTCGATACCATTTGCCACAAAACTTATCCGACGGCCAATAATCTGGGGTTTTCCACAAATCGCATATCCTTGAGAAAAAAGTTCCATTGGCAACCACACCTGATGATGGTGTTATTATCACTGAACAACATTTATGAGCACTATTTAGAACTTCCATTGCTTAACAATTAATTTTCCGAGGGGTGATTAATGTCGAAATGAAGAACAGATAGAGGCCTTTAATCACAGCCGTAGCATCGGCACGCACTGAATACCACTTGCACTGTCCTGTAAGTCCTGTGTCTAATTTCATTTGTTCCAAGGAAGGAGTGGTCGCTCGCCCGATTATTACGACTATGTTATGAGAGGGACGAAAGCCCGGCGTTAGAGAGGCAATTCAACTGGTGATAATAGTAATGTTACATAATACAGTGCATTGCTCCATCACGGAAAAGTGTCATTGAAGAAATCGCAAAAAGAAATATGGTCTACATCGCAAATTTACCGGGATCGAAAAGACTAGTGGATTACTCCTACAACACTTTCCGGCTGTTATCTTCTTTCTCAAGTCTGTCATAATTATCTGCTTCAAAAATGAGAAGGTCAAAAACTAAATGTACAAAGCGAATGTATAAGTGAATAAAGTAATTCGTATCTGATTAGCTTAACAAACCTGTACTCGGAAAGGTCCAGAGCGAGCTGCTTGAGCGTGGAGGAATACGGGGATCGATTTTGCATAACTGAAATCCAAAAAATTTAGGTTGTTGTTCTGTCATGCACACGCTCAGGTCTAGTCGCTACTGAGGTGGCAGAAATTGAGGCATTGCTCCATACATGGCCATGGAATCAAGTCCCGCACTCTAGTAAGGTGTATGCCATTCTCCCTATTTTTCGAACCGAATTCGAAAGAAATCATCTTGATATCGCTTCGGACCTTACAGAGAGCTTGTCCGATTACGAGCTTAGCAATAGCATTACTGCCCAATGGCTCCATGGGAGTCTCCTTTCTGCTTCCGAAACCGACAGGATACCGACGATACCGGCGTCATATCGAAGACTAAGGCAATGTGCTTGCTTACGGTCAGTGATCTTGTCGCAATCTCACTTTGAAGGATCATAATCGGTACTCTTCGAAAACGATGCTCTCGATGATTCCAAGACAAAGATATCCATGAAGATTTTCGAGCAAACAGTGTGACAATCGCCCAAATTTTTCAGTGTGGATGCAATTTCAATGTGTTGAATCTTAATGTATTTTCCCGGATTTTGGGAACAGTTTTGAGGAAGTCTGTTGAAAATGAACCGTTAGTCAGAGTCAGAGCCTGTTTGGATGTTCTTATACATCCTTGAATTACATACACTCTAAACCTTGAAGCAGCCTCAAAATCGATGTTGGCAAGCCTAACAGATGAAAGAGAAATTTCCCGTTTACCTCACTCATCGGTATATCTGATCTTGATCGATCTGCAGCCGCTTTGAAAACATTCAAACTGCAATACTTTAGTCCATCACAAGCATCAATCAAATGAGTGATCGGATAAAGTGTTACATTTCCGTCGTTTTGATGATATCTCATCTGGAAATCAATCAGTTACATGTGAATGCTAAAGGGACAGTTGATGCTTGTCCATCATTAACCTGACTGAACTTACCAACCTTGAAATAAGCTTTATTGTCAGCGCGGTTCAACCATAACTCAACAAACGCTCCAGCTGAGTAATCTGGATATCCGCACGTGCTGATAACTTTACTCTGGATGCCAAATATGGAGAAAAACGCATAGACTGTTGTGTCATGCTAAACAAGCATCTTCTCTTAAACTCCCAAAAAGCTACAAAAATAGTTCTATGGTACAAGATAGCTCGTTGGGAAAGTTATCGCATTGAGTAATGCCCAGACTCTTTATGAACACATGAGAATACATCATGTGTTCATAAAGGGCCTCCTGATTCGAATAGCAAAAGATAGGTATTATGGTTGAAGAAACTCCTTAGACACTTTTTTCTCGAACTAAAATATGTCCTTACAGCAACAGAATCAACTGGTAAAGTCAGCACCTACCCGTGGTCGGTCCGTCACCCAAGAAAGTTTAAACAATGCCTGCCAACCTATGTGGAATGCCTATTTTTACTTCTAATTTTAGCCCTAATTCTTACCGCTGAGTAGGCATAATATTTCAGGCCGTTTATCCACTTGCAGTCATCACTGATTTTTTTCATGCACTGTAGTTTAATGTTCATGTGCATATACATGTCGTTTACCAGGGACCCTCCACGGATTTTTTGTATTTCGTTTCCGATATCGAGATTGTTCATCATTAACGTTCCATCTGAAACGATAAATTTTTTCGTTCTTCTCAGATTTTGAAGAATCTGTTCAAGCTGTTCGACACCTTCGACCTTGTACAAAGAAGTTTCAGGTCATGGGACTTATTTTGCATTTATTAGGCCATCTGGGCGGAGGTGGTGTAGCGGCAGGTGGCGTACTCTCAAATATGCATGGTCTAGGGTTCGAAACCGGTGTCGATCGATATCCGCTTAGATCATCAGTAACAGCCCACAATTATCTGTACAAGTTAGCGGAGCTTTGGGGACCCTTCCAACTGCTAGATGACAGTGTCTGTTGGTTTCGATATTGCTAACGTACTACCTTTTTAACAGTTCTTCAATAGATGAAAGCTACCTGATCTGCATTTTATAGTTGAACTCACTATAGATTCCATTTCTATAGGCTAGCACCTTGTTAAAGATCCTGATCACTTCTTTATAGAGAGCGTCGCTGAACCATTTGTTCACCTTTCTCAAAGTTTCATTTTTATGGGCTTGCTGTAATGAATTCCTTTCAAGCATAACCACAGTTTTTATTACCATCCAAACTCAAATTGGACCTCAACCTACTTCAACCAGTAATGGGTCCCCTATTGTCGATAGATTGTCGATGGTAACTTTGATTCCAGTGTCTTTACTTAACTTTTCAAGTAATGCAACAACCTGAAAAATGATTTTTCGTTAAAGAAATTTGAAGATAAAATTCCACAAAATACATTCTGAAAAAACTGTGTACGATGAACAACAAGCAACTATAATTTTTTACAAAAACAATAAGATTGATGAGAACGTAGCCGTAGAAAATATAGTCACACTTAACTACCAAGAAATTAGATTTTCTACCGGGTTGGAGATTGTAAAGCTATCAGGTTAGTGAAATTTGACAGAAATTCGATGATTAAACCTCAGATTTGAAATCTATGATCCCCGACGATGACATGGAGAAGGGGGCCACAGTACAGAGTCCTTATAAAACCCTCAATAGAGCTTATGGAATTTTCAGAGACGTCGCTTACGTCGGGGATCTTCTAAACATTTTAGTAATTGATCAATCCCAAAGAGAGAAAAGAATAAAGCTCTTGAGATTGATCAATCCTCTTGCCACAATAGGTCCATGCATTTGGCATCCATCCAAACCGATAGGAATTACACTGAAGCCTGAATGCATATTTAGCCCATATACACTTGCGAAAACCAGTCAATGGTTTGATTCAACCTCTCGAATCTGCTTTTCGTTAGCCTTCACTGATGGCAAGGAAGATTTTTTTGCCTGGACGACAACCGAGCCGGGGGACGGAACTTACGTGCGTCCGAAGATGCGCGCGGCAAACTGTGCGGCGAAGTGCGTGGCGATTCGACCGATCCTGGCGCCTATTATTTCAGCACAAACGTGAAGTAGAGTAGTTTAGTAGGGTCAGATGATCCTTCTAGTCTACTCTACTTCAAGTTTGTGCCCCGATAATAGGCGCCAGAGCTGTTCGAATCGCCACGAACTTCGCCGCGCAATTTGCCGCGCGCATCCTCGGACGCACGTATGTACCCATACCCCAACCGAGTCAGGATACCCTTCGTTGTAACGCAGCACCCGGTGCTATTCCAAGTGGAACAGGTAACGGAGATGGAGCTTATGTGGATTATCGTCGCTCTGGACCTACCTAACAGAACCTTCACTATTTTATTTTCAAATTATTCATTATCATGTAACAATTAAATAATCAAAAATTGGTGCCATTTTTACAACCCCTATCCGTTCTCAAATTGAGCTTACATCAGGTCGATTCATGAACGCCTGCAATTCCGGAGAAGTCTTTGCCATTTCCCATAGTTGGCCTTGGCGTTCACAGTCAGCACCAGGATTCAAAACCTTTGAGAAGAGATTGTAAGTTGATGGGATTTACTTGTGAATACGGTAATCATGAAGCTTACATAGTCAATGTGATTTTCAACGGTGTGAATAGGCACTGGAACAAATCCAACCGGCCATCCTTCTTCGGACGGATAGTCGTGATCAGGGACGGCATTTCCGTCATTCTGACCATACATACCAAGAAGGTTCGACATAGCTGATAGTAACGTTCGATTTCTGTCTGTCGACCGAATGTAGATCTGCAAATGACTCGGCATAGAGGAGCGGTGAGTTGGGAAGCTCAAAGAACTAATTTCAATAATAGCTTTTCTACGTGCCATAAGAATCCCTAATAAAGCCTCTCATGGGATGGGGACTGATCTCGAAAAGATCTACTCACTGGTATTTCACACAGTTGAAGAACTCATAGAGTAAGGCATATCTACTGTATTGCACAACCCGTCCTTGTATGACAGAAAGCCTAGGATTGTCAGTGGTGTTCGCCCACGAAGAAATGGTGATATTGAATGAAAATGGCACATCACAACCTTAGACCCTCCAACTGCAACGTATTTGGTGCAGCTCGTCAGAAGACCAGAGAGTTTCACACGCTTAAATTCATCGTTTGTCTAACAAGTTGACATCTGAGAAGACACAAAGAGAATAAGGGAGCAGAGAAACGATTAAAGCTTAGGGCTTTCATGAATCACGAGTTTGCCGGCAGCAGTGGTCCATAACCCTAGTGATGATTAAAATACAGATTTGTTTTATATACCGTTCCTAGGATCATCAGCAGAATTATGGCTGTGTCCTGTCAAAGACCCAATACTTTCGTTTTTTTGATCCAGGTAAAATTTTCTTACCACCTAAGTAGAATGAAGGAGAAGTTATCCCTGTTGAAGCATCTCTGGCCGGAAACCGGATCGAAGAAGGCGGTATTGCATAAATCCTCATCGACAGATATTTTTGGGAGGTTTCTTTATTTAGGTCTTGGGGAATGTTCCGAGTTTTGAACAGTCGTTTTTTTCATCAATTCAGTCTTTCGAATGCAAGCACGGCCTACATATATGGACACGTTCTACCACCTGAAATCAGAAGATCTGAAGACAAAACTGAATCATGCACCAGCGCAGTCTGCACCAACTGCAACCAATTTAGAAAAAATTATTGACGAACCTCTTTGGATGAATACTTCTTACTCAAAAATTTCATCTCATCGACGTAGATCCTCCTAAGTAGCTTGCCAAAGTTCAGGTGTTGTTTCATTCCAATCTGAAACCCTCCAAGATCAGAGGTGGTGACGAGATTCCATTGCATTCCAAATGGGTTGTTAAACGATGCAGCACTCAACTTCTTTAGGAATCTCCCTTTCACTCATGAAATGATCCTTTAGCGCAAAAATGTAGAAATTACCTCGTAGCTTTTCTGTTTGTTTGGCTACTGTCTACGCATTGAACCAACCTCTCCCATCCGGGTGTGTTGCGATTCGTGCGATTCTGGGTGCGCGCGGCAAATTGCGCGGCGAAATTCGCGATGGTTCAAACAACTCCTGCGCCTATCATTGGGGTCCAAATTTGAAATGAAGAAGGTAAGTGGGATTGTCCGACCCTACTGAAGCACTCTACTTCAAGTTTGGGTCCCAATGATAGGCGCAGGAGTTGTTTGAACCATCGCCGCTTTCGCCGCGCAATTTGCCGCGCGCACTCTTAATCGCACGAATCGCACGTCCCCCCTCCCATCCCCCTCCCCCCCACCCCACCACTATTTTAGCAATAATTTTAAAATCCGAGGAGTATGAGAAGAAATGATCAGCCGGAAATTCGGCTGTATAGATCCATCCGATCCGCTCCACTATCGGAGACGTTGAGTTTAGGCCCTTGAGAATTTTTCACAATAGAGCTTCACCTCTTCTTCGAGGTAACGATCAAAAAAAACTAACTGACGGAAAGTCAAATGGGAAGGATGACTTTGTTTTAGCATGCTCTTTTATCCCTCTTGAAGTGACACATTTTCCAAACCTCTAGGTTAACAAAAGTTCTACTCCAAAATTTGGTACTATTCTACTATTACACCCCCAAAAACTCAAAATTTCAATTTTCGATGAAACTTCGCCTATAGAGGGAATCCGATGCCCTGATAACAAATGTGTCCTTTACAATTGGCGCCATTTGGCGTCAATTGGCGCCAATTTAGCGCCAAGGGTGTTTCCACCAAATTTGCTGAAAACTTTCGTTTAGGGGTTATTTGAGGTCATAACGAATATAACATTCATTTTTGGCGCTGGCGCCATTTGGCTCCAACGCCAAAAATGAATGTTATATTCGTTATCAGGGCATTGGATTACCCCTATAGGCGAAGTTTCATCGAAAATTAAAATTTTGAGTTTTTGGGTGTGTAACAGTAGAATAGTTTTGGGGGTGTAATAGTAGAATAGTACCCAAAATTTCCATGGAATAAGTAGATAAAGGTTTATCTGGTGCATAATGCGTATATGTTGCTTTATTGCCTTGTCAGAGTTACCACTTCTTACAACGTCTATATAGATCGTTTCTACCACAATCTTCCCTGAACATGTTAGACTTTCAGAAAGAAGAGCTTTTTCTACTCTAGTCTCGCTTATCCCTGTACATAACCTTCAATCACGTCAACAAAAATCGCAACATATACTAGTCATGTCTTTTAACGTCTCTTATCAGCTCTTGTCTGTTTTTATCATTTGTATTAGGTTGTAAGAAAAGTTCTCGCCCTTTCCGCGCACGCGCTATATGAACTCAAATTTTGGCGGCTGCTAGATTGAACCAATCTACGTATTATGCTCATTGGCTTAGTGTAAGTTGCTCCTTCTCTGAGCATTTTTCTCAGAATTCCATAAGGCACTGCATCGGAGCATAAGGTTCGTCTTTGGTTTTAGAAGTTCAGAAATGGGGATAGATAGATAACTTTAACGCCAATAGCGAATTGGTCGATCATCGTTCGTTGATCACGATGCTTTGCGAAGAGCAGAGGATCGACGCCTACATTCGATAGAGATTACCAAGCATACGTACGTGCTCTAAGAAGTTTTCCATGCCAATTTTTCACGTAACCAAGACAATGATCACTTTGGTGGTCCAGCTAGAATAATCCGCTACTCATTTCGTCGTCCGATCAAACCATTACCGCAGGGTCCCACTGTGTTCGAATTCACGAGATATACACGAAACTGAAGCGAATTAAGTGAATAGCCTGCTTTGGACGACAGTTCGCAATCACATGTGTCACGAGTCCTCTTTTAGAAGTTGAACGAGCTGCAGATCGAAGCTCTCCTTCATCCACCCTTCTCATTAGATCAGTCACCAACTAGTTTTCATTTATTCGAACATCTGGACAACTCCTTGAAGGATTGGGAGTTTGAAAAGTGGAGCGAAGAGGAATCTGCTTTACCGTGATCGTGGATCCAGTTAACCGGGCTTTTATACGATTGGAGTGAAGAAAATCGTACACGTTGTTGAAGGTGTGTAGAATCGACTAGGACTTACTTTGAGTTGAAATATTCGCTTTGAGATGAGTTGTGATTCTTTGAGGATGAGCTGTCAAAACGACAAGAACGTTCCTTACAACATAATATTAACTCTCTATCGCTATCAATTCAAGACGTCTTTACATCCCACACATGGAAGCTGACGATCCAGAGTTAAGGCACGCGAGTAATGGCATCACCAACTTGACGATTTTACACTTAATACGGTTTGAGTCAGCGATCCTCATCCTCTTTGCTCACACTCTGAGACGACGTTCTACGTCAGGAAAATCCCTGAAAGATGGATGAGCGGGACCTACTAAATTTGTGATCCGTAGTCAAGCTCTGGCAAGGGCAATGGAGAAATTGTAGTTTTCCTAAGGCACCACCACCAGTTTCCCTTAGCTCAAAAAACACTACCACTTGTAATCATTTTTTGCTACCGAACATCAAGTACCTCCATTTTCTGTATCATTTCGAAATTTGACCCTCTAAGTCCAGTTCGATAGAGATAATTAAATTCCGAAATTCAAATTCGTGCTCAATAATATGAGGAAGTTTCTGAGGAAGTTTGTTTGACCGCTTCAAAGTTGGGTACCCCAAAAAGCAACATAGAACCACTCCATCCACTTCTGGGGGACGGGCGTTAGGAACGATTTTGGGTCATCGATTCGTCGCACGCAGCTGTCGCGGACCACTCATTCGTCGTTATTGCAGCTCTAGCGTTCTCCATACAGCTCAATCGATATGCGATCATTATTTTATGCATAATTCTACTATTAGTACTTTTGTTTTTGTATTTCTTACCTACTGCTGCATCTTGCTACATTCCCTCGAGCGCGACGCCCCTCTCACCGCAACGCGACCATTTCGTTCCTAACGCACCACACCCATCCACTTTTCAGTGATTTAAAGGTTTGACCGTTCTTTGGCATGAAAGGTATGGAAATCTCGTATGGTAAACATCTACATGAAATGAAATCAGATTGTTGAAGCTGATAAGTATTCCCGAGTGCCTTAAACTGATTTTGTTTGTTTCTGGGAATGTTGCTGCTTTATGATTTCTTACAGGCGAGAGTTGTCCGAAACCTCCACCGCCAAATGTCCAGTTCCTTTCCTGGAATGGATCCGTCGGGAAAGTTCGTGTAGGCGATCGATCTCCGTGACGCCATACCTGAAGTAGTAGTAATAAGGGCAATTATAAGGGTCTATGGGTGCAGTTGGTATCCTGCCCATCGACTTGGCCAAAAGCGTGCATTCGAGTGAGTGGGAAGTACCTGGGAGGCGATTCGGGACTGCCTCCAAAAATAAAGCCTCTCGTCCACTTCGGGATAGCCTGGCAAGCCCCCGTAGTCAACCTAGCCCCCACGTCAGAGCCTGGCAAGCTGCACGTTGGGTATCTACACGCCAAAAACAGTAACAGAAATGGTCCTCATTTCCCTGAACTTAAGGGTTTCCCCAATACGGTAGCGTTGGGTAGGACCGCTTGGGAGAGGCTGCTAAAACCCCAGGGCCAAAACAGGCTCCCTAAAAGGAGAAGGGCTAAGATGGCGATCTGTACTTTTGACGCACGGACGCTTGCATCGGAAGCCTGTATAGAGGACCTGATGACGCAAGCTAGGAAGATCAAGTACGACGTCATCGGAGTCAGAAGGCATCGCCTGCTGCACGCTGTATTTGAGAATGGAGAAGAACTGTTCCTTGGAACGTGCGACAGCAGAGGCGTCGGCGGCGTAGTTGTCCTCGTCAATACGCACTTGGCCATGATCGATTCGTACGAAAGCTTGACAATCCGAATCGGACGTTTGGGATTAAAAAGATGTCTCGCAACCCCAGCTCTAACAATCTTCGTTGCCTACGCACTAACATCAAGCTACGGAGAAGAGGAGTTGGAGGCGTTTTATACGGATCTGGAGAAGCTTTACAGAGAAGACCACACTTTCTTCAAGGTGATTTTATGCCAAGGTTGGCCGCAGAAGAACGGCTTAAGAGTCCACATTAGGACTTACGGAATGGAATGGGATGAGCAGATTGAAAGGCTGCCCGATTTTATCATGTCGACCCACACAATCCATGGTATTCGCAATTCTAGAAGCCCTCCCATTTACGACCTGGTGGTCAGCTCCATAATGAAATAGATCACATCTTCAATCGGAGGTTTTGCCTGACTGACGTCGCTGTTGTTCCGAAGTTCTTCACGTGGTGAGAACATCGTCTCCTCCGCGCTGGATTCCGCCTCGCAGTGCGTGGAGATGGAGCTATGAACCTTAGGAAATGAAGTCTCAAAACCTCCTCCAACTAGGACATAGCTTCCCTTGCAGTAATTGGGAAGATTACGTTATCGACAACATCGATGAAGGATACTTTGAAGACTCTCGAGCTGATACACCAGCGTGGAATCACACGAGCCATAGGTAGTCATCAACAACGTCTGAACTTGCGAAGATATGCAGAAAAGCGATAAAGAAAGATCAGAAAGACAGAATAGAAGCAGTTATCGACGAAGGCGCCGAGGCTGGAAAGAGCATTCGAAGAGCCCGACGTAGCTTCGCCATCCACAAGACCAAGATGACTTCCCTTCGTCGTCCTGACGGAACAGTTACTGCATCCCGAAGGGCAATGGAGAAGGTCATCCACGGCTTCTGAAACTCGAATCTCTTCGATAGCCATGTCTACCTGCCTACACACCATCTTAGGCAAGACGAATATATCGCTGATTCGGTTCTCCCTTCCGAAATACGACATGCCATCACTTCGATGAAGAACTGTACAGCGCCTGGTCTCGATAGGATGAAAGCAGAACATCTGAAGAGCCTTCCACCAGTCATCGCCAAAACTCTGGCTAGGCTCTTCACGCAGAATGCAAAGTGCCCACGTCGTGAAAAACTAGCAAGACTGTGTTGCTGTATAAAAAGGGGGATCCAGACGATATTGGCAATTATCGCCTAATCTGCCTGCTGTCTGTAATCTACAAGCTTTTCACTCGTGTCTTCCTGAATAGGATTGGCAGAATACCAGGTGAAGTTCAGCCATGCGAGCAAGCAGGGTTCCGGAGAGGGTTCAGTACAATCGGTCACATCCTCACTCTTACAAGACTCATTGAAGTATCACGAGAGTACAGAATGTCGTTATGTCTTACGTTCATCGATTTGAAGAAAGCATTCGACACCGCTAGACAGAAGCTGTGATTAAAACCCTGAGCAATCGGGTGTTCCTACTTAATATGTAAGGATGCTTCTTGAGCCCTACAACAACTTCACAATCAGGATCTTGCCATTCTATAAAGATGTCATCGTCAACGTGAAGAGCGGGGTTCGACAGGGCGATACCATCTCGCCCAAACTTTTCAGTGCCGCTCCCGAGAATATCATGCGTCATTTGGAATGGGAAGCCTTGGGAGTGAAGATCGACAGCCGCCACTTACATAACCTCCGCTTTGCAAATGGCATCGTGCTTATAACACCGAATGTCAAGCAGGCGGAACGAATGCATTCTGAGTTTGATAGTGCTTGTGGAAAGATCGGCTTTGGACTGAACTTTAAACGAAGACGATGTTCATGAAGAACGGATTGGTATCTGATGCTCCCTTCACGCTAAACGGAAAGAATATCTCCGAATGCTCTAGCTAACTAGGTAGAGAAGTCAACATGATGAACGGCCTAGCTTTCGCGTAGGGAGCATTTAAGAATATCGAGGGAGTAGTGAAGAAGACAAAGAACATATGGCTCCGCCTTCACTTTTTCGATACTGCTTTCCTTCCTGCTTTGATGTACGCCTAGGAGACTTGGACTTTACGAAAGCAGGATGAGCATGCAGTCAGCGTTACCCAACGCGCTTTGGAAAGGACGGTGCTCGGAATTTCTCTATACACTCAAGTACACAAGGGAATCCGGAGTTCCGAGCTCCGTCAACGAACGAAGATCAGGGATGCCGTTGACTACGCCAAGAAATCGAAGATCAGGTGGGCCGGCCACGTTATGCGATATAGTGATAACCATTGGACCAGGGCGGTTACTGACTGGATCCCTGGGAACATCAAACGAACTACAGGACGGCTGCCAACGAGATGGTCAGATTTCGTTACGAGAGCTCTGAACGAAAGGAATTTTGGACCTCGTGTCCCTGAAGCGAGGACGATTCACTGGACCAATCTTGCTCGTGATAGGTACGGATGGAGACGTTACTGGCGCCCGCTCGAAGAAGTCGATGATCAACGAAACGACAGGTGGGTACAGATGATATGCGTTTTACGAGAGAGTTCGATTCTGTACATAGGCGACAGGTATTTACTTCTGTCAATGTTTTCCATTAGGTCATCAAGTCGAACTCAATTGAAGGGCATAGTTTACGGAAATTCTGTGGTACCCTTTTGGAGTCAAAAAGTGGAAGTATTGGTTGGGAGTAGTGCATCGGTGGCGGAGGAAGCGAGAGAATTCATCGATTTAGGGTCATCCGAGCGGGAGATCTGCCAGTCCATTTAAGTGGCAAACTGTGTTTTTAATGGATTTCTTCGAGTACAAAAGATTGTATTCGAAAAAAAATCAAGGAATGAATCTTCTCACTACTCACTGCCTGTACAAATATCAGCTCCATGTCACCATCTGTTGCAGATTCCTGCCCCGTCGTCCGGGTGCAGAGAAGTGTAAGTAAAAGTATAGAGTTCGTAATCAATTTCTGAAAGGTCGACATGCTGCCCTGAAACGAGAAGAGTAGTTGGCTGAAAAGGGTAGCAGCATTTGGCGGAAATCGCGCATTATTTTTGATCAAGCCCCCGCGAACGCAGTGAAGGTAAAAAGCTGACTTCAACTTTCAAACCTACTGATTTTCCTTGCCAATTTAAGAGACGTGGCAGTTATGGGAAAAGAAATTGACGATCGAAATTTATGGAGGAGTTGCTACCCAAGAAAAAAAACAAACGAGGGGGTCGAAAGATGTGAACGAATTGAATTCTGTCGTAAGGATAAACCTTCGACTTACTCTACGTTCATCCTAGGGTAATGGAGGCAAACTGTAGTAATTCAAGCAATACTCCAGCCAAGGAAAGTAGGAGTAATCTAGGCAACGTTGAATTGTGCCAATGCTCCTGTCGCCCCTTTGTGACAGACCATCTAAACGAATCTAGAACACGAGTAAAGTGTCGGAGTGTGTACGAAGAAAAGCTTTATATATATGAATCTGTTCTATATGTATGTAAACAATAGAAGTGTTTCAGAGACGTTGCCTTATGATGGATAAGCACACTTCAGAGGTCATTTCTACGTTTATGAAAAAGAGGGTACAAAGACTTTCGGACCAACCAAATATGTTTTACTTATCTTTATTGTCACTGATGATGCTTTAGCACCTTTGCCATTCACAAAAAGTTGTTTTCAGTTGCTAGTAATGACCAACGACGCTATGAAATGAGTCGAGCCACAATTCAGGTAAAGGGCACTTGTGCACGTACTGAGTTCTCCGTTTGTGATCTTGCGACGATCAGGTCTACCTGGAGTACACTAACGATCGAAACCCTTAAACCAGTGCTCGCGAAAAAACGGTGCTAGCTGGAAATGCTTGATTTCCCTTACTCATAGGAGCTGTTTTAAATCTCAAGGTCACCCACTACTCAGTGTCGGTTTTCCGAGTAATCCACCTCACTGAAGTGTGGCGGCTGCTCCTATCTTCAACTCTGAGAAAAACGTACCGCTAAGCACAAACGTATGACTTCGACAAACAGAGTGTTTCAGAATCATTGACAAAGTGCCGGAAAGTCCAACTTTAGTGTTCTGTCTTCATTCATTTTCCAGTCTCATGATTTGAACCTGAACTCATGCTGCTTTTGAAACGAAGTAGTTTCAAAGCAAACGTAGTTTAAGACAGTAAAAGTTCAAAGTTTGCCCAGCGTCGATGTCATCAAACTGCCGAAAACTGAGCTTCCTTGAATGGAAAGTGATATGACCTTCGGACGAAGGAAATAAAAGAGAAACGAGCAGTCAAAAATTTCATCTGGAAACAGAAATTCAGTTAGAGTGCCCTAAGAAAAATATTCATATCAATCCATGTGCTGCATACAAAAAGCACGATCGAGCCTTGCAGCCATGAGCTTTGAACCGATAATAACCGATCTTCCTTTCTGAATAGTTGTTTTAAAGTTTAATCTTCGACTCTGGAGCGAACCCTTTTTATTAGGAAGGAGTGGCGCGCCAAAGTGTTCATCAGTAAGTTAACTTATCACATAATTCTGATAACGTTATCATTATGATTAATAACATTCTTTCTTTGGATGGAATGCTTTTCAGAAAAACTGTCGTTAAGACTTATAAATATAAATATTTATTCCAATTGAACACAAATGGTCTTCACTGAATATCCTTCACTCGGCATGGAAAAGTTCAGAATGTCGCTGTAACAGAAACAGAAACACAAATGTCAGAAACACTTTCTTTTTGCCTTTAATGGACGACCGATTTTTTGTGTTTCATCTATCTTTCGTCCTAGAAATAACAGAACTTCTTTGCCGCAGCCCTTACTTCGTGACGGAAAAGCCGAAGTTTTCAGTAAAAGAAAATCACCAAATATTACCCGTGTATTAATCCATTGACGATATGGTGTGGCCCGCCGGCGGGCCACACCATATCGTGCTCCTGTAGTACTTTTATTATTTATCAAGTGTTCTTATAATTTATCCATTTTTTCAAGTACAGTAAAATTCCGTAGATAAGAGCGGTTGAAACTACCGGTGAAAAACGAATTGGAATGAAATTGAAATTGAATACGGTCACCCTCTTACTTGATGGATGGATAAATTAAACTTCGAAGAAGAAGTTAAGAAGAAGCTCCGCCCCTCAACTCTAAACCCCGCCCACTTAATTAACAATTCATATAGAAAAATAGCAATCCATTAAAATCGCTATTTTTCTATATGAATTGTTTATTGAATGGGCGGGGTTTGGAGTTAAGGGGCAGAGCTTCTTCTTAACTTCTTCTTCGAAGTTTAATTTATCCATCCATCAAGTTAGAGTGTGACAGCATTCAATTTCAATTTCATTCCAATTCATTTTTCACCGGTAGTTTCAACCGCTCTTATCTATGGAATTTTAGGGTATCAGCTGTACTCACAGCCTTGTAGAGGATCTTGAGGCATTGTGGTCCAGGAACCGTTCATTTCCAACTACAGTTTTAAGTGAAATTAAAAGTTAATGTAAGGGCAATATAAAAGGCACGGTCGCCAGTGTGTTAAACCAACAATGTATTTTATTGTCTAGGTAGAACTCGCTAAAATCATGCAACATATCGAGAACATGATTATTCGCGAGCTCTATCTAATAAAACGGATCTCAAACTGTCTTGCGGTACTATACAGTGCATAATAAGAGTAACTGGACACATCATTATTTCACTTCGTCGGGCCTGCGGTCGAGTTTCGAGCTATAAGACTTGTGATAGACGAATTCTTGCATGCGAAAACCCAGAAGAAGCTGTTTCTCTGGGAATTTTGAGGAGCCTTCACTCTATTATTTGAGAAAAATCCTTTCTTGAAATAAAAGTATGTGGAAACCTGAGTAAGATCCGACTTTAGCGCCTATATCCTGAAGCGTTTTTGGTAATCTTTGTTGGAATCAGTCTGTTGTCGTAGGATCGTCTCTGAAGAGGAACAAGTCCAGATCAGGGTTCTTTACGAAGCTCGATACTCGAGTAGACAACTCGCACCGCATCAACTCGGATGTTCCCCTTCATGCATTTGAAATACTCTCAAAACCCCTGTGCATACCGCTCAGCTCAAATTATGGGCTTTTTCGAAGCTTAACAGCTCAAGGCAAGAGAAGAATAGCTCGGGTAGCCTTGAATTCTACTTTACCTCTGAGCAAAATTCTCGCTTCAATGGGATTACCTGTTTCGACAACGGCGGTTTCGCGCTCAATCCGATCGGACAGTCTCAGAAGTAAAGTAGTATTCAAGGCTACCCGAGCTATTCTTCTGGTCTTGAGCTGTTAAGCTTCGAAGAAGCCCATGATTCCAGCCGAGCGGTAGGCACAGGGGGCAAGTCCACGACACGAGAGGTAATGAAGAATGCATCCCGGCCTTGAAAACGGCGGCAAAATGGAGCTGGCCCTTCCTTCATGCTAAATGCATGCTACGAAGTAGTGCTTCAGTTCCGCTTTGCGCTACTTTTAAGAGGTGCGCGACGCAGAATACATGTTTTCCAGCATGAAAATGCAGCTGCCCATGTCTCACGGTCCACGAAGGAGTGGCTTCAACACCACGGTGTCAATGTGATGAATCCATCGGCATGTTCTCCTGACTATAACCCCAACGAAAACCTATGGGGGTCATGGTCCGGCTGGTCTACCCCAACAAACGATAGTACAACAGCGCGGAGGAACTGAAGGCGACGACCCTGGATATTCGGAAATCAATCGACGAGGCAACCATCGCAAACTTGGCTCGAAGTACGCCGAACGAAATGTTCGAACTGATCAGGGACTCGAAGGACCTATCGATATTGATGTTGATTATGTATCTGTTCTGTCGCGTAATCATGCAAAATATTTACTTTCAACAATAATTTTTACAAGCTGCACAGGCAACAATTGACTGAATTTTGCTAGGATTAGTAATAATGTTTCTGAAGATATCAGAAAGGGATTTCAGTAGAAAAGCAGCAAGACTATCTCCAACCCTAGTTGTGCCTTTTATTCTGACGACAGAGTAAGAGCTCTCTGCCCCGACCAGTAGTTCATATGTTGAACAGAGAGTTACCTCTCCATCAATATTCGCCGCATTACATGGGTTACATGGGCTACTAAGAAAAAAAGTTTACAAAACTGGTAGAAACGGTTACTATCGAACTAAAGACCTTCCTGCCATATGTTCGCAATGAACAGAGAGAAACAACCGAACTGAAGTCTCAGAAGATAAGATTCAACAATATGAAGCAGTAGTGAAAGGAATGCATATGAACGACATTGGTAAAGAAGTGAATCTGATTGTCGATCAACCCTCAACCTGACTAGATTATTTCAATATGTTAAAAATAACGTTATCGAATAGTGAATATTTATAATGTTTATCAGCTTGATGGAAAATAACCACTAGTAAGCATGATGGTGGTGCCAGGTGCTGATCCAAGTCCATAGAATCGTCATCAACGCTGAAATGTTTCTTTGAGAACAATGGTATTTTTGAATAGGTTACTAATGTTGTTTTGAAATCATGAGAGTTTTTGGAAGCAAATATAATTCACAGTGCAATTCACAAATCCATTCATAGGCTACTTTTGCGATAGATTTGCAAAAGCTGCTATTTTACGGGAGTATAAGTCCGTCGGAAAGAATATTTCTATCAAATCGCAGCACCAAAAGACTGCAACAATAAGCGTATAAGCGTTAGGCCGTGAAGCCCATCAACCATAAAGAAGATAATGTATCAACCTATAGAAAATATATAAAATGCCTTATGGTTGTACGGGAAGTTACTGGGACTTTAGAAACCAGATTCCTACATTTGTTCTGCAGGCCTTCTGAAGTACTTAATTTGACATGTTGTTCTGTTGACTGCTATTAATTCGCTGCAGTACGTGATGAGGAAGCCTCACCAGGTCGGCGAGTAATGGACACAACACTTTGACCTCAGACGGGACTCGAACCCGTGCTTGTGCTATCCGAGCATCGTACTTCAATTTTCATTTAAACTTAACTCAATGAGACCGGTGCCAGAAAGATATTGGAGGCGTTGCACATCCGCGAGAGAAATCCTAGACTGAACAACCGAGATTAGTGCATTGCCATAACGAGTGAACTTCGGCAATTCAATCCCTTTTGTGGGCTTTGAAATCATCGCGTAATTCTTATCTCATCGATGTCGATGGTGTCTTATTGGTCCCTTATTACTAACGAAATCGTGTGGTACGGCGACCCTGGTAAAACCGCAGGAGTTGGTTTCTTGTTGGATCTTTGTGCGTTCAAATTTCTAGGAGTTGATGTTGCAACTGGTCTCGTTTGGGCGTTTGGGCGGGTGAGCCACAGATCAGAGCTCCAAACTACTTTTAGGTCCTTGAAGACGGCGAGATGTTCGAAACGTCGACCTAATAAAGCGGTTTCATCATAACAAACCTGTACGGCAAGGTAGGGTTAAAACATTATGTGGCATGCCCAGGTTCTAGGAAGACCGAACTTGTAAATAAAACTTCGCTCCCCTTTGGAGAGTGTCAATAATCATTAGATGAATCGACAAAGAAATATAATCGACAAAGAAATATAATCTTTCAATACATGCTTGCCAAAATTGAAGAGACAAATGGATTAATCGTACAATACTTTCTGGATGCATTACCTTTTTGAGCTTCAAGGCTATTATACTTAAATGTTTTAGAAAATAAATATCAAATATACAAGTGGATAAAGAGTTTGTATCTGGTCAGCTAAACAAACCTGTACTTGAAAAGGTCCAGAGCGAGCTGCTTGAGCGTGGGGGAAGACGAGGATCGATTTTGCATAACTGAAAACCAAAAAATTCAGGTTGCTATTCTGCCTTGCACATTCTAAGGTCTAGTCGCTTCGGAGGTGGCAGGAATTGAGGCGTGTGCTCCATAGAAGCCCTTTGAGTTAGATTCCGAACTTAGTACGGTGGATGCTCTTCTCCCCATTTTCCTCTCCCCTCTTCCCTCGCGCCCCCTCGCTGTTTCGGAGGTCGGTCATTTGGAATAGATTTGGCCAGCAGGATCGAACCCCTGACCTGTTGCTCTGTCAGTCAAGCAGGATGGTTTTGTATGTCCTGGAAATGAAATGCAAGGCGGGATTGCCAAATAAAACTAATCATGATTCAGAGCTTTTGAGACCTTCAAAAGTTGAATGTCCCGAATTTTGGAAGCCTTATCGTCTAAGGGACCTAATGCACAGCTCTCAGGAGCAAATCTGCCACTGCATTAAGAATCTCATTCTCGCTCACTTTTGACAAATTTAGCAGAAATTTCAAGTTTTTGCGAAGATCATGTGGCTTGTTCAGTTTCTCGTTGCCTTAACTGGTGAAAATGATCATAGTTAACATCGAAGGTAGCGTGGACAACAAACTGCCTCACAAGTAAATAAAGTTGTGGGTTGGAAGTGTCGTCAATCGAGACCAATTCAACGCTTCCAAAAACTTAGAAAACTATGGTTGTAGTCTTCAGAGCTTCAGTTCTCATCTAAGCTGAAAAGCTTACGTTTTCATGTCTTAAAAAAATCTTGCAGAGGAAAAACATGTAGCGCGTTCAGCCACCTATTCTGTCACTATATAAGATTACCAGTATGTAGTATCCTGGGCAGCTTGATCTCAATATATTCACCAAAGATTCGATTTCGTTAACTGTTAATGACGAACGAGAACCCTTCTCCTTACACAGCGTCAATATTGTGAACCCGTTAGCTGTAAGGAGCACCTACTGAAGAGCCAAGCTCGCATCTGGAGGATTACGACAGATCCTGAGAAGGTAATTCGAAACTCTATATCCCCTGAGATGAAAAAAAAAAACTATAGCTCGATGTTGTCAATATGTAACATTCTTAGAGTCGAAAAATCGACCACTGATAACATATTGTTGATGTTTATGTTCATTCCTTGATGCTTGGGTATGTTATATGAAGTACTATCTAACCTCTGTTATGTTAGCTACTCATCTAACCTATACGGACGACCTATCTTTTCGCGCCATATTTTTGAACTCTAAGGGGTATATAAAGCCCGCCATTAGGGTGCTCAGTAAGTCTTTGTTCGAAATTCTGTGGACAGTCGTCTGTCCGTTACAAGCAGTTAGATGAACTATATTCTAATAATCGTGCTGTACTGCACTGCATTAAATCCCGCGTGGTAAAGGAGTAGAAGAAAGACAAGTTATACTACACTTAGCATTTTTCACATGGCAGAACAATCACCTGCAGCGAACTGAATCCGCAAGTAGGGCATCGGCTGGAAAAAATAGGGGACCAACGGGAAATTGCTGATGGAGAGAGCGCAGATAGCGACCTTCTTGACGCTCACTCTTCATATCCTGGTGAACGCTTCGAAACCCATCTCGATATCGCTTCGGATCTTACCTGAACACCTTGTCCGGCTACGAACCTAGGAATAGCATTACTGTCCAGAGGTCCCATGTGAATCGCATTTCTGCTTCGGAAACGGACTGGATATCGTTACATTGGAGACTCAGTCCATGCGCTGGCTTACGGTTGGTGATTGTATCTTAACCTCACTTTGAAGGATCGTAAATGGTGCTACTTTGAATTGATGCTGTCAGAGACTTCGAGAACAAACATTACCTTCCAAGCAGTCAGTGTGACCTATTGCTCTGTATTTTAAGTGCGGATGCAATTTCATAATTCATTCTCGTGGATTTTGGGAAAAGTTCTGAGGAAATGACCCGTAATTTATGAGTCAGAGCCTGCTTGGATGTTTTTACACAACCTTGCATTACATAGACGTCAAAACTTGGAGTAGCCTCAAAACCGGTGTAGGCAAGCCTAACAGATGAAAGAGAAATTCCCCGGTCACCTCAATCATCGGTATATCTGATCTTGATCGATCTGCAGCCGCCTTGAAAACGTTCAAATTGCAATACTTTCGTCCATCACAAGCGTCAATCAAGTGAGTAACCGGATAAAGTGTTACATTTCCGTCGTTTTGATGATATCTCATCTGAAAATCACTCAATCAGTTACATGTAAATGCTAGAAGGCTAGTTGATGTCTGCTCATTGGGAATCGTGGATGAAAAGCAAAGGCATACTACTTAGCCGAACCTACCAACCTTGAAATAAGGTTCTTTGTCAGTGCGATTCAACCATAACTCAACGAACGCTCCAGCTGAGTAATCTGGATATCCGCACGTGCTGATAACTTTAGTCTGGATGCCAAATATGGAGAAAAACGCATAGACTGTAGTATCATGCTAAACAATATTCTTTTCTTAAATCTTCGAAAAAAAAATGCTTCAACCATAGTCGTATGGTATATGTTCCTGGTGGGAAAGTAATCGAATTGAACAATACCCTCTGTTGTGTAATGGAACGTATTCGTCTACAAAATTATATCGTTTTCAATACATACTACATAAATGTATTGAATATTTCCACCGAGATTTTTTGCTGTTTTAGTTTTGTCTGCACTTCTCTCATGTTTTTTCATGATTACAGTCAGCTCTTGGTTGGGATAGAAATATTCCAGTCAAGACTCATGATGAGACTTCTAAACACTGTCGGGGTTTTTAGGTTGAGCTTTTAATTCAGTTCACGGCCTAACGTTTCGACGTAATTGTCGTCTTCAGAGGCCGAAACGCAATTCGAGAAGTTCTACATTACCCGACAGCGTTTGCTCTTAAGCAAAAAACGACCGAAACTCATCGGAAAACGGCCCACTTCATGAAATACTCACCAGGCTCCACCGTCAAAGCGGATAGAATCCGCTGTCGCCACAGGCGACTGTCAGTAGCGGATGAAACTTATTGATGTCTCTCTTACACTGATAGGAGAGATCGCATTACGATGCTACTGATGTTTAGGCCTCTGAAGACGACGATTACGTCGGCCGTCAACTGAATAAAAAGTTCCATTTAAGAGCCTCGAACGGCAGAGGAATTCTAACAACGTTAACGAAAATGCCGAGGTTAAACGAGAAGTTGGAGATCACTTCTAAACACTCTTTTCTGTGACTTCACTTATGCGACAGCGACAAAGTTGGTAATATCAACAATGCAATGTTGGTGAGAGCAGTGTTTTCTTGTTGTGGCTGTCCTATCATAAAAAGTAGTGATTGATACGGTTAAGAAGCCCCTGGAGAGGTTATTTCCTTTCACATCAAAAACAACGATTTTTTAACCCATTGAAGACACCGCGCGTTTTGGATTTTTCGGCCGCGTAGGACATGAGCGTTTTGGCGGGAGCGGCCAGCCTGACGTGCATGCGCGTCAAGATGTCGTAAATGGGTAAGAGCTGCATGAATGGCATCGGAATGTGTTCAAGTCGTAGAAAAGGGTATAAAAAAGCCATTTTGGACCTATTATAGATTTGCCAGAAGTTGAAGCAGTCAAGTCTCGATCGCTTTCCCACCATAATGGTAATTCTACCTTGTGGCGAGTGACCCTAGGTACGGTTGCCACCATGAAGAACATCCAAATAGGCTTGGTGTCCTCTCTGGGTTAGGTATCCGTAAAAGTGCTAGATAATTGAATCCAGCAATCTGGAAGTACTACACCTAACGGCCAGTGGCCGGCCAAATACCCAGAGAAGTTCGAACCATGGCCGCCAGCCTATGTGGAATGCTCATATTCACTTCTAGTTTTGGTTCTTACCGCTGAATAGGCATAGTATTTCAGGCCGTTTATCCATTTGCAATCATTACTGATTTTGTTCATACACTGTAGTTTAATGTTCATGTGCATATACATGTCGTTCACCAGGGACCCTCCACGGATTTTTTGTATCTCGTTTCCGATATCGAGATTGTTCATCATTAACGTTCCATCTGAAACGATACAGTTTTTTCCTCTCAAATTTTCAAGAATCTATTAATGCTGTTCGAAATTTTCTTATTGTACAGTTGGAAAAAAATGTTCAATGCTTTGGGAATTATTTTGCCCTTATGAGGTTATCTGGGCGTAGGTGGTGCAGTGGCAAGTGGCGCACTATCAAAAATGCATGGTTCGATTTCCGGATCGATATCCGCCTAGCGTGAACAATTCTTCCATCACCTCGGGGTCGACTTGTTGCTATCAGACTTGTCTGGGATTATAAAAACACTGACTTGCACATCGGCTAGCCACCGGAAGTCATTGTAGGGTCACGCACGCATTCAATAGACCACTACGATTCTAAATGGACGTTAAGTGCAGACGTATTCCTCAGACAGAATTGAGTCATACCAATAGATTTTATCCCCCAATTTCATGCAACAACACATCACTGTCTAATTTTAAGCTGTAGACTGATTCAGTAGCAAATAATGCATAAGTGTCCTTAAAAGTTAGTGAAGCCTCGAAAAATGCATAAAATCGGTGACCCTTCCAACTTCTGGATGACAGTGTACTGTTGGTCTCGATCTTGTTCACGTATATAGAGTGTTCTCACCAGTACTTCACGAGCAAAAGTTGTCTGGTCTGCATTTCATAATTGAACTCACTATAGATTCCATTCTCATAGATTTGCACCTTGTTGTTGATCCTAGTCATTTCTTTGAAGAGAGCATCGCTGAACCATTTGTTTAGCTTTCTTAGAGTTTGATTCTTATGTGCTTGCTGTAATGAATTCCGTTCAAGCATAATTACAGTTTTTATTACCATCCAAAGCTGAAGGCGCAGTTCACGACAAAAAAGGAGTGCTGAAATTCTCCTATAGTATGAATTCGAGGCCTCGTCTTATTCCATACCTGCTCTAATTAGATCAGAAGATCCCGTATAAGGCACAATAAGGAGACAGAGATTGTGCTGTGCGGTTGTAACACCCATAATGGGTAGGTTTTACCAGTTTTGTAGAGGCTGCACTATCTCAAGGGACTCCCATGTAGGAATTCCAAATAACTGTAGTAATTCTCGACGACAAAAGATCAGTTTCGGACAATTTCGCGTTGATGTATTAGGTTGTTCGGAAAGGAATGCGCGTTTGAGTTCAAAAAATGTTTTATTATAAAAACGAAACTAAGTAAGATCAATTCAGAAGATATTTTCCATTGCTATCGATGACTTGTTGTCTACGTTTGCGCAAAAAATGGATTCTTCTTCTGAAGAACTCGGCCAGCTGCAACTCAAAGTAGTTGGACTTATTCGCGGTTTTTGGATTTTCTCTCGTCCAAGGAGTGCTGCATTGACCGGAATAGATGGTCGTCGGATGGAGTCAGGTCTGGGCTGCAAGGCGGATGAGGCAGGAATTCCCTACCCTATTCCTCAATTTTTTTCCAAGGTGGTTTTCGCAACATGTTGACGAGCGTTGTCGAGGAGGAATTTTGTCGACATCGTTTCGACACCTTGACGACGCAGTGCTTGATCCACGCAGCTTTACTGTTCTTTGTAAATGTCCGCCGTAACCGTTTGATCCGAATCCAGGGCTTCACAGTACACTAAACCTTTGCTGTTTCACCAAACACAGAGTATCACCTTTCTGCCGTGTGCATCCGGTTTCGTAGTGGGTTTTGGAGTGTCACCGGCGTCTAACCACTGTCCTTTTCGTGTTATGTTGTCGAAGCAGATCCATTTCCCGTTTGATGTAATAATAGAGTTGAAAAAACCGCTGTTTTTGGAGCGATGGAAAAGAATTCCGGCCATCGCTACTAGTGTTGCCTGATCCATTTTCCGCACCTGTTCTTCTTGCCAATTGCCAGCAAATGCTCATGGATGGTAGAGCTTGAGTAGCCGACATGTTTTCACAGTTCTCGGGTTGTTTGGTGTAGATCCAATTTAACGACGGTCTTCAACACTTGGTTATCGATGAATTGGGGCCGACTTCCATGTTCTTCGTCCTCCAAGCATTCATTACCGTTTTTGAAACGCCGATACCATCGTCGACACTGAGTTTTTGACAGGGCTTTTTCGCCGTATACTTCAGATGTGGCACGATGAGATTCAGCAGCCGATTTTCCTTGCTTGAAGTTGTACCACATGCAAGCCCGCAAAAGGCATTTTTGTTCAAGCACCTTTTGAACCTTTTTTTTTGGAAAAAACGAAGTGGACACAGACAAAAGTATATCGAAAGGTGCGCAATGAAAATCCCTTCCGAATAGGCAAAACTGTTTTGAAAAATCTTTCATAGTAGGGGAGAAACCGATGGACAAAGTTAGCGCGCATTCCTTTTCGGACAACCTAATAGTTAGCTCTTTGCACAGATGGAGCAAGGGTAATCTCGTCCAAACAACCCCTACATGCCCCTCTCGTCATGATAATCTCTTATAATCTTTTTTCCACTACTTTGAAAAAGCCTAGTTTTTCGCGAAGTAGGCGGATTTTTTTCTGCTTTCTTCGCCAATGATTTACTGCTCTACATGAACGCTTCCACTTTCCAAATCTAAAAGAATACCCAAAAATTATCGTGAACTCTGCCTTGAGCTAGACCATAACTCACTTCTATTAGTAATGAGTCCCGTATTATCCATAGATTGTCGATGGTCACTTTGGTTCCAGTTTCTTTAGTCAATTTTTCAAGTAATGCAACAACCTGAAAAGAAAACAGTATCTAGTTTGTAGAATTCTGAAGAATTCATTGGCATGTTACAATTAATTTGAAATTGACCAAGCACTCATTATGTCAAGCCTAAATTGGGACACTTTTTTTTAGGAGAAAAGTTATGAGGTGTAATTAGTCGTAAGTAAGATAATATGAGAGGAATGGAAAGTAAATGAAAACGATATGAGTTACATAAACACAGTCAATTGGTCTACTTAGAAATTGAGTCAATATAAATAAATCGATCAATATGTTCTTAACAATCAAAGATTGGCACCATTTTTTACAGCCCGTATCCATTCTCAAACTGAACTCACATCACGTCGATTCATGAACGCGCTCACTTCCGGCGAAGTCTTGGCCATTTCCCATAATTGGCCTTGGCGTTCACAGTCAGCATCAGGATTCAAAACCTTTGAGAGTAAGTTGATGGGAACTGCTTGTGAATACGGTTACGATGAAGCTTACATAGTCAATGTGATTTTCAACGGTGTGAATAGGCACTGGAACAAATCCAATTGGCCATCCTTCTTCGGCTGGATAGTCGTGTTCAGGGTCGGCACTTCCGTCATTCTGACCATACATACCAAGAAGGTTCGACATAGCTGATAGTAACGTTCGATTTCTGTCTGTCGACCGAATGTAGATCTGCAAATGGCTTGACAGAACATTAAGTTTTTTTAGTTTAGTTTTTTGTAAGGGTTTCAATAGAGCTCTCAGTCGGGTAAATGCTAATCTCGAAAAGATCTATAGCCCAGTGGTCCAAGGTAAACAGCTAAAGATCCATGGGTGGGGCATAAAAAAGTACGGAATTACTGCACAATCCTTTCTTGTACCGTAAGCCCACATGAATGGGTAGGAGTACCAGCGATGTTTTTCAGGATGAATTATGATGTTGGGTGAAAACGTGTGACAACCACAAGAGCTACAACGGTGACTGAAAAAAGGGTCCGCAAAAAGGAATACGCTTGAAATATCCGTAACTTGTTCCTAGGATCATCAGTAAAACTATGGACTCATTATTTTTCTTTTTTTTTTCGAAAAATTATCATACCAGAACATAAGAAAAAAATTATCCTTAGTTTTAAATTACTGATATCCTCCGTATTTGTGTGGTTCTAGCCCAAGCATCTTTGCCAGGGAACTGGATCGAACGAGCAAGTGTTGCATGAATCCTTATCGATAGTTATTTTTAGTAGGTTCATTCAGGTAGGCCAAGGAAAATGTTCCAAGTTTTGAATAGACATTTTGTTTTTCATCAATGCAGTCTTCTAGGAAGGCGAAGCCGCTTCGTTTAGCAAATGTTCTTATCTAACCGCGACCATTTTGTTGACGTACCTCTTTGGATGAATACTTCTTGCTCAAAAATTTCATCTCATCGACATAGATCCTCCTAAGGAGCTTGCCAAAGTTCAAGTGTTGTTTCATTCCAATCTGAAACACTCCAGGATGAGATCGCCAGGATGAGATCAGATGTGGCGTCGAGATACAGTAGCATTCAGTTTGGTGTCGGATACAGTACTCGTATCTTCAAAGAAATTCACTTTTATGAAATTTCCCAGAAGCGCACTTGTGTAAGGAATCTCCTCGTAGCTTTTGCTTTGGTATTGCCTATGCATTAAACCAACCCCTTCTCCCCCCCCCCCCCCCCCCGCCCCTACCTCCCCGTTGTTCGTTGTTCTCCTCAACGACAGTTTCAAAATCCTAGCAGGGTGAGAAGAAACCATGAGAAGAAACCCACATGCGTCGGTAATACGAAATGATAGAGCGAGCGTGGCGAAGTCTGGTTCAAGTATCTAATTCCGTAGTACAAACATAGCTATACAGGACTTCCACTATGAAAAGAGGAATTTTGGGTTTGGCTTATGCCCTTGAGAGCTTTTCTCAATGAAGCTTCACTTTTCGTTCGAGAGAACGATCGAAAAAAGGAACTGACGGAACGTCATCGGGAAAGGATGACATTGTTTCGGGTAACGGAACTTCTCCCCTATCGCGGCATTCTCCCTTGCGGCATGCGGCAAATGTTATTGCAATTACCGTACTCACCCCGCCTCCCGCCAATCGATAGGACGCGATATTTTTCCTTGAATGGCTTGCTTTTTCATTGGATTTTATCGTTTTTTCTTCTGTTTCTTTTTAGTTTTCATGTTTATTAGACTTGATTAATTAAAATGACTCCTCCTATATAAACGACAATCAATACCGCATTGAAATTGAAGGGAGCGACCAGCCAATTTGAATAATTAAAGGACTCCCTACCTCACAAATTGCGCGCTCCAATCTTTCATTGCAATCCTGCGATAGGCTTGCGGCGGGTGCGGCGTGTGCGACGCCGTGTTAGGGGAGAAGTTCCCGGACCCCTTTGTTTCGAGCATGCTCTGTTATTCTTTCTGACTGACACATTTCCCAAATCTCTAGCTGAACAACAGTTCTGCTCCAAACTCGTCCAGGCTCAAAATAAATTAGTAAAGGTCTATACGGTCCATAATGTGAATTTGTTGTTTTATTGCCCCTATCATTTCTTATAACATCTATATAGGTCGTTTCTATAACAAAACTCCATCAACATGTCACTTTTTCAAAAAGAGAGGCTTTTTCTAATCAGTATCGCTTATCACTCTGCACAACCTTCAATCACCTCAACAAAAATTGCAACAAATACTAGTCATAGATGTCTTCTAACGCCTCTTATCAACCCTCGTCTGTTTTTACATTTATATTAACTCTCTATGGCTATCAGTTTACGATGTCTTTACATCCTACACATGAAAGCTAAGGAGCCAGACCTGAGACACGTGAGTAATGCATCACAATCTTGATTCTTCTAGGCTATTCGCCATTTATGTCAGCGGTCCCCATCCCTCTTTGCCCACAGTCTGAGAAGACCTTATAAGAAGGGAATTTTCTAGAAGACAGAGGGATCGAACGGGTATCTCCCTTCAAGCCATCCATTCCCATCCCTCTTCCTCCATAGTCTTACTGTTAGACGACATTCTGCGGCTCTGAAGGACAGGGGGGTTGGCGGGACCGCCAAATATGTGATCCGCACTCGCCCTCTAACGATGACCATGAAACGACGTTTTCTCCCCTCAGTTATATTACATTCTCACTGCTTATACTGCCTCAAAATCATAAAACAACTTCTCTAAAGCACCACCACAAAGCCTCATACAACACTTCACCACTTGCAATCATTTTTTGCTACTAAACATCAACTATCCACAGTATTTTCTGTATCATCTCACGATTTAACGACGGGTCCAGCTCAGGGGAAGTGATAAATATACGGCATTTAAATCGTGCTCAGTATCATCTTGAAGCAGATTGCTAAGAAAATTTGATTCGAACTCCTTGATTTTGGGGACCCAAATGCTACATGGAACTGCCAGTGATACAAAATATCACATGTATTTTGGATTGTAGGGACGAAAAATTTGTAGGGCAACTTGATCCAAAATGTCTCATAATGGCAAAAATTTAGTTTTTTTTTTCTGTAAATGATCTTTGCTTTATGATTTCCTTACAGGCGAAAGCTGTCCGAAACCTCCTCCGCCAAATGTCCAGTCCTTTTCCTGAAATGGATCCGTCGGGAAAGTTTTTGTAGGCGATCGATCTCCGTGACGCCATACCTGAACTAGTAGTGATAAGGGCGATAATCTGTGGAAAGCCTTTAGTAAACTGAAGCCAGCGATAATTTTCGTTAATACACGTGACTTCTCCCGTAAGGAATTTTCTGCTTCCTATCTTGAATCCTTTGAAGACTTTCTACCAGTAAACCACTTTCCACTACCACTTTCTAAAGATAGGCTCAAGTTTGGAATACAGTATTTTCTGAAATAGTTGACTAAACGCTATGCTGCCCTCCGCCCCTCAACAATTCCTGAGGGTTCTTGAGCTCAAGCATTTTCTTGCTCACGCTGGGTAAATTGCAACAACTGCTGCTTAAACCCTTGTACATGAGTACCAAGAAAAACTTCCTATACGGCAATAATCACGGAATTCATCACCACTTACCCGTAAGAATCTCGTTTCATTCTCTTTTTCGCCATGCCCTATTCACGAAATAGTTGGCCCCCATTCATCTAAATAGTGAAACCCTCACACAATAAATCCATCCCACCCCACTCACCCTTCCCCCCCCCCCCTCGTCCCCCTCGTCCCCCATTACAGTTTCTTCCGGAGAAGTTCGATTCTGTACATGTGCGCCAGGAAATCATTTCTGCCTCACTTATCAATAGGGTACCAAGCTGTACGAACTTAGTTTAGGAACGGTCTGAGGACTCGACGAGATTTCAGTTGTTGAAATTGCGCAAATAGCTGACTTCATCGAGCCAAAACTGCCCAGAATTCCCTTTCACTGTTGCTATGGGCTGCATGGGTTCTCTTGTGAATGGTGTAGGCATACAATGCCGTTGGAACTCCTCCATATGGATCTTTGGGCCTTCTAACTCCCTACCTATCTAGGCCGTTCTCCGACCTGAGCGCCACATATGGTATGCGAGGGGAAAATAAGTTCATCCTAGCGAGATATCTCGAGCCATTTTTATGGCATACTGTGCCTTCAAGGATTCCTTTGAACACAGAAGATTGTTTTCAAAAAGATTAACGAATATTTCGCTCTACTTACTGCTTGTACAAGTATCAGCTCCATGTCGCCATCTGTTGCAGATTCCTGCCCCGTCGTCCGGGTACAGAAAAGTGTAAGTGAAATAATAGAGATCGTAATGAATTTTTGAAAGGTCGACATGCTGCCCTGAAACGAGACGAGTAGTTGGCTGCCTAATTCTACAGCATTTGATGAAAATCGTGCGAGAGCCGACTTCAAATTTCAAACCGAATGATCCTCCTTGCGAATTCGAGGGACATGACAGTCATGGGGAGCGAAATTGGCAGGCCAAAAATCATGAATCATCAAAAAAAAAAAAAAGAAAAGCGAGGGATTCGGAAGATATAAACTTAAGCTATAACTTCGAACGGTGACAAATCTTCAACTCATCCTGTGTTTATACTAGGATAAAAGGAGATAGTGCTGTTGCAGTTCAAACAGTATCCGACCAAGAAAAGTAGAGGTAATCTAGGCCAGATTAACTTGTGCTAATGCCGCTGTTGCCCCTTCGTGAAAGCCCATCTAAATGAATCTACGAAACAGGTAAAGTGTTGCAGTGGTGGGAAGAAGAGCTTTATATATATGACTCTGTTCTATATGTATATAAGAAAAATAAGACTGTCGAAGACGTTGCGTTATGAAGGAAGTGCACTCATTAGAAGTCTTATCTACCTTGATGAAAAAAAGGGTACAAAAGTTTTTGAACCAACTATGTACGTTCTACTTATCTCTATTGTCACTGATGATGCTTTAGCACCTTTCCCGTTAACAAAAAAGAGCTTTCAGCTGCCAGTAATGACCAAGGACGCGTTGAAAGGGGGCGAGCAACAATTCAGCAAAAGTGCATTAGTGCATCCACTAAGATCCACTTGCGACCAGGTCTATCGTGCAGTACACGATGGATAGGAACCTTCAGACCACAGTCCCTAGCGAGCTAGAAATGCTCTGTTTCTCTAGCTCAGATAGTAGCTTTCTTAGATTTCTAGGTCACCGATCAGTGCCGAATTTCCAGGTAAGAATCCACTGCAATAATGGAGGACAGCGGCTGCCCTTATCTACAACTAAAACAAAACTGGCAAATACTCACAAACAACATTTATGTTTGTCTTTCAAGCTCAGGAGTTACTCCTTATTGACAGAGCTAAGGAAAAAAGTACGACTTCTCCAAACCAAAAGCCGAATTCAATGATCTGACTCCAGTTGCTTTCCAATCTCCTAATATGTACCCAAATTTATTCTTTTTCTAATGAAGAAGTTTTGAGGCGAGCCTAGTTCAAGGCAAGAAACGCTCAAAGTTCGTCTTGGGACGTCTTGGGATGCCATGGAACTGATAAAAGGTAAACTTTCCCAAATGAAAGCTGATATGACCCCAGATAAATGAATGAAAGAGAAACAGATAGTACACAGCTACTACTGGTCGATACAATCAGACCCCAAGTAATGTATTTATTGTGCAATGTTCTTCCGGGAGAAATGTACCACACCTGAATGACCGAGAAACCGAAACCTCTTAATCTTCCCGTTCTCAGGAGGAACAGCTACCTTGGCCTTGCTTAAGAGACCCTTAGAGTAGTTTTCACATCAATTCAGGTCAAAAAGCACCACAGAGCACCGCAGTCATGAGCTTGAAACGATACTAACCGACTTCCCTCTTCCTTTCTGAATTATTGTCCCAAAAGTGAATTTTTGACCTGTAGAAAGGAGTAGGCGCGCTGAAGTGCTCATCAGTAAGTTGACTTATCACATGATTCTGATAAGGCTATCATCGTAAGTAATAACATTCTTCCCTTGAATGGAATGCTATTCAAAAAAACTGTCGTTAGGACGCATAAGAATACACATTTGTTTTAATTGACCACAAAGGGTCTCCACAGAATATCATTCATTTAGCAGGGAAAAGTTCAGAATGTCGTCGATACACTTTCTTCTTGCGTTGAATGAACGACCGACTTTTTTTGTGTTTCACCTATCTTTCGTCCTAGAGAAGATCAGAACTTCTTCGCCACAACCCTTACTCTGTGACGTGAAAAGCCGAAGCATTCCAAAGAGGAAAGGGTGGCCTACCGCATAATATTAGGTTGATGCATAATTATTGCGGATATTTTTCGACAAATTTTATTTGAAAAAATGATGTGAATACTTAACAAGGACGTGCTGAAACAATTACTCCGAAACGTATCCAACATCTACGTCAAGCACTGCTTCCCATATGCTAAGCAATCGGATTCCACAGGCGGAAAAGTTTCACCCCTTGAAGGCAACCCAAGAATCAACATGGGTCACCAAGCCATACATGTCGTAAATTTTGATCGCTGACCATTTTTCCAACGGACGGTTGACGTGGTAACCCACAGGAGTTTCTGCCGGTGAGCATGTCAAATGTAGAAGCAAATCCATTCCTTTCTTGGCTTCAGCCGACTGTTCCATCGCCGAGAAGTTCGTTGAGGTCGTTTAATGATTCTAACGCCTTCCTATCTTTCTACTGCAAAGGTCTAGCGGGGTACGGTAATGGGTCCAGTCAGATCGATGTTGGGAGCAGGCGGTAGCCGATGGAATTCCTTGATGAAAGCGTTGATTACAGGCTGCACGGAGAACAAGGCAATGCACTGGTATTCGAGGCAGACGACAGGACGAGGAACGGCGGCTTGCACCCATGGCCTCTGGCTCAATACTTCTTCCGCTCCCGGCTGCTGCCCATCGAAAGACTCCATGGACCGTATTCGTCTGCTCATTTATGCTGCCTAGTGTAACTTATTCTCGCCTATTCGTTATTCTGTATTCGCGACATGTAATTATGCTATAGCGGTTAATAAATTCTTATAAGACATTCGCGTCATCACACTCTACAAGTAATAGAGCACGTGACGAACATGAATGATTCCTGTAAAGGAAAACGACAAGATCATTTCTATAACTCCGAATTCAAATTTCAAATTATTCGAGAGAAAAGAAGCCGCAAAAAATCCGCAATAATTATGCATCAACCTATTATTACTCGAGACAGCTTACTTTACTTTCACACTTTTTCGTTCATAATTTTTTTTCTTAGTGGAGCAAATCGCGCGAAATTATTATATGTTTGTCTAAAGCATTTTTCATACTATCAAACACAATTTGATTGCAAAGCATCAATATTCGCACAACTAAGAACAATACTTTTTGCGGTAATAGACTTCGCTAAGATTGAAGTTATTGACGTCTACAGTTAGCACCTTATGTGCGTTATTCTTCTCTACTGTGTTCGGCATTCGCGCTCGTACACTTCACACTTCGCAAAAAGGAAAGAAGTTTCAGAAGGAACATTATTTGTATTTCCAGTTGATTTTGAGTTCGAGCCTTTTGGGATTTCTGGAACACGATCAGATTGCAGATGAAAAGTGGTAAATATTCACAATACACCGATGCTACACATATTGAAATTTCGCGTGATTAGGTCTGGTAGGAAGGAAGGTACGACTGAAAAATAGAATTGGAGAAGCATTTCGCCGAAGACTTTTAAGCGCTACTGTAGTTTTGTAAATGTGACTTCATCGAAAAACAAGCTTTTATTCTGATTCCTCCATTATGAAGTCTCCATTTTTCTTATCTGAAAGCTCAAATGATGGTCAGACTGCGAATTTACAGTCTTCTAAATTGAATGTGGAATATTTCGAAGGACTTTTGTCGAAAAAAAAAATTCAAGCACCATAATACTAGTTAAACTTCAATCTGTCTCAATTTTGAATTCCTCAGCGCAACAACTTGCATAAGAGCAAATATAACAAGTACGACATCAATGCTCTGAAGCATAGAATTTGGAGCCAATGACCGTTTGAATCGGCGTGGCAAGGACTCGATGAGTTTGTCGATCTCCTCTGAGGGATGTTCTTCCATGCAGTCTTCAGTTGAGAAGCATGTCGTGCTCGCTGCAAGGCTTTTAGTTTTAACCTCGAGACAATCCTACACATATTCAATAGGATTCAGATCTGGGGAGTGCGAAGGCCACGGTAGTAGAGAAACGGTTAGCAGCCTCGATTTGTGTTTCGGTACATGGTCCTGCTGGAAAATTAAGACACTGGGGATAGTACTGCGAGCAGACGGCCAGATAATAACCTCCATAGTGTTTGCCACATCTTGGAATCCATCTCACTCTCGATACCGTCAAGGGAGCCAAATCCTTCGTCGCAGAAGCTGCCGTGAACCACCACCGTACCCCGGTCATATTTCACGATTAGCAGCTGGTACCTTAGATGGCATCTGGTACCGATTCGACGCCACACAAACTTGATTTCATCCCTTCCGAGCAGCAAAACTTAGATTTGTCACCTTAGATGGCCTTATGCAACTGCTGGATTATCCAATTCTTGGGGGCATGAGCCTAACCAAAAAGCGCTTTTCGATTCTCAGTGGGAATCAGCGGCTTCTTTACTGGACGACACCCAAACAGCCGATCTCTTTTAAAAGACGTTGGACAGTGTTTACGGATGGGTTGGTCATTCGGGTGTCGTGATTTTTCGAAGAATTTCGACGCGAGCAATTCCTTACGTGCTGACTTATGGTTCTGGGTGACTTATAATCTCGGCCGATCCTGTGACCTCGTGCTTCTTTTGAACCGTTTGTACACACCTAATCGGAATGCCTCGATTTCGGAAACTCGCATACTTGTCAAGGCTTCGGCGTCAATTCGGTCTTGCCGTAACTTAGAGATTCCCGAGTGCCTTGACAGAGCCCTATAGATGTACTAAGTGAGTACATGGCGTGACACAAAGGAGCGAAAACCACCTCGGAACCCTTAACATAGAAACCCACGAGTTACTGAAGGCGAACCGTTACTGAGGGCGAACGTGTGCGTCGAGAGGTGCTTTGGTAATAAAGCACCAGTTTCGGTTGAAAGTGTGCTGCTAGACTGCTACCCAAGTATAATGTTCCAGCTATGTTTTTGATTTACCTACTGTTCAAGTTTCCCACAGAAAGGTTGAAAATTGCGGAAGTTACGTTTGAAAAAGTGAAAACGCATACTTCACCGAACGGTACTGTATGTATCTGTATATGTATATATTAATTTATTTATGTATTTTAATGTTCAGTTGAAACCCTCAAAGACCATGCATCACATCGAAAACATTGTTCCTTGCAATATTCATTTGATAATATGATTCTGGAACTGTGTGCGATGGTAGGTATATTCCTCACCTCATTCGTCGTTTATTGAGATATTGGTTTGGTTGCATTAGGTCTTTGGAAAGGTTCTGTTACATTTCCACAATTTTGTTTTACGACCGGTACCGTCCAAGCGGCAACGTGAATAGTAACAGAAAAGAATATACTGTTTGTCTAAAAACGCTCAAATTGCTTTGTAGCTCCCTTTTTGCAATGTGCTAAACAAATTCATCCCAGACAGTGCGCACCTGGGCCATATCACGGTTTTCTTACACCACTATTGCTCCAATATGAAGGCTGCGAATGTCAAAATGAGAGAGAGGTGTATAATGATCAGTCTTAAGTTATGGGACAATAACCAATGATACAAAGCCTTGAGATGGGTGAGTACACTCTTGATGACGAACGGAGGTCTCAACGTCTATCTGAACTCAGCTTGAGTGAGTTACAGGGTACAAGAACAGATCCTTCCCAATTACGAGGAATTAATGCTTATGCTCCAGGTTCACACTCCCAAAATTGACAATGGGCTGAAAAAACTGGAATTGAGGTACTGGAACGTCCAAATGCCTTCAGGGCTCCGCCCCGTTGACGCAAAGGAATGAGATAGCAAAACATATTATACCATCAGTGTAAGCGATGTAAAGAGGATCTCTCTACAGTAAAGCAGAGCGAGTGATCCAAGAGAAATGCGATTAAATCTCCACACCATGAACGCTGTCAGTATGGTGGTATGTACAGGCGCTAGAACACTGACAACTGCTTGGTAAAAGAGGTACTATCGCAACGCGTTTCTCAAAATATAATGGATGGTCAGAGAGGGAGAACTGTGCCCAGGTTCAGATGATTGCGGTTCGTTTCGAATGGATTGATACGATTATTCAAATTTAATACAGCAAGACCAATGCCAGAAATGTAACGGATGCGTGCGTGCGACCAAGAGAATTTGGACTCAAACTTCGCTGCATTTTTAAGTGTTCAGAATGTTTGTTTTGCTTTGCTCATTTTCGTGTAGCATTATGGCTCTTACATCGATTTTTCCCATAATTCGCTTTTGATTAGACTTTGCTTTCACAGAATGCATCATCGTTCTCCCACACTTCAAGCAATCTTCCGCTGAAGCATTTTATTCACGGAAATTTCAAAATTTTGGTAAAAAGGAACAAGGGGCATGTACAAGCAGCCCTACTCAACTTCAGAAGTAAGAAATTCCAGAACAATGTGAAAGCTGCAACCAACTGCACGCAAAAGAAAAGTGAAGCACGTTGAAAATCCTAAAGCGTAAAATCGTTTATGAAGCTTCAGTGGAATATCGATCGCCTTCTGCCTCTATCGCTTCTGTGGTACCCGCTCATCAGTTCAGGGCCGCGTAATATAAACGCAGACAGTCGATCCCGCCAGTCCAGTCGATTCCCCATCATTTTTGACTGACCTCTTTATCGCATTGGGCCAGATTTACTAATTTTCCGGATCAACCATGCTTCCTACCGACGCCCACTACATTTCCCTCTGCGAGAAACACCTCGTCAAAGACCAAACTTTCCTGATAGGCGATCTTATATTTTTATGCACTTGCTCAGACGGACACGAGGTCATTTCATTGTCACCCCACAAGAGCACTGCGAGTACAGGAAGGTTCAATCTCCAGACAATGTCGTTTTCCCTTCTACGACAAAGCTGACACATACAGGATAGGAAATATAAAGTTAGCCTAGTAAGCAGAAGCATGAAAATGGCTAAGCGGACCTGTGGCTGTACTCGATAGGTTACAACTCCTTATCCGTAATCCTACCTTTGCCACGTAATGCAAAAAAACAACATTTAGAAGATTCTAAGCAATAACTTTAAAAACAACAAAGTATCAGGATGGACAAGTACGGGAATCTTGTACAGCCTTACCCCCTATTATCTCAGAAGATTACTTGTGCCCATTTATACAAAATAGACTAAGAGCGGCTGAAAGTGTAAGTTAGAGAGTAGGCAAGTCAGGAACACAAGAAATATTATGGTAGACTTAACACCAACACATTCTTCGAAGACTGACTCATCTTCAGCGAAGATGAAACAGATGACACGAGCTCCTTTCACATGGGAATCTACCAAGAAAACTTCTTGGAGGAAACGCGCACGCGCGCAACGACAATTTTGTTGAAGCAATTACCCTTTTTGTATCCCTTGCCAAAATGACTTATTTTACCTTAAAAATTATCTGCCAACCATTTTTTCTACCTAACAGATTGTAAAGGAATGTGAAACACTACTAGGGTGTGCTGTCTGTGACCCTTCCACAACTTAATCATCACCTATTGCTCGAAAAGGAATGTATCGATCTCGCAACCTCCCGACTGCAGTAAACACCCCTCTAAAAACTTTTGAAAAAAAAGTTGAAAGTTCTGTGAGATGATGAAGTTTGACAAAGGGTATCAGGTGCAGCAGAGGGAGGTAACGTCAAGGACTTGTGACCAGAAAAGGTATCGTCAAAGATGAATCCATTGCCTTCTGAATAATACTCTAACAAGTTCAGAGGAGGAAATAAGGCATGCCAGAGGCAAAATTCACGTCAACAAACTAACCATCATATCGAGTAGGAATCACTATATCAAAAGTCTTAAAATCCTTCAAATTTAATCACGGCACTGAGCATTTCGTGTTGGGAGGTCCTACGTTCGCGATACGCCCCGCATTCGGCTCCATTTCACAGTTCCGGGGATCTGTCGATCTACGAGGTGGTGCTTTCTTGATACTAGTGACTGATACCAATGAACCGTCCCCTTGATGATAGGAGTAAGGCTTTTTTGGCATGAATATTGATCTTAGAATCGATATCATGACTGTTGGTATGATAACTCGCGCCACTTGCCACTGCGCCACCTAAGCTCGGTAAAACCAGAAAAAACCTCTCTTATCGTATGCGCATACATAGATATCCAGCAGATTGCCTTCAGTTATGACCCACTGAAATTTCTAGTTCCCATATCTGTTTGAAGCCGAACGGTTTCTGCCCGAGACATCCATATGAAAAATGCATGTAGATACAGTGTATGTACCTTATCAGTTGAGCCATTGAGGTCGGCGGTGGGTAGAAAGGATAGACGATAGAGAATGAAGAGATAGGTTGCCAAAGGAGCGCAGGAAATAAAACTACAACGAATTATAAGAGCATTCGCTGGTAAAAGTTAGTCCGCGCTAGTCGCTTGTGTACATATGAACGGCAATGTCGTTTTGAAATTAGTCCATTCGCTGCCTCTGAATCCACAACTTTCCGGTAGTGGAAATGAGGTATCGCTACTTTTTATACGAAGCTTTCTATCAATCATTCATCAAAAGGAGTGATAATAGTTGCATTGCCAGATTCAAAGGTTAATTTTCACTGAATCTAAGCCACTCTTGGCAATGCAGATGTGAGAGTACAGCCTTCATTAAAAAGGTAAGGAAAGTCGTCAGCAAAGGTGCTCATGGTCAAGAAACAAGGTACTTCTGAATATGTTTGTGCAAAAAGGCGAGAGATAGTTCCCTTCGAATTTTGAAATCATTGCGTCGTACGGACCAAAGTTCTTAACGAAGAAATTTGGCGAATAGCTATCGGCATTCGAATCATTTATACTCACTACTTCTGACTTCATAGATCTGAGAAATCGTCCACATTCTCTTCCTTGTTCTTTCAAAAGGCAGTGCAACAGAAAGTTCAGAAGAAGTTGACCAGTTTGTTACGAATAAGTGAAACAGAAGAAACAACAATTGGTGTACGTCAGTAGACCAATAAACCAAATTCTATGCCTGCTAAAGGCTGGTGATGATGTTTCACTGCACAACCCATTGACAAAATCATATGAACTGAAAGTACACAAAGTTTGGGAAGATCAAACTAAACATGCATAATTCGCAGCAGCCGGAAGACAGTTGTTAAGCAGCGGCTAATCGGATTGTTCAAGGGCAGGAAGATTTAGCATAATTAAAACGAACTGTTACGGTCACGCACTTAAAAAGTTCTGATACTTTGCAAGTTATGCTGCCCCTGAATTGAAATTAAATTCATTGCTGCCTCATACCGGAAGAGCAGCAACAAAAAAATCGAAGGGTACTACATAGAACATTAAAATTTAGCTAGGTTTACTCCAGTAACAAAAGTGCACGACTGTAAGAAGTTTTAAGGGCAATGCCTGCACTTGAGCAACAAACCTTCCGGCCCCTTTGGAATGGATTCTCTACTTTTTGCGAAAAGCCTACAAAACAAATTCAATCGAACATTTAGGATCGGTCTATTACAGCCTATTCAAAAACCCATCCTTCTACAAAACTTATATGAAAAGGTTATGGATAACTATTCAAATGTCAAGTGACTTGCTTTATTCCAGTGAAACTGGCAGAGAAAATGTCAACAGAGAAGTTCCCCAGTACTTCTACTACCTCTTTTCGAAGGTATTTCAGAATCTGCAACATACTAGAAAGCTGTGATATTTACACTGGGTGAACTTATGTTACATGGCAAGATTGCAACGTAAACGAACGAGGCTCTAGAGCACTGCTAGGACAGTAACATGGACTGGTCTGGCCCGTTAGCTTTCATACCAAGAACTGGTACTGTATTACAGTCTTTGTACCATGACAGGGTGAAAAACGGCTTTTGCAATCCATTCAACTTCAGCATGGACGTATGGAGGAAAGAAGAAACTGTTCTAGACTATTGCGCTTGAACCGATCTTGAAGAAAAAATGGAACATGAACCCTCTCTACGCACTGATTTCATCCCATGTACCCATGCGATTATGAGATAATGCCTCTTGGGCCGCTGCCGTTCCTATTGCCCACGATCCAATACAGAGCCGATACCTGTCCAGATCCACTAATCCTTCCATACTTCCGTAATCGATTAATTGGAACTAGTGTACTAGGAGGATAAAAACCCCGTTCAGTGAATCGGCATGGTCTCGGTGTAGAAGTGGCCCATTGCATAGGCCAGGTGGGCAATTAAACGCTACTGTTGATAAAAATGGGGATGGAGGTGGATCTCAAGAACAACGCCCATCGAAGTCAAAATTCGCTTCTTTTTGTTGTACCGATTTGAGCCGCAGCATCATAAACACAATTTCGAATTCCTCTGCGATATGGTAATCGGAGTCAATTCTTCGATTACCATATCGCACAGAGAATAATCGAAAAAAAGACCTTTGGACTCTTATGAGTTCGCTTTGCGATATGGTAATATAAGACTAGATAATTTCTTCTTTTGTTTCTTTTCGAATTGCGGAACAAAAGAGGAGCCCGTCACCTTCCAATTAGAAAAAATGAGTCATACTACAACTCGTGACTCGAAAAGGAGCTGAAACCTGGCGTGATTCCCAGTTGGTTAAGCAAGAAAAAAGAAGTCGAATATGTTGTACGCATACACGTGGGTAGTGCCATTTTATAGCAACTCTATGGGAAAACCCGTTAATGTCAAAAAATATGGACTATTGCAATATTCTTGGCAAATGGTTTCCGAACGACTGAATACTATACTGACTATATTGAACTCGTGGGAGAATCTTTTTCGAGGAGCAATATTCTATTTTGTTTGCATTTTCCATTGTTCCTACGCGAGAAACTGATTTGATTTTCCATTTTTCTTTCATTTCAAGCTATGATCATATGTATGATGATTCACCTGTATGGTCGTCAGAAATTCAAAACGACTGAATGACTGTCTGGCCTCTAGCCTACCTTGGCCTTGTCCTACAGCCTACAAAAGCCAATTGCTCAGAAGATCATGCCCTTCACTGACAATAACTGTCGAATTCCAAGCTTGTAGAATCTGCCCGTGCTATTTGAGCTGTAATGGGTTGTCACTGAAGAGAAGCTGCTATCCATTTCAGACTTCGGAGTAGAACGAATTGTCGTTGAGCATTCCGTCACTACGGAACACGGGCAGCTGGATTGACCCTAGTTAGCGACTTCACTGCTATTCAGTTTTTTCACTCGGTAACTACTGCTGTTGTCACGCAAACTGATCAAAATGGGTATGATTACTTGTCCTCGATCAAGGGCTCTTGGCATTATCGTTCACAGATAATGGATAATGGGTAGCAGCATTTTTCAGCATAATATGAGTGAATAGCTTAAATGTGAGAAAAGCAAACTTTAATGAATAAGAGGAACAATCAGAACAAGAAAGAAGAAGATCACTCCTATTAGAACTGATTTTCAATAGCATTCTCAAGGTCGCATCTTACTTTTGTTATATATATGCCTATGTAATCCAGGACTACCATTGAAGAGGTAGTCCTAGATTGATCCAAATGAACCACGCCCCTCACTTCATTTTGACATAACCCTTCACTCACATTCTACTTCATAAACTACGCATAAACATTTTCTTACGATTCTGAATCAAATCTGGGTGTTGGCTGCTCTCCTTGAAGGAATTGAGCGACAATAGGATGAAGAGCCAGGAATTTCCGGATGACGCATGTAGGATGACGCCGTGCATAAGCATTAATACTACTCTTATCAGAATTTGTGTGCGGAATTGAAACTTTTTCTGTAATCCTATGGCAGCTCATTCAGCAATAACTCTTGCATAATAGCGTCTTCAACCTGACCACCCTTACGTCTCGAATTAAAAACACCCCGAGCCTAAATTTAAGCTGTCCGTTCCAATTTGTTTATGTTCGTGAAGGCATACGTCCCGATAGACTATCTTAAAGTCCGTTCCACGTGGTAGGACTAGGAGAATATAGAGAATACGGGTTCTATTGAGGATGGGTGTCATTTCTCAAGTACTGGATGAATATGGTTTCTTTGAGCAAAACTATCGGGGTATAATTCAAAAAGAAAAATTTGAACAAAAACATTTTACATAGGAAATATGTCATTATGCTCATGCATAATTTAGCATAAAAGCCTTTTTTGTAGGCTTATTCATTCGATCAAAGCGTCATGCAGCAATAATTGAATTGTTCTTGAATATGAATGAACCACGAGCTTCCTGAGTGCAATGCGTCCGTTCCGATACAAATGGTGCGACCTCTACAGCCTCTGAAACGTCGTGAGAACTCGTCCGCTTCTGGGTGCGTACGCCGTCTGAGCTAATTTTGTGGCCCTCATCGCGCACTATCCGAGGCGTTTTTCGATTCGACAGCGCCACTTGTGCTACCCTTGGGAGTCACAGGTTCATTCTAGAGGAGATCTCAGGACCATTTTTATCGTGAATTGTATCCTTCATTTCTCATTTGTCTCTTTAACCTTCTTGTTGCTGAACTGTAAATGACAACATATCAAGATGAGACTGAAGTAGAAGCACAGAATTCTCCATGAACATCACCACTGATTGTCTCCGTAGAAAGCCGAAACTCTCGTTAGCAAGGGGAAGGCAGGGATTTGAAGATTGCGAATATTCATAGAAATATTCCTCCATTCATAATCGTTTCGACGCGCATCTCCCGAAAAAAAATTCAATTATATCCGATACCTCTCCATCATCTTTACTGTATATTACGCGTTTGCCTCTGCCTGCCTGTCTGTCTGTCACAAAATTCAGTATTACTTGGAGAAAGGCCTAAAGAGGTCGGTTCCAGATTAGAATGGGTTAAGCATAAAGTAATTGCAACAAAGGACATGTAAGCTCTGCTACCAAGGGGTTGCGCCGAAGATGGGCGGTACCGCAGGCGAAACTTTCTAACTAAGTCTCATAACATTCAGATGCCGGGACGAAAGGAGCAAGGGCAAAGGATGGGAGAAAAAATGCATTGAGGAGACTCGCCGGTGGTGGGTGGGTCGTTCTTGCAGTGGGCGGAACTTCCCGCATGGGTTCACAACCCGATTTAACGAAGGCGCGGAGGCCATGAAAATTAAAGGAGTGAGCGAAGCCTCATGCGTGCTGGGCATGTGTCAAGTCCGAAACTCCGCCGACGATGGGCAGGTCGTGTGTTGGAGCGGAAGCTACTTCTTGAAAATGAGTATAACTCTGTTCAGAAACGTTCTGGAATGCATAAGAAAGGTGGTTATAGGGAACAGAAGAAATGAGGTCAAATTCGGGGAAGCGGGCAGGGCTTGCACTAAGCTGGGCGGAGCTGATATCAAACAGATTGGGGAGATGTCCCGCTACCCAAAAAGACTCAAATGCAATGGGTTTAGTGTTCTGACACTTTTCGTATGTATGAGCTCATAATCCAGCAGCCTACTAGCAAATTCTTCTAATGTTCTAAAGGGTAGCCATGAATATGGGAACAATCACCATTTCCATTTATTACATGCCAAACACATGTACAGGATTAAGAAATAAAACTACAACTAACAACAAAAAAACACAAATCAAAACGAAGTTAGATAGAGCATGGTGGACTACATACCGAAAACTCTGTCATACTACTTGGCGCGATGGAGATAATGATATACCGCTTTCTTGAAGCTAGCAACTACAGAAGAAATTTGCGCAGTTTTACTCATTTTCAGGATTTCGCATGAACCGTGAAGAACCTGCGCCCCACTGCTGGACGTGGTTTTCGGAAAGAAAGCTTAATTTATCCCCTCTCGTGGTAGGTGACATTAGTTTATAGAAGGCGTTGCCATTGAGATCAACACGTTTATGAAGAATATTATACACCATAAAAATGTCGTTCCTCCTCAGCCTTAAGGATAACAGATTTAAATTAAGCAACTTGTTTCTAATCAGGTCACGGGGTATGCTGGAATCATTAAAGCCTAAGGTTTTGATGAATAGTTCCCTAGAAAAGCCATTTTGCCCCTTTTCCAATCCTTTTCCAATTTGTCCAAGGACTTTTTTGTGTGTGGGTAATAAATACAGTAAATACGTGTTCACTGACACCGCACATAAATTGTATACGCTTTGAGAAGTAGTGTCGGATTCTTAGATTTAAACGACTTGAACGGCAAAAATAATCTTCGGTCAGCATTTGCTATAATACTTTTCGAGTAAAGGTCGAAATACAAATTAGAATCGATAAGAAAGCAAAAATCTCTAACCGTATCCACTCCGTCAAAAACAGAGTCGTTAAAATGGTACTGTATTTTGGGGTTGTTCCGACCGAGTCGGAGAACTTTAGTTTTATGTGCAGACGAAGGGAGAAGATTGATACAGATCATGGAAAGATGGCATCTGTCGCTAGCTGAAGCTGATCAGAGCTATTGCCAACGCCTCTATGTATGTTCGAATCCTCTGCGAACATTTTCACTTCGAAACTCAATCAAAAAAAGGGAAATCAAAGGCGAAAATATTGAACAAAATAGGAGACACGAAGCTCCTTTGGGGTACTCCGCTGGGTGCGCTTCCGACTTCGGAAAAAGTTCCATTAACCACTATTCGAAAGGTACGCTGTTTGAGGAAAGCCGCGATTCCTTTATTTATCCTAGCGTGGATGCCCACTTGGGCAGGTTTGTGTAATAGCGCGGTATGGATAGCTCCATCAGAAGCTTTTTCAAAATCAAAACATATGACATCCAGACTGTTCTCACTATCCAATTACGAGGACCAGTCATTGAGAGAGTCAACATTGTAGTGACAGTGGACGGTCTTCCTCTGAATCCATGATAATGGGGCAAAAAAACGTGATTGCTTTTAAATGGCTCACCAAAGTTCTCTCAACAGGCTTAAGCTAACAACGAAATAGCTGTCGCGCAGAAATTACATTTCACATTGGTGAAGGTGAATTTTACACTATTTGCTATGCATCGAGTCTTTGAGAAGTTCCAGTGCGGGCTTCCTTCAATGATTTCTTCGAGGCAGTAACGGTGTGTGTTTTGGAACGCAACCTTCCTCTCTAGTAGGGATTATACCCACTAACTCATTAGACTGCGACCAAACTGGAAGCAGAAGAAACTCGAGAGCATTTCCTTAACACCAGTCTTGATCTTTTCCATTCGTCAGTAGGTCATCGTAGTTTTCAAGTAGTGTCATGAAATAGTCATCCACCGGCACTTTCCCACATTGTCTTGATGAAGATGTTCTGGTTGATTTGTATACTTTTATCGGGAAAGTAAGCGATATACGTAGACCTCAAAACACAACTTCCCACAACAGAAGAGGAAAAATGGGCACGAGTAACAATTTAAACCTTCTAAACTTCTTCGCCATTTGTTGAGAACTATGCATGTAGTCAGGAATCCGAACATTTCTTCCATGCTGAAAACCTCTTTCTTCAGAAAAAGCGCAGTGTCGAAGCGCATGCCGCGTGCAAGTTAGGAACGACATTCATTCTTTCTCTCAGACTTCGTCTCGTCAAAAATTTTTCAATGCTTCCGGGACATATCTATGGATACAATTGTATTTGCTCGGGAAAGACTATTCTCACTGAATTAAAACAAACATTCGATCCGGCAGTCTTTTTTTATCGTGTCTCCTTTGAGCGAAATTATTCTCGTGCAGTTGTGTTCAGAAAAGGATCGTGACTAAAGGCGATAGCTTTAAGGCTTTCGGTTGACCTGTCCACGCACCGCGATCAAGATACTGTTATGCGAGAAAGGTCGAGTGGATGGCGATCCCGGGAAACGACCCACCAAATGTGTACAAGAACAGAATATCTGCTGGTTGATTGAGAGGCTCCACCATTTTTTAGAGAACTGACAAATTGAGAGCATCAAAACAGATAGGTGAGCTCAGGCATATAATTAATATAACAGACACAGGATTGGGAGAAAGTTCTCCAGAAAGGGACTGACGAATTTACGTAAAGTTGTGAGCATATTTATGGCGCACCTTCTACATAGCGCAAGCTCTGCGATATCGGGCAGACGAACGACAAATCTTGTCATCTGACCGCGAGTACCTTGTGTTCCGATGAAAAGCGTATTACGGTATAAATAGAAGAAAAATTTATGGAGCTGATTAAAATATAAGCTTCGACTTAAAAGATAAAAGCTTAACTTCTCAGCGTATCAAAATATGAACGCGACGGTGAACCGCCCCCAGAAAATTAAAAAACCGAAATTACATAGGGAAATAAATCGAAGGAAATTTTGTGAGAAAGTTATGACCTCACTACCTTCGTATATACGGCAGAATGAGATTTCCGATTCAAATCGGCAAATGATAATGACGAGAGATTGGTGCTGTTTAGTGAAAAGAATTCACAAAAAAACAACTATGTGTAGGGCTTTGCACTTCTACCAAAGTGGAAGTCACTTTGCTTGAATGGCAAAAAACAAACAGAAGACAGATTTCAGCCGTTATCTAATCTTCAGTTCCATGCAAAAATCTCAATTTTTTCACAAGATCACCTGATACGAATTCCACTGCTATATCGAGCTTCATTCCTTCCGAAAATGTTTTTGAGAGCTGCAAACTCTCTTTATACACGATTACAAATGATCACGTTTCAATTTCAACGCTGTTCTGAGGATTTGATGTTCGATCCCTGTTGAGAGTCCATTAGGAGTCTACATAACCCATCAAATAACATGTTTTTTGCATGTTTCGCTTCTTATTCACTCATCTCGTGTATCCTCTTGCTCTCACTGAATGCTCGGGATCAGTAGAGTAGCAGCGTCGAAGGCAAAATGCGGCGAAGGTCCAATAAATAGTAATTTGTTGTTGGCTTAAACCGTAAGCTGTTTACAAGTATTAGTTTACCGGCAGCTTCAGAGCCAATGGTACTGAAGCTTGTTCACAAAAATATGTAGTACTTAGGTAAATTCAGTTATGTACAGAGTTTGTAATCAAAAATTATATTCTAAATCTGGAGGAGAGCTGGGGCATCACCGAGTGACCTGCCACCGCGGGTATCCCTGTCGTTTCTTTGTGGTCGTTAAACAAGTGAAACAATCGGGAGAACAAAACCAATGCTTCGTACCTGGACCAGCACCCGAAGTTATTCTTTAGGCTACATGCGAACAAAACGCCATTACGTTCTTCAGTAGAAGTTGTTAGCCTAATGTATAAAAACCTCGGTATCCTTCTCTGTGGTGCATCAACAAAATTATTGATGGTGCAGCACACAGAAGGCGGCCTTCACAAACACTGGTGAGTTCTGTGCTCTTCGAAGACTCATTTTCAACTTGTCTTCTATATTTTCTAGAAACTTTTCTTTTCTTCCTAGCGTTAACCCCGCACCGTCGCAGGCTTCTCTGTTCTTGTCAGCCGTCTCCTTTACTTTTTATCTACGGCATCTTGTGGAGTTACTTAGCTTCTCGACCACGTCCCGCCACCCATTGCTAGGGCTTCTGTTAGGTCTTCAGTTCCTTACCTTCAGCCTCGAACTTGATTGCTTCCCTTTTCGGATGGCTCTGTGTTCTTTTCAGTACATGTCCTAACTGTCGCAAGCGCTGCTCTCTCTTCCCGCTATATTTTCTGAAGATATTCTGAATTATTTGAAGAACTGAGAAACGATTTTGCTTGTCTTCTCATTTATTCTACTTAGATTTTCAGTAAACGGAAGATCATATAGCTGCATTTTATTCTTAATAATCGGAATTGTTGTCACTGTACTCAGTAGGCTTCCGTGTTAAGCATGTTTCCGACGGTGTCCTGTGATTGCCCTGTTATCCCTACGGAGTCGCCGAAACAATTCATCTCACTTGCACCCCAAAGTCGATGAGGCACCGCTGAAGTTGAAATTCTCATCGGTAGCCAAGTCTGAAATCCCCATCCTGTATGGAGAACTTGGATCTGTTCTACAGTTGCTGTTCATCAAGGTCCGTCCAGCGTCAAGGGTGTTTAGTGATCTTGTAGAAGCGTAAGTAAGGAAAATAAATATCCCACCGCACAAACCAGGCTCTGAGAATGACGATCATGCAAAGACTATGGAACGAAAAGGATTATAGCAGGTCATGTTTCCGACGAGTTCCCTTCGAAATTTCTTGAGTTAATCTGTGGCACGACTAAATAGCTAGTTTTCCCCCATTTACCTGAGTACTAACTTACCCTTCAATATCTTCGAGACCGAGTTAAACATTACGCAATCCTGTGTGCATAGGAGGTACCGTACCTCCGTGAGTAACAAAATCGGCTGTCTCGAGTTCAAAAGTGACGATCAAAGGCTTTTTTCATATAGGGGGTGAGTTCCCTCTGAACAGTAATTGACATGCATTCAATTTTCTGTTAACACAATCTGAGATTGATGTGAAGTGAGCTGATGTTTATATGCATGGCATCGGCCGTCTCAGAGGAGCTCTGTTCATTTCCCATGACAATGACATGGCGAATCCCTTCGTTGACTTTATGAATAAGCAAAAAAGGATTCTTTTATCATATTACAATTAGTCGAAACAGAAGAAGCTCCTTGGCCCTCTTTCTTCAATTGTCTGACTTCAATGAAGGAGCAAATACCGTAAATCAACCGATTTCCTCATTTTCAAGGCAAACTGAGCTGCATGGGTTATCGCAAATTGCTGCACGCTTATGATGCAGGAGAGGAGCCCATTTACGATCACGCTTTCGATTTAACCAGGGCAAGCAACAAAACCTTCTAATCCCCACAAAAACAACTTCACAGGGTTCGTAACCGCTTAGAAAGGTTCTATGACAGTCCAGTCAGAATCATATAAATATTTTCAAGCAAACCCTATCAAAGAAAAACTGGCATAGGCGGAACCATCGTGCTCGTGCAGGTGATTTAGCTAGTGTTATGGCCCAGGTGCTAACTGAGTTGCTATCAAAGGAGGACTGCTATTTCAATAGAAACAGGATTTGTGACAACGAACCTGAATGATTAACACCGAAGATTTATTCAGCGAGCATAACAAGTTAAACCATTGAAAGCAAAAAAAGACAATTCTATGGTCTGGAAAGATCAACTTAAGAATTCCAATCTTGTGAATGGTAATCACAACAAAAATATTCATACAAGTGAATACCGTATCAATAATAATAATGTGGGACTTGTCAGTTGCCAAACCATAGAGCGATCAACGAATTGAGCACTGCAATCACTTAACAGAGTAGAGAACAAACATATAGAGTGTTTAAAAAAGTTTGAAAAGAAGTTTTGTATCAGAGAACTACCTCAGTTAATATTCTAACAGTTAATATTCTAAAACATGTAATCTGTAATAAAAAATGGTAGAATGACAATATCAGGAAAATGATGGTTCCGTTTCCCAAGGCAAAAAACTTCACTAATCTGACATCTGTCAAGAAAGGAGGAATCATCCAATTAAATGTCTCCTGCTAAGAAGCTTAACTTTCCTTTCCTTTTACTCAATCACTCTCTATTGGACTGTTGCTACCGAATAATTCCTGAGGTCTTGTCAGCCACCACCCGATGAATTTTGTTATCAATGTGATGCCTGTGTTTTTTGTTTACGTCTGCATTCGCGTATTTATATAATATGTATTCAAATAGTATGCATTATATATATGTATGAATCTCACGCCGAGACCACAGCATCGTTCGATAAACAAATTAATTGTATCGACAAAAATATTCAACTGGGATCATCAGCTAAGGAAGGTTATCCAAGTGGTGCCACTAACACCCTAACGGCCCAGGGTTGAGTCGAAGTCTGCCCAAATGTGATTCTAAAGGAATCCGTGACCATTTGTCAAAATTTTTAGTAGGGTGGTTTGTTGGTCCCTCACTTAGACAAACCACTTTTTTTCCCACTGTCCCTCGGGGCTCGCCAGTAAGTAAGGGACAGTAGGAACTAATGAATATGTAAGGAGTCGACGTTGTGAAATTAACTATCTATCACTCAAAAGGAGTGTATCATAATAACGAAGTAGAAGAACAAAGAAAAAACGGAACAAGGACCCAAAAATGTAAGTCTTGTAGAAATGTATGCAAGGTGAGTCCCAAAATAGAGAAGTCATCAAAGCCCAACAGAAGATATTCGCAGCATTGGTTAAGACTTCGATTTCTGCAAATTTTCCGCTTGGGTCATTTTCAGTGATAAAAAAGTCAATTCACATGGTTTAGAAGGGCATATTACTACTGGAAAAACCTTCCTCACGACCCGCTAATCTTTTCGAAGCGAAACTTTGGAGGGTCCACATTAAGGGTTTGGAGTGGCTTTGAAAACAGCGGCAGAATGGAGCTGGCCTTTCCTCATTGGATAGCTACGAAATACTGCTTCAGTTCCACCTCGTGCTATTTTTAAAAAGTGCGCGACGCAGTACACGCGTTTTCCAGCATGATAATGCAGCTGCCCATATCTCACGTTCCATGAAGGAGTGGCTTCAACGTCACCGTGTCAATGTAGTGGATCGATCGGCCTGTTCTCTTGACTACAACCGCATCGAAAACAACCTATGAGGGATCATGGTCCGGCTGGTCTACCTCAACAACCGATAGTACAACAGCGCGGAGGAACTGGAGGTGACGATCCCGGCCATTCAGAAACCAGTCGATGAGGCGACCATTGCAAACTTGGCTCGAAGTACGCCGAACAGAATGTTCAAACTGATCAGGAACTCCGAAGAGCCCATCGATATTTATGTTGACCACATTAATTTGTTTTGTCGCGTAAACAAGCAAAATATTTACTTTCAACAATAATTTTTACAAGCTGCACAGGCAACAATTGACTGAATTTTACCAGGATTAGTAATAATGTTTCTGAAGATATCAGGAAGGGATTTCAGTAGAAAAGCAGCAAAACTATATCCACATTACATGGGTTACATGGGTTACTAAAAGAAAAAGTTCAAAAAAGTGGAAGAATTGGTTTCTATCAAACAAAAGGCTTTCCTATCATATGTTCGCCATGAACAGGTAGAAAAAACCAAACTGAAGAGGTTTCAGAGAACTAAGATTTGTTCGACAATAGTGGAGCAGTAGTGAAAGGAATGCATGCGACCGATTTTGTTAAAGAAGTGAATCTGATTGTCGATCAACCTTCAACCTGGTGAAATTCTTTCGATTTGTTAGAGATTACGTCATTGAATAGTGTATGTTTATAATGTTTATCGGCTCAATGAAAGATAACCACTAGTAAACATGATGGTGATGCCAGATGCTGATCCAGGTCCATAGAATCGTCATCAACGCTGAAATGTTTTCCTTGAGAACAACTTGATCTTTGAAGAGGTCACTGATGTTGTATGTGAAAACATAAAAGTTCTTGGAACCAACTACAAACCGCAGTGCAATACATAAGTTCATTAAAAGGCTGATTTTGTGATAGATTTGTAGCAGCTTCCATTTCACGGAGTCTAAATCGTCAGAAAGAATACTTCTATAAAATCACAGCACAAAAAGAATGCAACAATGGACACACGTTAGGCCGTGAAGCCTACTAATCATAAAGAAATAATGTAATAACCTGTAGAAAATATAAAATGCCATATTATTGTACGGAAATTTATTGGAATTCCGAAACCAAATCCTCCGTTTGTTCTGGAAGACTTCTGAAGTACTTAATTGGACTTGTTCTGTTAACTTCTATCAATTCGCCGCAGTACGCGATGCGAAAGTCTCACCAGGTTTGCGAGTAATGGACAAAACTTTGACCTCGGACGGGACTCGAATCCGTACTTGTGCTATCCGGGCACCGTGATTCAATTTTCAGTTCAATTCATTCAAATGACATCGGTGCCAGAAGAGATTGGGAGCGCTGCACATCCGCGAAAGAAATACGAACAACAACTGAACAACCGAAATGTGTGCATTGCCATAACGAGTGAACTTCTGAAATTCATCTCTTTTTCTGGGCTCTAAGATCACCGCGTAATTCCTATCTAACGACCGTCGATGGTGTCTCATTGATCTCTTATTGTTAACGAAGTCGAGTGGGACGGCGACGCTGGTGTAACCGCAGGAGGTTGGTTTCCTCGCTTGGTTCTTTCGGTGTTCAAGTTTCTTGTAGTTGATGTTACAACTGGCCTCGCTTGGGGTTTAGGCAGGTGAGCCTCAGATCAGAGCTCCAAACTACTCTCTGGTCCGTGAAGACGACGAGTTGTTTAAAACGTCGACCTGATAGAGCAGTTTCATCATAACAAAACTGTACGGCAAAAAAGTGTAAAAACAATATGTGGCATGCCCAGGTTCCAAGAAGACCGAACTTGTAAATAAAAATTTGCTAGCCCTAAAGAGAAGTGTCAATGATCACTGAATAAATCCACAAAAGAAATATAAGCTATTAATACATATTTGCTAAAATTGAAGAGACAAGTGGACCAGTAGTGCAGAACTCTCTGGATGCTAAGCTTCAAGACTGTTATAGCTATCTGTTTTGAGAATAAAAAGGATAAAAAATAAATTAATAAGTGAGTAGAGTGATTCGTATCTGGTTAATTGTACAAACCTGTACTTGAAAATGTCCAGAGCGAGCTGCTTGAGCGTGGAGGAAGCCGGGGATCGATTTTGCATAACTGGAAACCAAAAATTCTGTCAAAATTTGTTCTGCCTTGGTCTAGTCGCTACTGTGGTGACGAAAATTGAGTCGTTCACTCCTTAGACGGCCCTGGACGGACACTAGTACACTGTATGCCATTTTCCATATTTCCCTCTCCTTCATTCCCTCGCCTCCTCTCCCTGTTCTAGTGGTCGGTTATTTGGAACAGATTTGCTCAGCAGGATCAAACTCCTGACTTCTTTATCTGTCAGACCCGCAGGATTTCATCTGTTTCTTGCCACTGTACTAAAAAATTTCATTCTCGCTCACTTTTGGCAAATTTAGCAGAAATTTCAATTTTTTGAGAAGAGAATGTGACTTGTTCAGTTTTCGAATGCCTTGACTGGTGAGAATGATCATAGTTAATATAAATGGTAGCGTAGACAACAAACTAAATTTCAAGGTAAAAAAAGAAAAGTTTGGGATGGGAATGTCGCCAAATAGGACCAATTCACCGCTTTCAGAAACTTAGAAAACTAAGTTCGTAGTTTCTAGAGCTTTATTACTCATCTAAGCTGGAAAGTCTACGTTCTCATGACGTAAAAAGAATTCCTGCAAAGGAAAAACATGTAGCGCGTTAAGTCACCTATTCTGCCACTGTATAAGATTACCACAACGTAGTATCCTAGACAGCTTGAACTCAATATCTTCAACAGAAGATTCAATATCGCCAGCTCTTCACTACGAACGAGAACTCTCTGTTTCCTTCTCCTTACAACAGCGACAATATTGACCGACTGTCGTCAGATAAGATCCCAGTTAGCAGTAAGGAGTACCCACTGAAGTAGACAGCCAAGTTTGCACCTGCAAGATTTCCGCAGAGCGCTGAGAAGGTAACACGAAACTCGATATTCACCAAGTTAAAAAAAACTATAGCTCAATATTTTCAATATACAAAAATCTTAGCATGTTCACATGGCAGAAATCATGTCAGCGAGCTGAACCCGCAATTAGGGCATCGGCTGTAAAAAATAGGGGACCAACGGGAAGAGCGGATGGAATGATGGATATAGTGTACGTAGCGACCTTCGACCTTATGGACCTAGCAATAGCATTACTGTCCAAAGGCTCCATGTGAATCGTGTGTTTGCTTCGGAAACTGACAAGATACAGAAGATACCATCGTTACCTCGAGGACTCATACCACACGCTTGCATACGATTAGTGATTTTATCACAACCTCGCTTTGAAAGATCGCAAACGGTACTATTTGGATTTGATGCTCTCAGAGACATCGAGGACAAACATTAACTTTCGAGCAGACAGTGTGACCAAATAATTGCTCACTGTTTTCAGTGCGGATGCAATTTCATAATACATTTTTCCGGATTTTGGGAACAGTTTTGAAGAATCTCCTAGAAATGATTCGTAGGTTATGAGTCAGAGACTGTTTTGAGTTCTTATACATCCTTGAATTACATACACTTCAAACCTTGGAGCAAACTCAAAATCGGTACAGGCAAGCCTAACAGTTTATAAAGGAATTTCCCATTTACCTCACTCATCGGTATATCTGATCTTGATCGATCTGCAAACGCTTTGAAAACGTTCAAACTGCAATACTTTCGTCCATCACAGACGTCAATCAAGTGAGTGACCGGATAAAGTGTTACATTCCCGTCGTTTTGATGATATCTCATCTGGAAATCAATCAGTTATATGTGAATGCTAAGAGGCTAGTTGATGTCTGCTCATTAGGAATCGTGAATGAAAAAGAAAAGCATGCTGCTTAACTGAACCTTCCAACCTTGAAATAAGGTTCATTGTCAGTGCGGTTCAGCCATAACTCAACGAACGCTCCAGCTGAGTAATCTGGATATCCGCAAGTGCTGATAACTTTACTCTGGATGCCAAATATGGAGAAAAACGCGTAGACTGTAGTATCGTGCTAAACAATATTCTTCTCTTAAATCTTCAAAAATAAAGGTCGCAAGCATAGGTATATATTACATGTTAGCTTGGTGGGAAGTAATCGGATTGAACAATGCCCTCTGTTGGGTAACGGAATGTATTCGAATTCGAATTATTCCTTTTTAACACACACCAACAAATTTGTTGAACATTTTCACCGAAATTTTTTGCTGTTTTAGTATCTGTCTGCACTTCTCTCACATGTTTTTTCAAGATTACAGTCAGCTCTTGGTTGGGATAAAAATATTCCAGCGAAAGATCATGATGAGACTTCCAAACACTCTTTTCTATGATTTAATTTATGGCCTTACAGCGACAAAAGTAATTAATAATATCAACAATGCACTGGGTTGGTAGCAATTTTTTCTTGTTGTAGCCGTCCTGTCACAAAAAAGTGATTGATACTGTTAAGAAGACCCAGAAGAAGATATTTACTTTCACATTCGAAATAACAAATTTTTTAAAGCTGCATGGATGGCATCGTGATGTGTTCAAATTAAAGAAAAGGCATAAAAATGCCATTTTGGAACAAGATTTGCCAGAAGTTGAGGCAATCAAGTCTCGATTACGTTCCCACCTAATGGGAATTCTACCTTGTGGCGAGTGACCTAAGGTACGGTTGCCAGTATGAAGAACATCCAAATAGGCTTGGTATCTTCTCTGGGTTAGGTATCCGTAAAAGTGCTGGATATTCAAATCCAGCAATCCGGAAGGACGATACCTAAGGGCCAGTGGTTGGCCAGTTACTCAAGGAAGTTCAAACATTGCCTATGTGGAATGCCCATATTTTACTTCTAGTTTTAGCGCTAGTTCTTACCGCTGAGTAAGCATAATATTTCAGGCCGTTTATCCATTTGCAATCATTACTGATTTTGTTCATACACTGTAGTTTAATGTTCATGTGCATATACATGTCGTTCACTAGGGACCCTCCACGGATTTTTTGTATCTCATTTCCGATGTCGAGATTGTTCATCATCAATGTTCCATCTGAAACAAAACAGATTTTTTCTTAGATTTTGGAGAATTTGTTCAAGCTCTTCGAAATCCTCGACCTTGTACAGCTAGAATAAAAAGTTTTGGGTTGAGAGAATTATTTTGCCTTTATTAGGTAATCTGGGCGTAGGCGATGTAGTGACAAAAGGCGCACCATCAAAAACGCATAGTCACGGCTTCGAACACTGGATGGAAATCCGCCTAGCGTGACCAATCCTTCCATCACTTCGGAGTCGATCGGAGTTGGTGTCAGACTCGTCTGGGAGGATAGAAAACTGACTAATCAGCTGGCCACCGGAACTCATTGTAAGGGTCACGTACGCATTCAATGGGCTACTACAATTCTGAATGGAGGTCAAATGCGAGGCGTATCCCTCAGACAAGATTGAGTCATACCAGTAGATTTTATCTCCTCAATTTCAAGCAACAACAAAGCTCTGTCTAATTTTAAGCTGCAGACGAACTCAGCAGCAAGTAACGCATAGTTATCCTTACTAGTTAGTGAAGCCTCAGCAAATGCACGAAATTGGTGACCCTCCCAACCTCTGGATGACAGTGTACTGTTGGTTTCGATAATCTTCATGTATATAGAGCGTTCTTCCCAGTACTTCACGAACAAAAGTTGTCTGGTCTGCATTTAATAGTTGAACTCACTATAGATTCCATTTTCATAGACTCGCACCTTGTCGTTGATCTTAGTCATTTCTCTGAAGAGAGCGTCACTGAACCATTTGTTCAGCTTTCTTAAAGTTTCATTCTTGTGGGCTTGCTGTAATGAATCCCGTTCAAGCACAGTAACACTTTTCATCATCATCTAAAGTCGACTTAGACCTTAACTTACTTCAGTTAGTAATGAGTCCCGTATTATCCACAGATTATCGATGGTCACTTTAGTTCCAGTGTCTTTAGTTAATTTTTCAAGTAATGCAACAACCTGAAGAAGAAGATTTCTAGTTTGAAAAACTTCTAAGATAAGAAGAGCAATAGCACCAACAAATATGAAAAATAAAGTTACACTTAGCTATCATTGGATTAGATTTTTGCCGAACCAAAGACTGTCAAGCTACGAGATTGGTTGAATTTGCCAGATATTGTATAATTAGAAGTCAGGTTTAAAAGCTCTAAACTTTGACGACAAGGTTCTCATATATCCACCCAATAAAACCCATGGAATATTCAGGGAAGCTACTTAGGCGACAACCGAGCCAGGATTCGATCCCCCTCGTCGTAACACAGAAGTGGAACGCAAATGAATTTTAGAAAGTTACTCAATCGAGCTAATTAATAAATGAGTCAACAAATAAATTATAGATAAGTTAATCAATGAATTCTGAATAATTAAAAATAGATGCCATTTTTACAGCCCGTATCCATTCTCAAACTGAACTCACGTCAGGTCGGTTTGTGAACGCGTGCACTTCCGGGGAAGTCTTGGCCATTCCCCATAATTGGTCCCGACGTTCACAGTCAGCATAAGGATTCAAAACCTTGGAGAAGAAAATGTAAGTTGATGGGATTCGTTTGATGCGGTAGCCATGAAGCTTACATAGTCAATGTGATTTTCAACGGTGTGAATAGGTACTGGAACAAATCCAATCGGCCATCCGACTTCGGACGGATAGTCGTGATCAGGGATGGCATTTCCGTCATTCTGACCATACATACCAAGAAGGTTTGACATAGCTGATAGCAACGTTCGATTTCTGTCTGTCGACCGAATGTAGATCTGCAATTGACTTGACATAGAAGAGTGGTGATATCGCGCTTAGTGGGATAAGTATTGATCTCGAAAAGTCCTATAGCCCAGTGTTTCAAGGTACACAGTCAAAGATCCAAGGAATAAGACATATCTGAAAAACGGCACAATTCTTGGTGATTCATATCCTCTATAAGTACAATAAGTACATGTTTATCACGCCTGCGGAAGGCAAACGTGAGAAAGAAACCAAAACGCAATATAATTATCGAACATTTGTACAAACAACCAATACGCAATATAAAGATAAACTAGTTAAATAATCAGTCTCAGGAAACATCAGGACCAGTTCCCTTCATCAGCAACTTAACTACTTGGCGTTTAAAGGGTGCGCTTCGTTGCACGCGTCCGTCGAAACTAGGTCACGCCGCAGCCGTCGCATGCGGCGGGTCTGCCTGGGATACTTGACGGACGTCGTAGTTGTCAGTGGAAGAGAAGATAATACGGACAAATGCAAATCATTCGCACCACTGACACATGGTGATACTGCAATGTCATCACGAGACCTTAGCGGGGTGCGCCCCGCGCGAAGTTGGCGGGGTGACCTACTTTCGACGGACGCGCGCAACGCGGACGCGCGCAACGAACGTTTGCCGCGTTTGAACTGTGCTAGCGATGAAGAGACAAATATCTTTTTTCAGTACTCTCAGATAGTCACTGCCAGCCCTGAAGGTAAAGCTACTCGCTCGCAAGTTAATTTTAGGGCGTGCTAAGGAAATCTACATTCGAGGAGCCACCCCCAATCCCAGAATATGGCAACCTGAAGACACTGGAACCGTGACCACACGTGCCCTGTACAAGTTTGTGAACCATACAAAAATCGAAAAGCCTGCGTTGCGTTTCTAGAGATGTCAGTCCAAGATACTGATTCCTGATAGCTGCCTTAGGTATTCTGAAGTGCAAAAAAGCACCTATTCGAATAAGCAGCTTACGAGTAAAATAAAGTAAGGGGTATTGGGAATAGTCCTAGTTTCGAATAGTCATTTTCTTTTTCATCAATGCAGTCTCTAAGAAACGCCTCGCAATATTTTAAACACGAGCACGATACACAGTAGCGCTCAAAGTATTCGGCGAAATGCTTATTCAGTTGTAGTTTTCAGTCATAACTCCTTTCCTACTAGATCTAAGCAAGCGAAATTTCAATATGTTTAGCATTGGTGTAGTGTGAATACTTACCACTATTAACCTGCAATCTGATCATGTCCAGGTATCCAAAAGGGCTTGCACAAATAATCAACTGCAAATGCGAATAACGGTCCTTCTAGGAGTCCTTCCCCTTTGCCATGTCTTGAGTGTATGAGCGCTAATGTCGAGCCCAGAAGAGAAGAAAAACGTACACTGGATCGGAATAACTGCAGACGTCACAAACTTTCTTTCAGCATTGTCTACAAACGGCTTCCCATTAGTTATGTGGATATTGCTGCTTTGCAGTCAAGTAGTGTTGAATAGTGTAAAATATGCTTCAGTTGAACATATCAAAATTTCATGTGATTCGCTCCACTGGGAAAAAAGTTACAGCAAGTTAAATTTGGCCGAAAAATTTTGAGCGCTCCTGTACGTCTACAAGCAGGTTTTAAGCTGAACTTTGAAGGGACGCAAAACTGAATTATGCACGGCTTAGTCTGTTCTAGTTGCGACCAAATTGGGAATAATTGTTGACGAACCTCTTTGGAAGAATACGTCTTGCTCAAAAATTTCATCTCATCAAGATAGATCCTCCTAAGGAGCTTGCCGAAGTTTAGGTGTTGTTTCATTCCAATCTGAAGCATTTCAAGATGAATCGGAGGTGGCAATGAGATCCTGTATCATTCATTGAAACGTATATAGTAGTATCACCTCTTTAGAAAAATGCCCTATCATGAAATGATTCAGGAGCGCAGTTATGTAGCTATGTCCTCTACTCCGTCTGCTTGGGTATTGTCTGAGTATTGAAACAAGCTACTCTCCCCCCCCCCCCTTTTACTTAACAACTTTTCGTCGGAAATTTCAAATGCTAGATATAGGAATAGCTTCTGGCAAATATCGAAGGCCGTGAATGTATGTACAAAGACTAACTACATATGTAGAAATTCCACCTTGAAAAGGAGAATTAGGAGCTCAGTTTAGGCCCTCGAAGTTTTCCGCTGAGAAGCTTCACCTCTAAATTGAGGGAACCATTGAAAAATGGAACCGACGGAAAATCATCCGTTAAAAATGAATTCATTTGAGCAGCTCTTTCATCCGCCTTGACGTGTCAAATTTTCTAGATTTCAAGGTGTGCAAACGTTCTGCTCCAAACTCGTTTAGGTTCATAATTGTATAAATAAATAAAGGTCAATACGGTCCATAATGAGGAAAAGATGTTGTTTGATGCCCTATCAGTTGCTACCATTTCTCATAACGTCTATATAGGTCATTTCCTTTCCAAAATTCCGTCAACATGATACTTTTTCAAAAGAGAGGCTTTCTCTAATCAGTATAGCTTATCACTCTGCACAACCTTCAATCGCCTCAACAAAAATTGCAACAAATACTAGTCATAGACGCCTTCTATTGCGACTTATCAACCTTCGTCTGTTTTTACATTTGTATTAACTCTTCATGGCTAACAAATTACGATGTCTTTACATCCTACGGATGAGAGCTAGGGAGCCAGACTAAAGACACGTGAGTAATGCATCACCGTCTTTATCCCGTCTTTATCCTCTTCAACTCTCTAGAAGACAGAAGGATCGCGCGGGTATCGCCCTTCGAGTCATAGATTCCCATTCCTCTTCGTCTACAGTCTTGGATAACATTCTACGTTGGGAACGTTTCTGAAGGATAAAGGGGTCGGCGGGACCACCAGGTGTGTGATCCGCACACACACTCTAACAATGGCCATGGAGAAACGTTGGTTTTCATCTCAATCATATTACTTTCTTACTGCTTATACTGCCGTATAATCACATTACAACTTCGCTAAAGCACCACAACAAAACCTCATACAACACTTTACAACTTGCAATCATACGCAAACACTTTTGCTTCTAAACATCAACTATCCATAGCATTTTCTGTATCATCTCATGATTTAACGTCTGGATCCAGCTTAGCGGAAGTGATAAATATACGACATTTGAATCGTGCTCAGTACCATCTTGAACAGGTTGGTAAGAAAATCCGCCATTCGCCTTTCTCCTGTGACGGTGAGTGTTGGCGCAGCGTCTCGCTCTGGTATTCCCGCCAAAATTCTGCTGACCATCGTTTTCTTTTGTTTACTCGCTACTCAGTTCTTCGGAATTTCCTGATTTCTATCAACGATTAAGAAACGTGACAGAAGCTGTATCCCTAGTCGCAGGGATTTTTTCGTTATTTGTTCGAATTGCCACCTTACGAGGCATATTCTTGCTCGTATGATCGTTTCGTTCGATTAATTGTTTTGATCAATCCCATCGTTCTTTCGTCAGCAGGTTAGCTTCCTAGTGACAGGAAGCGATCAATTTTTTGCATTATGCCTATACAATGAGTCTATTCATCATCTTTTATCCATGAGTTCAATTCGTTCTGTTGTTTCCAAGTTCAGATTACGTCAACGAGGTTTGCTGGATTTGAGATCTCTCCAGGGTGCTGAGCGTCAACGTGCATTTATGACCGCAGTGGAACACTTGATGAGTGACGATTCCGTCCCTTCGAATATGAAAACAATTGTTGATTATCTACTCGAGACAAAAGAGAAGCTGGATAACCTGGCTAGTGAAAACAAAGAAATTCTTGAGAAGGTAGACAAGGTTCGTAAGGAGAAATCTGAGCTTTGTCAGGCTCTTTTTCAACCCGAGCACTCTCATTCATTGATTGACACTGGTAACGCTTCCTCTCAGATTCCCTTGCCATCCTCGCATTATGATTCCGTCTCTAACTCTGTTTGTTGTGAATCGATGGAGCGCTCTCAATTCTTTGGTATTGATCGGTGTACCTGAATCATTTGATCCTGTTCCTTCTAGAATGATTGTCTATGATTTGAACTATGTTAAAATGTTATTTGATCATCTTCATCTCGAAGGTTCCCCTAGTTTCTGTTTACCGGATTGGTAAGCATGCTGTCAATCGACCTAGGCTTTTGAAGGTTGTCCTTCCAAATGCTAAATTCAAAGACGAAGCACTGCGCCGTGCCCCTAAATAAGACTTTTTCAGTTCAAGGGCATCTACATCCGTCCCTCACTGTCAAAAAAAAAGGCGGCAATGGAAACCCTTCACTTTCTGAGACTAGCCTCCGGAGGGAGACCGGTAAATAATCCTGAGGTTCAGTTCGACAATCTCCCTCTCCTTCCCTAGTGCCTGTCTCCAGTATATCGAATAATTCTATGGATGTGGTGTCGCCTGTTGTTCCTTCAACGCTCAATAGTCCCTAAGCGTCGGGCCATTACCTGTAAATTTTTAGTGGCTAATATACGAGCCCTACCAGAGAATGCGGATTCTCTGGTTTTCATTTAATGGAACATTACTTTGGCATTGTGGCCTTCTCAGAGACCTGGCTTGAGCCTGCCCTTGAGAGCTCTACTCTACTGGGTAGCTTAGGGCATGAGTACAGTATCATTCGCTGCGATAGATCTCGTAAATCAGGTTGTAGCAACTGCTACCATACAATACATGTTGCAAGGCGGCAAGCCCTACACTATCACTCCGTCGTCGAGGTGGCTCAACGCGCGCGCCGACATGTGAAGATCAAAAGTGCGTGTGATCTAACCTTTGATCTTTGGCCCGACCGGGGGGTATAAATAGCTGGAGGGCTTCTCAGTCGGCTCATTCTTGGACCTGGTGGTCTGCAATCCGGCATTACCGTATCCAATATCCAATATCCAATATCCAATATCCAATATCCAATACTCAATATCCAATATCCAATATCCAATTCCAATACTCAATATCCAGTCGACCTTCCCACAATCGGACGTCACAATACCGCAGGAGAAGAAGTAATTCTTATTAGTGTTTTGTTGTACTAATAAAGTTTCACACCAAGCCGTGCACTCAAGCAGTTCAGAGGTATCCGCGTGGCAAATCTTATAGATTTTGAGCGAGCAACCTCACCACACTAGACACCACAATCTGGTGCATCGGCCCAACATTAGTCACCACAATCTGGTGCATCGGCAATCTTCGGAGCCAGGTTAGTCAACTTCATTCTTTACCGGAAAGCTGAGCGGTTGCTTTGGAATCTAAACCACAACCGCATTTTTTCTCTTTGATACTGCACTTCTCTTCCAATATCCGAGTTCTGTTCTCAATACGGCTTCAATATCCAATATCTCAATATCTTGAGACAGAACAATATTCAATATTCCAATATCTGGAAAACAATAGAGGAACTCAATTCTCTTAGTTACAGGTGCCATTAGGGACATTCAATATTTCCTAAACAAGGATGTCTACCCTACTCAGCACCAAGAAACGTCTCTTGACGTTCAGTATCAATAAACTCGAGCTCATTCTCGATAGCCTCAAGCAGGAAAGACTTGAGGACACTTCTCTAGATCCCAATTTCACTCGAGATGTTCATCTCGAAAAGATACGCAAATTGGAAGAGGGTATCAAAGCCATTGAACTAGCAATGGCGAAGGTGGAAAATTCCCTTGACGGGTTAGCTTCAGCATTTGATAGCATCAGCGTTTCCGGTAACGAACCCAATGGTTTTGAAGAGTATGTCGGCAAATGCGAGACCACTCTCAGCGTTGCATTTGACTACTCGATTCTTTTGCAAACACGGCTTGGCACTATTAAATCTTTGCTTTCTCAACCAATATCTTCTACAGCAGAATCCAGTTCACTCCCATCAACACGTAACGCAAGAGTGAAGCTATTGGAGCTTCCGTCCATTCCAATACCCACCTTCGGAGGAAATATTTGGGAATGGGACAGTTTTTGGGAGATTTTCAATACCAATGTCCACTCCCAAGATATTGCAGATCTGATCAAATTCAATTATCTGCTAAATGCTCCAAAGGGGAAGCCAAAGAATCCATAAAGGTACTCCAGGTCACAGGAGACAACTACAACAAAGCAATACAGTTCCTTCACAATAAGTACAATAATAGAGAAGTTCTGATTAATGCCTTAGTGAAAAGAATGGATCACTGCTCCCTGAGGGGACAGTCTATCAAAGATCAGCGTCACCTCCTAGAACAACTCCAGGGCATTGTGACCCAATTGGAGGAGAAGGGCGAGGAGGTCAACAACCCCTGGCTCATCAAGAAAGTTTTGAGCAAATTCTCTGAATCACTAAAGCGTAAGGTGATTGCAAAGAGACAGAGAGTTGCACCGTCGACTCCTTTCACGATGAGCCTGGTTTTCCAACACCTGGACGAAGTGATAAGTACGGAAGAATTGATCCTGACGTACACAGAAACATGACCCAAAGAAACGATGAAGACCAATAAAGTCCTTAACACTAAAGAAGATTTCAAACGTACCTGCATGTACTGCAGGGCTACACATCCATCGCGTGCTTGCACGCAATACTCCACTCCTCAAGAAAGATCAACTTATTCGAGGAAGCACAACCTGTGCTTGATATGTGCATCCCCAAATCACAATACTGCCCAATGAGGAGGACGAATGTGCTTCAGTTATGGAGGGGCGCATCATACCTTCTGCTGCTTCAAAGTCAGCACCAATATCTACGGAAAGTCAAAAACCGGCAATGCCCAAGAAGCTCAGAGTGCTACTCGGACATTAACAACAATACCGAAAAAGGGCAACCATGGCGAAAATACCTACAGAAGAGCGCAGAAGGCTCACTCTCAAGTAAACGCTACGCAGAAACCAGCGAACTCGGTTCCTCAGACAATACAAATACGGAATCCGTAATCCTTCAACACCAAGCTGCAACCAACAAGTCGTTACGCACGCATCCTTGCCTACCAATAGGAGAGCTCACCATTGTCGATACCGATACAAAGGCACTAATAAAGGTGCATGCTTTGCTCGACGCTGGAGCTGAGTTGTCCTTCATTGATAGCTGCTCGGCCAACCGACTGCACTTACAAGTACAGGACACCAAAGAGGTTCAACTGGCAACGTTCGGTTCTCAGGAAGTAAAGAGAATCAGATGCAACCGAGTACATATAGACGTTTGGGATGCAGAAGGCAACCCTTACAACCTAGAGCTGCTTACACACAATGTTCTTACACGTTCACTTGAGACGCCAGAACTTTCTGCAGAAGACAGAGAATTCATTCGTTCTTTGAACTTGCCTATGAGATGGAGGAATGATAATAAAAAGTTAACTCCACCTATTCTGCTTGGGTGCGATCAACTATGGAGTTTTGTGCAAACCAACGAACCATCGATACCCTTACCCTCGGAAATGCACATTTTACCCACTAAGATGGGATACTTGGTTTCAGGACGACCTAAAGTGGAGAACAAAAATGTTTTCCAAGTCTCTCAACAGCTTCAAGATGAAGCAAAAGAATGGGAGAAGCTCTGGTCCATGGACCTTATCCAACAATACACAATATAATCTACAGGGAACAAAATTCCCCTAGAAGAGGATAAGGAAAAGATGGGAAAGGGCATCGATAAGGACAAGATCACGTTGACATCTGATAGGTACATTCAGAAGGTCGATCAGATCGTCTCAGAAACCGGAGATGAACTGGTTCAACTATTAGAGATTGTTTCAGAGCAAAACAATAGTAGCCTTCAAGGAAAGAACACCATGGAGATTCAAGCAGAAGAAAATGACGAAATGTCCAAAAGAGCTGTTACGAGCGCAATCGCCTCCATTTATGATCCACTTGGTTGGATTCTCCCACTTCTTTACAGGTCAAAAATGTTTCTTCAAAGATTATGGAAAAATCGGTATAGCTGGGACTAAAGGCTGCCTACGAGTGAGGAAACCGAATGGATAGACATAGTGGAGGAAGCGAAATTCTTTGAAAAGAAGATCTCACGGTACAAAGGATCCAAGAACGAGACGGTTATTCTCACCACTTTCGCAGATGCTAATACGTCTTCCATGGCAGCATGTGTATATCTATCCCAGAACGATAGGTCATTTCTATTTACGGCCAAATCAAAACTATTACCCCTCCAAGGACAACACACTATTCCAAAATTTGAGCTGAACGCACCTACTCTGACTATGCGACTTTCCAGTCAAGTGGTCAATGAGCTCAAAGACTCACTCAATATACTGGCGGTGTACCTATTCACCGATTCTGCCCCCGGGAGTGTAGCAACTGCTACCATACAATACATGTTGCAAGGCGGCAAGCCCTACACTATCACTCCGTCGTCGAGGTGGCTCAACGCGCGCGCCGACATGTGAAGATCAAAAGTGCGTGTGATCTAACCTTTGATCTTTGGCCCGACCGGGGGGTATAAATAGCTGGAGGGCTTCTCAGTCGGCTCATTCTTGGACCTGGTGGTCTGCAATCCGGCATTACCGTATCCAATATCCAATATCCAATATCCAATATCCAATATCCAATACTCAATATCCAATATCCAATATCCAATATCCAATACTCAATATCCAGTCGACCTTTCCACAATCGGACGTCACAATACCGCAGGAGAAGAAGTAATTCTTATTAGTGTTTTGTTGTACTAATAAAGTTTCACACCAAGCCGTGCACTCAAGCAGTTCAGAGGTATCCGCGTGGCAAATCTTATAGATTTTGGGCGAGCAACCTCACCACACTAGACACCACACAGGTGGTGGTGTGGCAATTGTAACCAGGAGGGTATTTTCGTATCAAGTCATACTTAAAGACTCTACAGTGCGTGTCATAATTATAAGGCCACCCTCAAATTTTGCATTTCGAGAAGAAGTAGTCATACAGGATTTTTTCTAGCATCATGAACGGTCCCCCGAGCACGAGCAACCTATTTACCCGTTTTTTAGTAGCTGCTGCCTTTTCTGAACTTTTTCAGATTAGACTATCGGTTTTTGTACCGTTTCATAATTATAAGGTCACCCTGAGAAAGTGAACAGTTTTTCATGGCGGAAAAGAAATCTCGCCTTTCAAGATAATTATAAGAGTAAGCATGTGTGGAAAATGCATCTCTAAACCTGACCGTCAACATGGCTGGTGGTTGTCTGCTTTCCTCTGTTGAGAAGGCTCAAATTCGGATTCTCCATGAAGTTGGGCTCAGTAAACGAACCATCTCCAGGCAGATAGGGAGGTCCCTCCGCTCCGTCCAAATATTTCTGGTAAGCCGTGATGTCCTTAAATGTAACACGAGCTGTGGACGCCTACGCAAGTTACTGCCCGTGACAAGCGGAAGATTCTGAGGGCTGCAGTACGTCCTTCTTGAACCAGATCCGATTGGAATTAAACCTCTCTGTGTCGAAAAGTCAGTAAGAAGATGCGAGAACATCACCAGGCAAGCACTGAAGAAGGGGTCACGAATCACCGATCGCCACAGAGAGGCTCGACTCGACTTTACAAAAATGAATCTAAGGAGAGATGGGGCATAATCTCACAAGACAGCTGAATAATTTCCACTCAGGTTGACTTTTTGGATAAAAAGAAACTCAACTTAGACGGCCCAGACGAAAACAAGTACAACTGACGCGACTTAAGGGAGGAACCAGCCTACTTCAGCCGTCGCACTTTCGGTGCAGGAAGTCTTATGGTGTGGGGTGCATTCTGCAATGATGCCGCGTTGGATCTAGCCCACGTGAGCTACCTGCAGAGTGGATCCCAAGGATGACCAGGACGTCTTGAAGCATCACCTGGTACCCCTTCTAAACCGTCAACCTCAACTACGTCTTTCAACAAGACAACGCCTCCATCCACGTGAGCCGTGCAACGAATGAGTGGCTGCAATGTCAATACATAGGCGTCCTGAAATGACCAGCCTGCAGTCCCAATCTCAATCCGATGGAACATATCTTGGGCATAATAGTTAGACAGATTCATGCGAACAGCCGTCAGTTCCAGGGCAGAGAAGAGCGATTATCGAAGCATGGGCGATTATCGAAGCATGGGCAGCAATCGATGAGGAACATCTTCAAAACCTAGTTCCTAGTATGCCACGCAGGTTCTTTGGTGTTGCTCTTAAACAGGAGGAGCTATAGATTATTAAATGCTGTACATATGCCATTAACATTAATAAATCATCCACTTTTACAGGGTGACCTTATAATTATGAAACGCACTGTATCACCAACTGGTATGAACTTTTGTGTTGTGATGTTCCTTCTTTTCCTGAGTTGTGTAGAATTGCTGTCTACTTGCCAGTATCCCTTCATAGCGATGGGAGACTTCATTCTGCCGGGTGTTGCCTGGACTGGTGAGCTGGAACATAATATGAGTAGTCGTGCTGGCTATGTTTTACATTTGTGCAACTGTTACGGCTTGCGGCAGTTAGTCCTTGATTCAATTCGTGGCAACCATCTCTTGGACCTAGTATTTTGTAATAAATCCGAGCTAGTAAAGAATCTGACGATTGCTCCTCCGCTAGGCACTAGCGATCATTACGCCATCAGCCTCATTTTGGATCTTCCCAAGTAAGTTCTTTCACCGACCTTGTGCAAAACAAGTTTTCAAAGGTCGATTATAATTCAATTTGCGACTACCTCGCTAATGACGACGGGTATGGTTCATGTCAGTGCTGTGCCAATGTTAATGGAATGTATGAACCTTTCATTCCCGTTCTTAGGCATGAAAACGAGATGTTTGTTCCTGTTGCTCTCAAGTCGAGTAACAGGCCTTCCTTTTCGCCCTGTCTTGTGCAGTTCTCCAACTTATGTACTGAGGCTTATACCCGGGCAGTTGAATCCAAGGTTCTTGAGGAGATGAACAATTACTTACAGCGAGGAAAACGATTTCCCATGAAGGTTGCGAAGTTCAATTTAAGTGTCGAGAAGGAGGTTATAATTTGTAGAAGCAGGGTCGCTTTCCATAAATTGTTATCGGCCAAGCTCGAAAGTCGAAATGACATCTGTACTCTCAAGGATGGAGAGGGAAATCCTGCTTTCTCTGATGAAACAAAAGCAATGTCTTGGCACACCATTCTGAGTCCGCGTTTTCTATCTCGAATACTGTTTGTAACCAAGAACTGGTTCCTTCTTTGCTATTTTCCCTACTATTGAAGATTTGTGCATTCATGAAGATGAAATATTGAACTGCACCCAGAAATGGCCTAGTTCGTATTCCCCCACTCCGAATAGCATACCTTTGTAGTTTTGAGGCGGTTTCTGTCCAAATTTTGAGTCCTCTCAGGTTTATCATGAATTTGTCACTCGACAAAAGTGAGGTGCCTGTCAGTTGGAAGCATTCGTATGTCACTTCTATCCCTAAAAAACCTCCTTATGATATACCAAGCAGTCACAGGCCTATAAGCATCACCTCAATCACTGCAAGGGTACTTGAAAAATAATCAAGAATAGATTTATAGCTCGCCGTGACCTAAATATCGAGTAATTTGCCCTAATCAGCATGGTTTTGTTAAAAGTAAATCCGCGGTCATACAACTAGTTGAGTGCCTCAACGGCTGCATCAGGGACTTAGATGGCAATAAACCGGTTCTTGTTATTTATTTTGACTTCATGAAAGCCTTCGATAAAGTGCACAAAAGCTGCTTCTTAAACTGGAAAGGGTTGCTATCCGGGGTTCTTCTCAAATGGCTGAGTGAGTTCCTTACTAATCGCGCTTTTCAATTGACAAATTTCAACTTCAATAACAAGGATCATCTCACCGCAAGCAAGAATGCTCCAATCGGGGTCCCCCAATGTGAAGTCTTATCCCCCTTGCTCTTCAACATTTATTCATTCAAACTGAGCTTGCTGATTACGTTCTTAGGAGTTGACTGTAAAGGTTTTGCCGACGATTTGAAAGTTCACAAGGCAACGCGGCATTGACTTACCAATCTTCAGAAAGCTATTGATTCTTTTAAAGAGTGGTCCAAAACGTGGGAGCTTCTCTTGTCTGTTGACGGAACAAAGGTCTTGATTCTATCGCATTCGCAGATGGGTCTCTGCTTTTACGACATTGATGGTAATGTTTTGCAAACTGTAGACAAAGTCACTGATCTTGGCTTCGATATGCCGAAACCTAATCTTAGTTTCGATGAACACATAAATATGATTGTGAGCAAGGCTACTAATATGATAGACAATTTTTACAAGGCATTCGTTTGTAAAGACTCTCAACTTAATCTAGGAGCATTTGTACATACATTCGCCCACTATTGTGGTGAGGGTCCACTAATACGAAAACCCCCGAAAGCTCTATGAGGAACCGAATTCTAGGTCTGCGACCCTTAAAAGTAGAAGGAGACGATTTGATGTACTCGTGCTCAACAAGATCCTCTGCGGTGTGGGCTATGTAGGTAGGCCTAGGCGCTTCGCTACTGGTGACTTGCGTACTCGTGGGGGCGATACCAAAGTTTCTATACCAAGACCTAACACTACGTACAGAAGCCAGTTCTTCTGCCACCGTGCTGGTATCGAGTCCCACAAAATTATCAAGCGAGGCCCAGTGCCTAAATCACTCACACACTTCAAAAGGCTCATGATCCAACGTGTCGCGACGGGCGTTCACTCCACGGGGCACGAGGATGGAAGTAGGTTGTGGAGTGAACGCCCGTCGCGACATGGTGCATCGGACCGAGGTTGGTCATGTGGCAACACATGGCCGGCCTTTGAGATCGAACCTTTCTGCGCTAAGAACAAAAAAAGGAAGGTCAGTAAGAAGCGCCCATGGAACTGTTCGGGTAGGTCCGAGCAGCCCACAGAATGACCACGCAGGAAGCATCGACTAGGACTTAAGTGCCCCTAGGGCCCGTGCGGATGTTATGGTCCTGGAGTGGCACCAGCAGCCATACGACGCACGCTGCCCAACCCGGGATAGGGAGTGAGAGAGGATTATCCTTCTGGAAGCATGATGGAAGCTCTCCGTACGGACACCGGGGAAGCTACCAGGCAAAATTGCATAGAGGGAGACCCAGAAGTCGGGAAAAGCCTCCCTCATGTAATCTGGATAGTGGGGTCCTTTACAGCAAAGCTGTCCGGTGAAACCGTTTCGCATCTTCACATCTTCCAGGCCGCATCTTCGGTCCGTCGGCGTCTGAGGGTCCTCGATTAAAACTGTCCGCGCAGTTCCAGGTAACCATCTTGGTTGACACTTCACGAGTAAGACGACGTAGTTATTCGTTCTCATACACACGTTGCAATCCATATAGGACATCTTCCTTGTATAACATCTTCTCCTTGCCATCGGTATTATTATGTCAAGGCCAAAGTCGCTTATACGCATTTGACATTCTATCGGGACAGGCTGCCGGCAGGAGCCGTCTCACAGCAGAAAGCGCACTTATACACCCCATTTCAGATTTGGATTGAACAGTAAAAACCTCCAGCCTTCAGCGTTCAGCCAATCATGTCGACTATCAGCGCATGAGGAATGGTAAACTACTAACACGCTCACTAGCACACCTATATCCCCTCATAATCCGTGCAAGTAAGGCGCAAGACTCAACTTCTACGCAGATCTGCAGTAGCACGACAAAGCCGTTGCCGCAAAGAATGTTACCAAAAAGAGCGGCAAAAACTCTTCACAAGCTCATTCATTAATGCTACGTACAATGAAATAATCATTCAGCGCACTTATCCAGTCGAAGCAATCATTTGCCTAGCTAACAAAACGGCGCCCCAAGGCTAACGTTGCGCACCGGCGCCAAACCACATTTTCGAAAATCATCTACAAGTCATCCAGCCGGATTTCGACCCTGCCCTACCCTTCTGTTTATTCTTTTTCTTCGCTGCCGTTTTAACGACTGTGGTATTCCTATTCATCGCAATAGCCACTCAAAATTTGTTCAGGTAACCTCTTCTTAGCGCACTTTTTGCGTTTCCTTTTTTCATGCAGTGTACAGGAAAATTAGCGCTGTTTCCTTTTTGATAATCATTCGCTTTTTCGGATGCCTCTTATTCTTCTAATCGAGCTTATTTGTTTCGCGCACTTACTCGTTTCTTTTAAAGCGCACCTACTTACCTAGCCCTTTGAACTTATTGTGTGGTAACCCCTTTTTTCTTTTTTTCAAGCCGTGTTTGTTTTAAGGGTACGCAGCTAAAACGGCTGCGTATCAAACATCATTTTTTCGTTTGTACTTGTTACCACACAATAGGTTCGCTTATTGTAATTCACTCATACTTAATCTCATGCTTGCGCGAGGTCCTAGAGCCTTTTTGTTATTTCCCGGTATCTTTCTTTTTATAGCGCGCACCTTCCACACTGCGTACACTGCACATGCACGCGCACGCACCTGACCAAACCCCTAATTCCTAACCAATTGTTTTTATCACTGCTAATCATTTATATTCCTACTATCTGTTAAGTCATTGAAGTATTTACATACTAACACTTCGCGCAACTTTTCCCCTCTTACTAACACAAATCTTTTGACAATAATTATGAACCGGCCGGACAATAACATGTGCAGTATTAACAAGCGCAAAGACTTATCAAGCGCAGAACCGAAACACGCACAGCGCCTTTTTTCGGAGTCAAATCACGCGCAAAGTCTGAGTACGCGCAGACTCTTATTACGTGCAGTGCCTCATTTACTCGCGAATTCTTTCAAACTCGAGAGTCTTCCGCGTACTGCCAAATTTTTGTGTCTTTTTGGAAACAAGTAACTCCTAGTTCGTACTAACACAACCTCGGGGCACGCGGAGGGAGACCGCGTCATCTCTTTCGCAGACCTGGGTTTAAGCTACGTGCCATTGTCTTGCTAACCCGGTGGGAACTTCCTTTCGTCAGAAGTGAGGAAAAATCTCCCCCTCACGCCAAAACGACCCAAAAAGTTCAGAATTTCGCTCCTCGCAAAACCACTAAGCCCGTTTTGTCTCGGTCGTCGCTATCTTCAGGCGAAATGGTCAGCAACCACAATGTCACGCCACCGCCGACGAAAAGATGGGCACTACATCCACGATATCGATCAGCCTCAGGAGCCCACATGTGATCCTTATTCAAAATTTCGCTCACTTACTGTGTTTTATGTACGTGTTAGGTGACAATCGTTGTGATCTGATTCCTTTTATCCCTGGTCGTATTAACCCATGGTACCTCACACCCATGTGAGTTTGGGGAAAACACATGGCGACATAGGCCCAATCCGGTAGGCGTCGATTAACTTGTCTGTATATTCCCGTAGTGAGCAATGCCGTCGACCCCCACGAGCGGCTTCGTCGTTTCGCCGCCCCCAGTGTCGTGACTTTCGTACGACCTCTTTGCGCACCGTCTTCTACTGCAGCCGTTGCACTACATCTCACGCGCAAGGTCCCTTCAACGCTTATTGGACGGTCGTCAGAGTGCCGCACTGGGTCCTACCACGCAACTGCGTTGCAGCCTTTGCCTGCGTATTGGCGGACAGGAAAAGTTGGCCTAAAAAAGGAAGGCAGACTTCGTCAGTCTCGACTTACACCGCGCACGATTCGGCTGGAGCTCTGCGTGGTTCCGTATCTCATCTTCGACATTCCCTCGCTAACCCTAAGTTATTCGCACGCAGTTCCGACGTCAGTTATTCCTACTAATTTCTCGACGGAATTGGACGATCACAGGATGTGCGCAGTTTCTATCAAGGACCAGCAAGCTGAGGAGGATTATTCCACGCGACCACGGGTGAGGTTTATAATTTTGATGGTGACGGTATCCCGATATCCCTCTGCGCTGCTGTCCATTCCCCGGACAGCCCCTGGTGCGCAGCCCGTGGGAGGTGGAATCTCGGTCGTCCTATGGATAAGTGGAGTGGGAACTCCTGTTCCGCTGCGAGTGGCGACCGGACGCGCCGAACGCCCCCCGGCTAACGCCACTGCGCATGAGCAGGAGGGTCAACGCGCATTGGCGACCCCTAGTAAGGTGAGGTACCATCCCGTAAGAATTTTAGTTGAGCTCACCTTTGCTTTGTAATTAGGCATAAAGCCACTTTGTTTCCTTCATGTTTGTTGTGTAGCAAGAGGAGTATATCTCCGTCATAACTATCTTACTTCTTCATGCGCAGTAGAGTACATATTACATCCCTCAGATTTAACTTCAGTGAAGACATGATTGCTTACATTATATTCTTAATCTCTGAGCGCAGTGTCATGGGGATAGCGCAGGGTCATATTTAAGCGCTGGGCCCCGAGGGTCGTTGTAACTGGATCGCAGGGACGCAGACAACACCAAGGGGCACCGCTCAAGCAAGAGGACCGCCAACACCGTGGCAAGGCGAGACTGGCAAGCGCAGTACCCTTGTGCTCTTCTCGGAAGTCACGGCAGCGTTCACTCCACAACCTACCTCCATCCTCGTGTCCCGTGGAGTGAACGCCCGTCGCGACACAACGCCGGCATTATGGCTCCCTTGTCTCCAATATTCTTTTCTTTTTTTTCGCAACTTGTTTTACTTTTGTGCTTCACTTCTTCGGTGTATTATAGCTTTTTTCCTAACTCTTGTTTTTTTTTTGGTGTGGTAATTACGCCCTGAGTTAGTTCTTCAGTCGATTTTTTGTTTTGAGTTCCTTTTGCTTGTTCGATATCACACGAGTCAGTCGTGTAACGAATCAAATCATATCATATCAAATTCGATTCGAGTTCCTTGATGTTGGGGACCCAAATGCTATTATACATGGAACTGCCAATGATACATAATTATTATATTTACTGTATTTTGGAGTTTTAGGGGCGATAAATGCGCATTGCAATTCGTACACATGAAGCGATATAAGATTGCTGAAGCTGATAAGTATTCCGAAGTGTCTCATAATGGTAAAAATATAGTTTTTCTGGAAATGATCTTTGCTTTATGATTTTCTTACAGGCGAAAGTTGTCCGAAACCTCCTCCGCCGAATGTCCAGTCTTTTTCCTGAAATGGATCCGTCGGGAAAGTTCTTGTAGGCGATCGATCTCCGTGACGCCACACCTGGAAAGACTTCAGTAATTGTTGTAACCAGCGATAATTTTCGTTAATACACGTGACTTCTCCCGTGAGAAATTTTCTGCGTTCCTTTCTTGAATCCTGTAAAAACTCTCTACCATTTGATAAAGTTAGGCTCAAGTTTGGAATACAGTATTTTCTGAAATAGTTGACTAAACGCTATGCTGCCCTCCGCCCTTCAGCAGTTCCTGAGGGCTCCTGAGCTCAAGCATTTTCGTGTTCAAGGTGGGTAAACGGCAACAACTGCTGCACAAACCCTTGTACATGAGTATCAAAAAAAAACTTACAATACATCAACAACTACGTAAATCATCACCACTTACCCGTAAGAATCTCTTTTTATTCTCTTTTTTGCCATGCCCTATTCACGAAACATTTATCCCCCATGCATCGTCCCCCCACCACAGTTTCCTCCGATCTTCCCTGCTCAGCCCCACCATCCTCCTTTCATGTCACATATATGCATGTTACGAGAAAAGTTCGATTCTGTACATATGAGACAGGCAATCATTTCTGCCCATACTTGCCATTAGGTTACCAAGATGTACCGGTTTAGTTTAACGGCACGGCTCACGATAAGAATGGTTACTGAGTTCCTCCCTTAGGAATACTCAGTGGCCTCAAGGGTAACAGAAAGGACCCTCTCGCGCCCAAATCGATGGTTATGGCATAGTGGAAGACCTGTTTCCGGCTCGCGAGGCCTTCCCGCCCCTCGATCAATCTCACGTCAGGCGAGTGTCGAGGAGATACAGATTGCAACTATTCGGCATGGGGCCCACACCAATCAGCTGTTCACCAAGTGCTGAGGTGATGTTTTTCTCCCATTCCTTTTTCCTCGGTTATTCTTCTTGCTGCCACAATCCCTTATTCAGTTTCCTACCCCAAGAGGCTGCAAAAGGTGAGCAATTTTGCTGTTACTAGGGTTTTTTGTTTACTTATGCTTAAAGGTGAATGAATTTCCGCTTTCCATGGTCAGTTTTTTGCACTAGGATCCACACATATGCAATGACCCACATTGCATAGCTCGTCCAAACGCCCGACTCTTCGTCATTCTTCTGATCTTATTCTCATCCAGCCCCCTTGCTAACGATTCTTCGAAGCCTTCATCGTCTTTGCAAACACCGATTCACGGAGTTCTTTCGCCCTCACCGCATTGTTCTCCATCTTATCTCCCATTTCGTATTCGTATCTTTTCGTAATAATCTGGATTACTCAAAATTATCATGTACTCAACCTTCAAGAAGGGTTCACGATGAATTTCATAACTTTAATGATTTTGAGTCGAAGAGCGGAAGCGTTGGTCGGGAATAGTGCATCGATAGTGGAGGAAGAGTAATAAATTCGCCGACGTCGCAAGAAATACATTTCCAAAAGTGGTGAAAAAATAATTTGTACAAAATTACCATGACGGAAATGACATGGAAAGGGTACCTCGACGAGATTTTAGTTGTTGCAATAGTGCGAAGAGCCGACTTCATCAAGCCAAAAGTGCAGAAAATTCCCTTACACTGTCGCTATGGGCTCCCTTGTGAATGAGACAGGCCTACAATGCCGTTGGAGCTCGCCCATACGGATCTTTTGGTCTTCTAACTCACTATCTAGGCCTCCTCCCACTTGTGAGCGTCACATATGGTATACGGAGGGGTGGGGGGGGGGGGGGGGGGAACAATAAACTCATTTTCGTGGGATATCTCAAAAGTCATTTTTATCGTGAACTGTGCCTTCAAGGACTCCTTTGAACACAAAAGATTGTACTGGAAAAGATTAACGAATATTTCTCTTTACTTACTGCTTGTACGAGTATCAGCTCCATGTCGCCATCTGTTGCAGATTCCTGCCCCGTTGTCCGGGTGCAGAAAAGCGTAAGTGAAATTATAGAGATCGTAGTGAATTTTTGAAAGGTCGACATGCTGCTCTGAAACGGGATGAGTAGTTGGCTGCCTAATTTTACAGCATTTGTTAAAAATCGTGCACTATCTTCGATCAAGCCCCTTTGAACGCAGCGAGGGTAGGCTTCGTTCAAGGGATCATTGATCTGAAATGAGAGCTGATTTCAAAATTCAAGTCGACTGATTCTCTTTGCGAGTTCAAAGGACATGACAGTCATGGAGAGCGAAATCGGCAAAACAAAAGTCATGAAGAAACTGCTACCCAAAAAAAAGAAAAACGAGGTGTCCGAAGATATAAACCTGAGCTCTAACTTCAAACAGCGACGAATTTTCACTTACCCTGTGTATATATTAGGATAAAAGGAGACAATGCTGTTGCAATTCAAGCAGTATGCGACCAAGGAAAGTAGAGCTAATCTAGGCCAGGTTAACTTGTGCTAATGCCGCTGTTGCCCCATCGTGAAAACCCATCTAAATAAATCTACGAAGCAGGTAAAGTGTTGCAGTGGTTGGAAGGAAAGCTCTTCATATATGACTCTGTGCTATGCGTACATAAGAAAAATAAGATTGTGTCGAAGACGTTGCGTTAAGAAGGAAGTGCACTCATTAGAAGTCTCATCTACGTTGATGAAAAAGGGTACAAAAGTTTTCGAACCAGCTATGTACTTTCTATTCATCTCTATTTTCACTGGTGATGCTTTAGCACCTTTCCCCTTAACAAGGAAAAGAGTTTTCAGCTGCTAGTTATGACCAACGACGCGTTGAAATGAGACGAGTCACAATCCGACAGAATTGCACTAGTGCATCTACTGCGTTCTCATCAGGTCTACGTCTAGATCTACGTCAAGCACATGAGGGATCGGAATCTTTAGACCAGCGGCCGCAACAAGCAAGACATGAGCGATTCCCCTTACTCAAATAGTAGCTGATTCAGGTTTCTAGGTCACTGATCAGTGCCGAAGTTCCTAATAGGTATTCTTCCACTGCAGTGGTGGCGGTCAGCTGCTGCTCTTATCTCCAAACCCCGACAAAACAAGCAAGCGAACACAAGCAACACTTATGTTCCTTTTTCGAGCCTAGGAGTAACTCCGTGTTGACAAAGCTACGTACCGCTGAGGAAAAAAGTATAGCTTCAACAAACAGAGTGGTTCATTGACAATGGCATTCATTGACAACAAGTGGAGTATTTCGACTTCAGTGTTCTGTCTTCAGCTATTTGCAATCTCGTAATATGTACCCTAATTCCCGCTTCGCTTGAAGAAAAAAAGAAGCTGCGAAAGATTTTTCGAGGAAGAGGTTCTGAAGCGAGTATAGTTTAAAGGAGAAAAAGTTCAAAGTCTACCCTAGTACCATTGTCATGAGACTAACAAAAGTCGTGTTTTCTCAAGTGAAAAGTGTTATGACCCCATACGATGCGGTCATAACACCCAAAAATCACTGTAAAAGTCTGGTCCACCCCCAATCATTTTTGACTGGCCTCTTTATCGGGTTGGTTAAAGTTACTCAATCCCCGGATGAACTACGCTCTCTGCTGGCGCCCGCTACATCCCTCCCCCTCGACCCCCTTCCACTGCTTCCCCCTCACTCACGAATATCCATACTTGACTTTTTTACAGGGAACATCTTGTTCTATAGTCCATTCGTTCTGACTTCAAGTAAGCTGTAAGCTTGTGGTGTAACTTTGCAGTATGATTGAGCATAGCTCAATGTCATTCCGGAATCTTCCTATCAACGAGGGAGCCTCGAAACCGAGTTGCTAGTATGCTAATACAGTTACACGTAACAGAAATACTACGTGTAACCACTTCATTTCCATCATACCCAAAAGTTTGTTTAGCCACCTCCCCTACGTCGTGGGCGCGGTCCATCATGGAGAAGTCTGACTCGGATTTGTTCCAACAACGCGCACACTGCGCTTCTCGAACTGCCATCCAAAAAAGACTGATGTAGGCACCTCTGTTGTAGTGAAGCCTGGAAGGCTCAATTCACGAAAAATTCCGTGAACCCCTCAAGAATCTTATCATTCAACCTCCCATTCTCCGCGCGGTGGGTGCCACGAAAAATACCTCATCGTTGTGACCAACATGCTATGCCGAACAGTAAGCCGCTCATGCATCGTGAACGCAGTCAGAACATTATTATGCAATGCTGGAACGGATACAAGCTCATTTCAGTATAACTCCACATGAATACTGCGAGTACAAGAAGGTTTGGTCTTCATATCATGTATTATTCCTTTTACGACAAAGTTGGCACATATAGGATGGAAAATACAAGGTCAACCTAACAAGGAGAAGCATGAAAATGACTAAGCGGACCTGTGGCTGTACATCATAGGTTACAACCCCTAATCAGTAATCTCACTTTCGCCACGAAATGCAAAAACAACAATATTCAGAAGATACTAAACAACAACTTTGAAAACAACCAACGATCAGGATGGACAAGTACGAGGATTTCGTACAGTCCTGCCCCTCATCTATCTAGAGAGATTGAGTCTACGTATACAATTCAAGCTAAGGCCGGGCAGATGCAACAGTTAGAACAGTGCGCGTGTCAGGAATACAAGAAATATTATGATAGACTTGACACCAGCACATTCTCCGGAGACTGACTGATCCTCCGTGAAGATGAAACAGATGACAGGAGCTCCTCTCACATGGGATACCAAGTTGCTCAAGCAATTGCTCTTTTTTTATTCCTTGCTGAAGATGACTTATTTTTTACGTCGAAATTATCTTGCAATCATTTCACGTTCCTAACAGATGGCAAATGAATATGAAACACTGCAAGAGTTAGCTGTCTGTGACTCTTACACATTTAATTATTGAATGTTGCTCGTAAAGGGAAGTATCGCTCTCGAAACCTCCAGATTGTAGTAAACACCCCTCTAAAGACTTCGAAAAACTTTGGTGAGATGATGAAGTTCGACAAAAGTGCAGTAAGAAAGGTGCTTTCAAGATCTTGCCACCGGATAAGGTATTGTCGAAAAAGAATTTATTACCTACCAAATAAAACGGTAACAAATCTAATGGAGGAAATAAGGCATGCTCTAGAGGCGAAGTTCACGTCCATAACTTGACCACCGTATCGACTCGAGACAATCATATCAAAACTCTTGGCAAATTTTCGATTTCAACCGCAGCATCAAGCATTTCATAATGGAAGTTCCCACATTAGAGATACGCCAAACATTCGACTCCAATTCAGAATCGGACATGATGTATCTTGAAGAGCATGGGGCCTATGACGACTTGTGCTGGCCGGCAGATGTAAGGTCAGTGCTTACTTGCTACTCAGAAATCAAAAATAATCGTTTTTTGTAATACATGGCAGTGCTAGTAATATATAATAACATAACATAATAGTGAAATGATTCACTATTTGTAGTACTATGCGGATAACTATCCAGCGGATTTCCTCTATCTATGACCCACTGATTTCTAGCTCCCCTTTCTGCTTCTAGCAAACCGTTTCTCTTTGAAGCACACCTGTGCGAAGGGCATGTAGATAGAGCATGCCTCATCGGTTGGGTCGGCGGTGGGCTGAACGGAAAGATGGTAGAGAATGAAGAGATAGGTCGTTAGATGAGCACAGGAAACAACACAAGGGGTTATAAGAGCGTTTGCAGGCAAAAGTCAGTTCACGCTAGTCCCATGTGTACATAAGAACAACAATGTCAGTCTGAAACTGATCATTGCAAAGATGAAAATACTACCTCTAAATCCACAACCATCTTGTCACTGGAAAAGGAAATAAGCGTTTGTACTATTATAATGTGAAACTGGAACTTCCTTTCTTTTCATTCAAAGCTTTTCCTAAATCATTCACCAAAAGAAATGGTGGTAAATCAGATTGCCAGATTCAGAGGCTATCAAATTAGGGTTAAGCATTGCAGGACAAATGTGAGAGTATAACCCGTCACGTTAGGAAGATAGAAAAATCGTCAACAAAGATGATCAGGACCAAGAAACGAGGCGCATTTTGGATATGTTACATGCAAACGGAACCCTGCACTTGGTGGAGTAAGAGAGATAATTCTCCCCGAACTCTAAAACCATTTTGATGTAAAGACCAGAGTTTTGAACGAAGAAATTTGGCTAATAGCTATAGCTACAATCTAAAATTTTCCTATTCATACCTTTTGAATTCACAAACCAAGGGAATCCTCCAGATTCTCAATGTTGTACTTTTGCACTTTTAAAAGAACAAGACAATAAGAACTCGGAGGAAGTTTCACCAATTCATTCTTAATAAGCGAATTTCAGATGGAGCAACACCAAGTCTGGCACTGTATTACAGTCTTTGTACCTTGTAGAGTAAAGAATGGCTTCTGCGATCCATTCAACTTCAACTAGGCCGTAAGGAGGACAAAAGCAGTTTTCTGACCTCCCTAAAGAAGCTGTTCAATACTCTCGCGCTCGAACCGATTTTGAAGAGAAAATAAAACATGAACAGCCTCTACGCACTGATTTCATCCCATGTACCCATGCGATTATAGGATAATGCCTCTCGGGCCGCTGCCGTTCCTATTGCCTACGATCGAATCCAGAGCCGAAAAACGTTCAGACCCACTAATCCCTCCCATCCGTCCGTAATCGATTGATTGGAGTTAGTGAACTAGAAGGATAAAAACCCTGTTTGGTACATCGGCATGGCCTCGGTGTAGAGGTGGCCATTGCATAGGCCATACACAATCAAGCGTTACTGTTAATGGAAATGGGAATGGAGGTGGATCCCGAAAACAACGTCAGTGAAGTCAAAATTCAGTTCCTATCAATGTATTGATTTGAACCGAAGCATCATGAACACAATTTTGAATTCCTCTGTGATATGATTATCAGATTCGAATCTCCGATTACCATATCACACAGAGAATAATCGAAAAAAAGACCTGTGGTCTTTCATGAGTTCCCACTGTGATATGGTAATCAGAGACTAGACAGTTTCTTCTTTTTTTTGCGAAAAAAAGTAGGTGCCCCTTCCCTTGCAATTCGAAAAAGAAGGATTTTCACAATTCGGGACTCGAAGAGGAGCTGAAGGCTGGCGTGATTTTACAATTTGGGTTGAATAGAGTGGGTAGTGCCATTTTAAAGCAACTCTATGGGGAAACACCCGAAATATGCCAGAAAAAAACATGGACTATTGCAATATTTTTGGCGAATGCTTTCCGAACGACTAAACATTGACCATATTGAACTCGTGGGAAAATCGTTTTTGAGGAGCAAAATTCTCTTTTGTTTGCCTTTTCCATTGTCGCCCGTGAGACAGCTGATCCTATTTTTCAAGTTTTTCCTTTTCAAGTCATATAATCATATGCATAATGAATTACATGTACGGTCATCAGGAATTCAAAACGGCTAAATGACTGTCTCGCTTCTAGCCTACCTTGGCTCAGCGAATTAATGACCAACTGCCCACAACGACATACCCTTCACCCACCCTTCAATTGTCAAATTCCAAGCGTGTAAAATCTGCTTGTGTCATTTAAGCAGAAATGGTGTTGTCGCTGGAGAGACGCTGCTGCGCTGTTGTCATGCAAACTGATCAAAATGGGTCTGATTATTTTGCGGTCGATGAGTGGCTCTTGGGCTAGCAGCATCTTTCAGAGCATAATCCGAAGGAATAGCTTGAGTGCGGGAAAAAAACAAACTGGAATGAATAAGAGGAACAATTTGAAGATGAAAACAGAGGATAACTCCTATCAGTATTAGAAGATAACTCCTATTACTTTCAAAAGCATTCTGGAGGTCGCATCCTACTTTTGTTACATGACTATCCAGGGTTCCAATGGAAGAGGTCGTCTTAGGTTGATCCAAAGATCCACGCCCCTCACTTCGTTTTAACACAACCCTTGCTCAAATTCTATTATATAGACCACGCATAACATTCTCTTACGATTCTGGATCAAATCTGGATGCTGGCTGCTATCCTTGAAGGAATGGAGCGACAATAGGATGAAGAGCGAGGATTTCCGGATGACGCATGTAGGGTGACGCCGTGCGTAAGTGCTACTACTACCTCTTATCAGAGTTTGCATGCAGAATTGAAGGTTTTTGCAATTCAATGGCAGCTCATTCGGCAATAACCCTTGCATAATAGCGTATTCAAAACTGACCACCCTCACGTTTCGAATTGAAAACTTACTGAGCCTATTACGATGTTCGTGAAGGCATACTTCCTGTTAGACTATCTTGAAGTCCTTTTCACATGGTAGGACTAGGTCATTATAGAGAATCCTAGTTTTATTCAGGATGGCTTTCAATAGTCATGGCCGCAATTCACATTGATACATGGTGAATTTTTGTGAACTATTCACTATGCATCGAATTTTGAGGAGTTCTAGACGGGCTTTCTTCAATGATTTCTTAGAACCCGTAACAGTGGTGTGTTTTGGAGCGCAAGCTTCCTCTCCAGTATGGATTATATCCACTGTGTCATTAGACCATAAAGTTCGTGAGCAATTTGGAAGTAGAGATAAAATCGAGAACATTCTCATAGCACCAGTCTTGATCTTTCGCATTCGTGAGCAAATGCACCGTAGTTCCCAAATAGTATCTTGAACTAGTCATTCACCGGCACCTTCCCACATTGTCTCGGTGAAGATGTTCTGAATGATCATACTTTCAAAGGGAAGAATAAGCGATATACATAGATCTCATAGCACAACTTCTGACCCAATCCATAATAGAAGACAAAACCGTTTGCAATGAGAAAGATGCATGTAGACGGGGATCTAAACATATCTTCCACGCTGAAAACCTTTCCGTCAAAAAAAAAATGTGTCGAAGCGTATGCCGCGTGCAAGTTAGGCACGACATTCGTTCTTTCACCCAGACTTCGTCTCGTCAGAAATTTTTAGACGCTTCTGTTCGGCAGTCTTCTTTTTATCATGTATCTGCAGGTTTCGTAGCTAAATCATTCCCACGCAGTTGTATTCAGAAAAGGAGTCCTGAATGAAACAAGACTATAGTCCTAAGGCTTTTGGTTGAGCTGTCCACGCATCGCGATCCAAGATACTGCTATTTATTTATTGAATTATTTATTTATCATGTACAAAGGTGCACCACTAGAAAAGCCGAACAGAGAAACAGTGCACAGGAACATAGAAAAGCCGCCAAAATTGAAACCATGCAATTAGAGTGCTTCACACACTAGATGTCATACTTGCATGTAAATAGTAATGAAATGAAATAGAAGATAGTATGCCTTCATTGATGCCATTGGTGGCTCCAACATCATTAGTGGGCAGAAAAATAATGCTCAACTATTCACTCGGACCTCAAATCACTGCAGTTAGTTGTAAAAAGAGAGACGGCAATCGCCAAAGCGATCGGGAGTGGAGAGGCGGTGAATACAGAGCTGCTCAGGGAAAAGTTTCCTAGCCACATAACATCCAGCGCAAAATAGAAGAGAATGAGATTATAGGATGCACATTGACATCTAGTGTGAAACAATTTTATCATTAATCAATATCGTTATTATGAGTTATCATATCGTTATCATTTTTCATCTCCACAGGTCATGCAGGGCAGGAAGTCTTTTGAGATAAAATACTCTTCAAGAAGAATCAAATAACTTAAATAGCAAATGCATCATAGTATTAACAAGAGTCCTCTAGAACCAACAGTTCCAGCAAATTGATTTTTGTCAATCTATCTCTGAGCGTTTGACTGTTTTTAGCAGAAAGCGCTTCAGAAGGTAAAAGTTGGATCCATCTAACGCAGCGATAGAGGACGAAGTTGTCAAATGGCTCCGATTTCTCCTACCCAGATTGGTATACTGCAGATTAATACCACCTGACCTTACACTAGCCGGCCTAAAAATCTAGTTTAACTTGCTGTTAATCTAATTTCCATGCGTAGGAGACGAAAGCAAAAAACAAAGTGAGCTATGACGCGTTCCTTTTCAGACTCATCATGTTAAGTCGCCTCAAACGTTCTTCATAACTCGGCAAGCTACCCTAAGATATGTCAGGGTACACTCTACGGAGCAAGAGTTTAGTGAACATCCTTTGAACTCTCTCGAGCTTGATAACATTCTTTTTATGCAATGGGCTCCGAATTTGGAAATAGTATTCAAGGCGCGGTAGTACATATGCATTCTATAATCGTAGCAGAATTTAGAATCTGTCGACTGGGTACTTCGAAAAAGGGCGTTATGCGAGAAAGAACGAGATGATGGCCGATCCCGGAAAAGGACCCACCAAATGTGAATTAGAACGGAGTGGCTGCTGGCTGGTTGATTGAGAGGCTCCATCATTTTCTCAGAGAACTGACGAATTAAGAGCACCAAAGCAGATAGGTGAGTATAGATATATCATGAATATAACATAACGTGCAGAATTTTTTTAGAAAACTTTCTGAACATGGGAATTGCGGGCTCACGTGAAGTTGCTGGCGTATTTATAGCTTACTTTTGATATAGCATAAGCTCTGCGATATCGGACAGTTGAACGACAATTTGGTCATCTGACCCCGAGTCTATTTTGTTCCATGAAAAGCGTATTACGGTATTAATGGAAGAAAAATTTATGAGCCGATTAAAATATAAAAACAACCTGAGAGATAACAGCTCAACTTCTCAGCTTATCCAAATATGAACGCTAAAGTAAGACGCTCCCAGAGATTTAAATGAACTGAAATTAGTCGAGGAAGTCGAAGGAGGCTCTCGTGGAAAAGTTATTGACTCTCCTTCCTTTGTACATACATAGATTGAATTTTCCGATTTAGATCGCCAAATGATAATGACGAGGAATTGGTGCTGTCTAGTGAAAAAAATTTACGAAAAAAACAACTGCGATGTGGGCTTCGCACTTATTCCCGAGTGGAAGACAGTTTGTTTGAATATGGCAAAAAAGAAAGCAGTGACAGATTTCAGCCGTTATCTAATCTCCACTTTCATACAAAATCTCGTGTTTTTTTCACGGATGCACCACAGATCACCTGATTCTAATTCCATCGCTATATCTAAACTTCACTCCTACCGAAAAATGTTCTTGAGTGCTGCAATACTTCCATTTAGACACGAATACAAATGTTCACGTTTCGATTTGAACACTGTTCTGGGGATTTCATGTTCGATCGTTCATAGTTGTTGAGAGTCCATTACAAGTCTACATTCCTCTCCAACAACATGTTTTTAGTAGCATTTTTGGTTATTATCCACTCACTTCTCTATTCCCTTGCCCTCACTTACCGATGATGACCCCTAGAGTACGAAGCCAAAATGCGGCAAAGGTCAATAAACGGTTATTTTTTGTTGTTGGCCGAGACCGTCAGCTGTTTACAAGTATTAGTTCACCTGTAGGTTTAGATCCAATGGTACTGGAGCGTGTTCACGGAAGATAGTACTCGGGTAAACTGTAATGCCTATTAAGTCGTGCCCAGAAATTGTAATTGTATCCGCGGGTGTCCCAGTCGTTCCTTTATGGCCGTTCATTAGGTGAAACATTCGGGAGGACAAAGCCACATGCGAATACCAGCGCCCTTTCGTTGTTCAGTAGAAGTTGGTAGCTTGGCGTATAAAAAACCTCAACATTGTTCTCTGTGGTGCATCAACAAGACTTTATGGAGCACCACACAGAAGATGGCCTTCACAGAGACTGGTGCATTTTGTGCTCTCGTTACTCTCTCACTTCAGTACGCCTTGTATTCCCTGAAAATTCTTCTTCTTCTTCTCCCTAGCATTAATCCTGCCCGTCGCAGGGTTCAGTGCTCTTGTCAACCGTCTCCTCTTCTGCCGATCCACTGCATCTTCTTCCGTTATTTTAGCTTCGGCGAGGTCCTTCTTGATCACGTCCCGCCATCTCTCTCTTTGGGCCTCTTCGTGGTTGCTTGCCTTCAGCTCCAACTCCATTGCCTCCGTATTGGATGTTCCTGTGATCTTTTCAGTACATGCCCGAACCATCTCAGGCGCTGCGCTCTTATCCACCCACATTCTCTGAAACTATTTTAGACCAGTTGAAAAATTGAATGACCGATTTTGCTCGTCTTTGTCGCTTCTTTTATTTAACGTTTCCCTAACCAGTAGATCATGCAGCAGCATTTCATTCTTAGTGATCGAAATTGTTGTCATTGTACTCAATGGGCTTCTGTGTCAACGCAGTCGCCGAGACAATTTACGTTGCTGGCTGCTTTCATAGTCCGCCGGCCGGCCCGCGAGCCAGCGCGCTGGCTGGGGACTACTCGGAATGCGGTATCGATCAAGATTCAGTTGCAAACAAGCGCGCGCGCTCGCGGGCCGGCCGGTAAACTATGAAAGCAGCTACTTGCATCCTAAAGCCGCTAAAGCCACCGGTGAGGTTAAAGTTCACAACGGTGACCAGATGCCGAAATCCCTATCCTGTATGCAGATCATGGATCTGTTATACAGTTGCGAATCAATAGGGATCGTCCTGCGTCAAGGATGTATAGTGATCTTATAAAGAATAATAAGTAAGGAAAATAAATATTTCACCATATTAGCCAGTCACTTCAAAAGAAGGTCATGTGGAGATTGCGGAATGGAAAGGCATGTAGCAGTCCATGTTTCCGACAAGTTCCCTTCGAAAGTTCTTGAGTCAATCTACCGCACGACTGAATACCCAGTTTTTCCACGATTTTCTGGAGCACTAAGTTCAGTGTGCATCCTCTAGTATCACTAGTAATAACTTCAGATGTTCGAAATAACTTATAACTCCACACGAAGTTCACAACTGTTAATGGCTTGCTTTCCGACGAAACTGCCTTATTTGGATCGTGAAAGGATGGAATTGAACTTATGAAGTTACCCAATCAATCATCTCAACACCCTGCGATATCTTCGAGACTAACTTATCACACAATACTCGGTGGATAGCAGTAGCGTACCACCCTGAGTAACGGACTCGGTCCTGGTGAGCAACATAGAATCGGCTGTCTCGAGTTCAAAAGATGCGATCAAAGGCTAACTTTATACAGGGGATGATTTCCCCCATACAGTGATTGAAACGCATCCCCCTTTCTGGTAACGCAGCCTGAGATTGCTATGAAGTGAGCTGATATACCTGCTGGGTGTAAGTCTATTCATTTCCCATGGAAATGACAGTGCGAATCTCAATATTGACTTTATGAATCAACAAAGAAGGATCCTTTGTCATATCACAGTTAATTGAAACAGAAAAAGCTCCTTCCACTGACTGACTTTATTGAAGAAGTAAATAGTCGGAAATCAATTTATTTTCTCATTTTCACGCTAGAACAGTCCGAGCATGAGGGAGGGGAGCCCATTTACAATCACGCCTTCGACTTCTGATACTAAGAAAAACAACTTTCCAGGGTTCTAAATTTCGCGAAGTATAGTGTAGAAATTACAAAACAAAAGCGGCTTGAGCGGAACCATCTTGTTCGTGATGGTGAAATAGTGAGTGTTGTGGCACAGATGTCAACTGAATGGCCATAAGAAAAGAACAACACTTTCAATGGAAATTGAGTTTGTGACGTTGGAATGGAATGATTAACACCGAAGATTCATTTAGAGAAAATAACAAGGGCAAAAAAGACAATTCTGTTGTCTGAAAAGATAAACAAGAATTCCAATGTTGTGAAGGTTAATCACAACAAATAGATTTATACATGTGAATATCGTATCAATAATAATAATGTGGGACTTTTCAGCAGCACATCCATAGAGCGATCAACGAAATGAGCACTGCAATCAGTTTCGAATGATTACTGTATATACTTCTACCGCAGAAGAAGCATATAGAGCGTTGGAAAAAAATATAAAAAGAAGTTTTGTATCAGAGAACTACCACAGTTAATATTCTAAAAGATGTGCTTCGTAATAACATACGCCGGAATTACAGTATCAGAAAATTGATGGTTCCGTTTCACAAGGCAAAAGAGAGTTCACTAATCTGACATCTGTCATGTTAGGAGACATCATCCAATTAAATGTCTCCTGCTAGAAAGCTTTACTTTACTTTTCTTGTTTCCCATCACTTTCTATTGATTCCTTGCTACTGGATACTTCCTGAGTTCTTGTCAACCATCACCTGATGAATTTGATTAGCCATGCGTCGCCTATATTTTTTGTTTACGTATGAATTCGCGTATTTTTATAATATATATTTATGTAATATATATTATAAAAGTACGATTTCTTGGCGTAAACAACGGCATCCCTGATCTTCGTTTGTTGACAGAGCTTGGAACTCTGGATTCCCTTCTGCACTCGCGTGTATAGGGAAATTCCGAGCATCGTTCTTTCCAAAGCGCGTTGAATAACGTTGACAGCTTGTTCATCCTGCTTTCGTAGAATCCAAGTCTTCGAGGCGTACGTCAAAGCAGGAAGGACAGCAGTGTCGAAAAGGTGAGCGCGGAGCCGGACACGTTATGCGATATAGTGATGACCGTTGGACCAGGGCGGTTACTGACTGGTGATATTCATGTAATATCTTATATGTGATCTATGTCACGCCGACACCACAACATCATTCGATGAACAGATTTCTTGCATCGACAAAAATATTGAAATCAATTAATTGGGATCATCAGCTGAGGAATGTTATCCATGTATTGCCACTAGCACCCTCACAGCCCGGAGCTGAGCCGGAATTCGCCCAGGCCGACTGAGCCCTCCATCTTTGTAGCTGAACTGGTTCATTTGCAGACTCCAACAGAAAGTGAGAAGCATTGATTAATATGTCGGCCAGCTCCCACAATCATTGTGCAAGCTGAATGATGCCTTCAAACACCACCACCACTCTGGAGGACGTCGAATCATGCGCGTATCAAATTGCAAACATCAGAATTTCCCTTCTTTTTAGTCACACAAAACTTCAAAGAATCGTTTGAGCTTGGAGAGTTGGAACAGTCAAGAAGAGGTCACTTTTCTTCGAACGAGTTTTTGACCGAATTTCAATTATATCAGAAACAGAGTGCAGGGGATCAAGAGGTAACTCTGCCTTTTAGTAAACGGTTAGAGGATTTCATAAAGCAACGATCGAAATTTACCAAATTTTTATCAGCACTTCAAGACCTTCCGAAACACTATCGGCACAGACGAGAACTCTTGTTTGTGCTAGTAGTGAAATGACGTTACTATTATATCATTTCGATATATGTAGTACGCTACAAAGTACGCTCCTCTGTTCTCGGTCATCGATAACCACAGAAAGAACAGATTTATGCGGACATTTCAAAGAATTAGGGTACAGAGATGAGTACATGTCTTCGGGTACCCCCGGGACGACTTATCAGGATATTTCTGCAACGTAGTTGTAAGACCAGGGCTTCCTTGAGCATGCCAGGATCAACTATTGATCTCATCAGTATCAGGATAAAGGATAAAGTCTTTTGACGTCCCGTCTGAGAGATGCACATCCGCATTTGACTTCCACTTGGAATCTTAGTGGCATATTGTATAACGTGACCTATACAACGACACGTTGTGGCCAGCCGATGTACAAGCCAGTGCTTTTATCCTCCGAGACGACTCTGGTAACGATTCACCGGCCCCCGAGTAACGGGGAGCTTGTTTCGCCTAGGCGGTAACAACTGAGATTTGAGCCCGTGACCATGCGTGGGTGATAGGGCGCCACTTGCCACTACACCATCTCCACACACGTTATTAATATTATTCAGTGGAAAATGGCAGAAAAAGTGCTTGCAGAATGGCTGGCGTTTGACAGAGAAGAAAAATTCTGCTGGTGCTATTGTTCCGGCACCATGACTGCCAACAAAGGTTCCCTTCGCCACTCCTTTTCAACTGTTTCAGTTCATAGGTGAACAAGTCTTTAGAAAATCACAATGTCTGAAATGAAGGCAACTTTGAAAACGGTTCTTCTTTTTAGATCCTATCCACAACACTTATATTTAAAGTCGCGCTCTAATTTTTTCCTGTAACAGGCAAATCGTTAACAATATTATTCTGACCATAAATAAAAACTTTCCCAGTGGCGCCTTCCCATAGTTCGGCCACAAGGGTAAGGAAGCCTTTGAAAGGGCTGACTATTATGAGTCCCATCTTGAAAGCTAATTGCTAAATCAATGGAAATGTCAGAGTGGAACTGCTTTAAGACAGTCCCTCTTCGTAGGGTCTCAACAATGTTACTCTCCCTTCACAGTCAATCTACAGCCTTTGATGATTATGACAACTCATTTAACAGTGAAGCAAAATACTGGTAATGGACAATGATACCTGTTGTCGAAAGCATCCATTTTGAGCTTGAAGCCGCTATAGGGCGAGGATCAACACCGCACCACTGAAGTGTATGGAATCAGAAGTATGCATGACACCGACATAGGTACACCGACACCGTATGAAGTAAATAAAACATACCTGGCTCATTGGTTGGTCTGGCTTCGTCCTATCTGCGAACGCTTGAAATTTGTCAAGACTGCAGTATATTTGCCCTTCGCAGGTATCAATAAAATGGGTGATTGGGTAAAGTGTGACATTTAGATCGTTTTGATGATAGGTAAGCTGAAAAACTCATTGACGATCGAATAATAATCGCGATATTCAGCGCAGTCCTAATGCCCTTTCCAACTTCAATTTCAAAGCTAACCAACCTTGAAGTAAGGCCGGTTGTCAGTACGATTCCGCCACAGTTCGATAAAGGTCGCTGCAGAGTAGTCGGGATAGCCGAGGTTTGTGATGACTTCTGTTTCTATGTTGAATATAGAGAAAAACTGATAAATCGTGGAATCATGCTGAAAGAAGCTATCTAATCGTGAAGTACTGATTTTCTTTTCTAAAATTTAGTTATTAGATTTTCACCTATGAGCAATACTGTTGCTAAGAATCCGAAATCCCGATGTAGGAAAGAGGAAGGGAGGGAGGATGGGGTTCTGATCACACGTATGTATGGATGACCGCCAAGTCGCTGTGAATAAGTTAAGGGGGAATAGATTTTATTAAAAGCCTTTCAAAAAGCCTGACGAAAAAGTTTCCCTCGTTCCGCACTACGCAGTCCACCATGAGAAAACAGAGAGGTGACGGAATGCGTAACTTTATATGCTTGTTAGAAATAGCAATAGTCAACCGAACTCAGAAGGAAGATGAGTTTGCTTGGTCTAGTACCTACTGAATCTGGTCCCAATACCATGACGTCGTAGAGGGTTAACTATTCGTAATTGTTATATTTTTGATACCGTCATCTTGCCAATAGTTCGACTTGAAACGTTTGTGACTTCCTTACCGCTGAGTACGCATAGTACTTCAAGCCGTTGATCCACGAGCAATTAGGACTCGATTTATTCAAGCACTGTAGTTTAATATTCATATGCATGTAGATGTCGTTCATCATCGATCCACCCCTGATTTTCTGTAATTCATTGCCGATGTCGAGGTTGTTCATCATCAAAGTTCCATCTAAAAATAACTTTATTCTCTCCAGACGTGGTTCGAAGGCATGTTAGGAGTAGTAAAAGTGGTTTCGCGATTTCATTGGTAGTTGGACAGAAGAAAACATTCACACTTCGATCAGTAAAAAGAAAATCGCGGATTTGCTGTGGGATCGAGTTATTTACTACCCAGTGACTTCAAATTTTGACTTGATTTTGGTTTTGCGCCAGTCGGCGATACTTGTTGTTGAACATAGTTTCCTTATATTTATGCTATACGTTACCTACTTTTTCAAACCAAAGGAGTGAGTGAGAAAAAGTAAAAAGCTTCTAGAGAGTCGTTCTGTTCTGTAAAAGAAGCTCACAGAACTCATTGCGACGAATTTTTCTGCTAAAGCCGATTGTTCATGTCTTCAGGGGACATCTACGAACGACCGTTCTCTTATACAAATCAGGGGCAGGTAGAATGGCACACGATTTGACCCCTTGCCCATTTCTTTCTACAATGAACCCAAAGCTGTGTTCATTGCCCGGATTTTGTTATGAACTAATGCACTTGCTAATGGCCAAGGAAACGTATTCCACAACCAGCCATAAGCTTAGTAAAAATATCAGTGTGAACACGATCTTCATTCCGTAGCGCTGAAATGTCATCTATGGGTTGTAGGCTTTGTACTCTGCTCTTTATCACGTGGGTCAGATAGCACGGGTTCTATAATCCAGTCGATTTCATCAATAATGAACTCACTAAAGCTGCCACTTTGATATTTTTGCACTTGATCATTGACCATGGTGATTTGGTTGAAGAAGTCATCGCTGAACCATTTGTTCACCTTTCTCAAAGTTTCATTGAAATGTACTTGCTGGAATCAACAAAGATATGAGTTCAGCTTCACTTTTTCTTTCTACAGTCCTTCACATAGCAATGTAGCATCCCAAGAATTTTCAAGACGTTCTCACCTCGATATATAGAGTATCCCTAATGATCCATAGGTTATCGATATCGACTGGTTCACCACAATGTATTGTCAAATTAGCGAGCAGGTCGCGAACCTGGAAATTCCCATGCATGTACTTCTATGTACTAGAATCTTACTGTATTTGACTGTTTTTCATCAGTCCGATTAACCACGAAAACGATTTCACGCCAATAGGTTTCTTAAACTTCACCAACATCAATCCGATTTTGAAAATCTTGAAGCTCTTGGGATGTTTTGGCCATATTCCATAACCAAGTCTGGCGATCACAGACAGCATCAGGATTTCCGATCTGGAATACTTTTGAATTAGACCGGGATTTAATGGAGACTTGGAATTCTACGGCTTACATAATCAGTGTCGTCATCGACCGTATGAACTGCTATGGGAACGAAGCCTTTAGGCCATCCTTCATCGCTCGGATAGTCTTCACCGACGACTGCACCATTATTTTCTTGACCATACATACCGAGCATATTTGACATGGCAGATATTAATGTTCGATTTTTGTCTGTTGAGCGAATGTATATCTGCAAAAACTTTCTTCAAGAGACTGTTGACATGAGAATTTTCTTTTGGTTTTTCATTCTATTTATCGCCTTTCGAAAGGGAAACTTTATGGAGGGCTCTTGAAGCGAGGAATCGCACCAATTCAATACCACTTTCCAGAGAAATATGTCTGTAGGCTATCCGTATCGTTGCTAAAGCCGAGAACTTTTCATCTGTTCGCCGATGAAGCCCATACCTGATTCCAGGTCGAATTTGAAAATATCCTTTGGAACGGTAATATTTGTTCTTGCCATCACACACATAACATACAACTTAGGGAGCTGGAGGCTAAAATGCTTCCGAAATCAGTAGTGAACACTATCTGAGCTCGATACACTCTAGCTGCTAGTTCAGCGCCCGAAAAAGTTCGTCACTGTAATGATTATTGGTTAATGGTGCTTTGTTGAGCCTCAAATCACCTATCAAATTTGCAAAAATAGGTTAAAAGTTTGTACTTTGAGCGAATATTCAGATCTTCTCCATTTGTTGGGCCTCTTAGAAAAATGAGTATTCAGGATCATTTGGCAGTTCCATAGGCTGCTTCATCTAGAGTCCTTCGAAGACAAACCAATTCTAGCAACATAGACAATACTTTCCTTTTGGAGATCCAGCACATACATATGGACCAATGGAGGTCTCCTTTGTACTTTCAGTGGCCAAAGTCTCATTCATGCTCTCCTAGTATTAGCACATAATTCCGATATTTGTGTTGTTCATAGACGATGACTGTAATCAAAACTGTGTGGAACCAGCTCTACATATGTATGTTTCCCTTTTCTTGGTTACCTCAGAAATCTCTTACGGTCTTTTGAACATTCACCTAACTGATAGTGCACTGACAAACCTCTTTTGAAGAATATCTGCTGTTGAGGAAGTTCAACTTGTCAACGTATGTCTTCCGAAGAAATTCGCCCAGTCTCATGTGCTGCCCCATTCCAATCTAAATTTTTTCGGATTAGAACTCTGATTAATTTTTCAAGAGTCAAGCTTCTCGAACGCCTGCAGCTTTATTCCAACTTCACGAAGTGTACCTTTCTGTTGCGTTCTATATGTGACGGGTGTTTGGAGACGCTTCACTGTGTCTTCGGGTTACTGGCTGCTTTCGTAGTCCGTCGTCGAGCGAGCGAGCGACCAGGGTCGGCGCTTGCCCCTTGTTTACAACTGAATCTTGGTCTATGCCGGCGGACGAGTAGTCCCTTGGCCGGCTCGCGCGCTCGCTCGCTCGCGGACTATGGAAGCAGCCGCTGTGTAATATATTCACGCAACGATGAAATTCCTCTTGTCTTCCGTTGTCACGTGAGCTGTTTGACAGATGTTCTACATTCTCACACAAAACAGTAAGATCTGTTTTGATTCGAGTATGATGCAGAGAATGGCGGAAGGTTGTGGGAGAAAATGGTCATTCCAGTATTTAGTTATCTCCAGTTATCTGGTTGGTTGCAGTCCTCAAAACTATATACATTCCTCCACTCTGTCCTCTCCGACTCGGGAAAAACTTCATAGTTATTCTCCAAATTATATCATTGCCATAGTCTGCTGCCAGGGAGAATAGCGATACCCGTTCAAAATAGTTGCGAATTTCTACTTGAAGTTCTAACGGTCACATAAGAGCGGAAAAATTATCCTACAGGTGAGAGTTGGCCAAAACCTCCACCGCCAAACGTCCAATTGCCTTCCTGGAACGGATCGGTAGGCCAAGTCTTCGTGGGTGACCTGTCTCCATGACGCCATATCTTAAATGAAGAGAATTGGTCAGTAGCCAAACATTCACAAAACACACAAAACAGCAGCATGGGCATATTGCTCATCTCCTAGGTGGAAATTTTTGTTTTCTTTTCCTTTTGTCCTCCTCTCCTTTTTTTCAACGATTTTAGGCGCAGTCACGATACTAAGAGAGGATACGGTTGAGGGCAAATCCCGCAGTAGAAGGGTTAGGTAGAACACCGGTTTGTCAGCGAAAGTGTAGCGTATTTGACATCATCACAGGCTTAGCTCAGCCACTGGTCATATACTCGGCACTGAGCACCTGCAATGAACCACTCAAACCCCTCGAACGTGACCCTGTGCCTCGGACATCGTACTTTCATTTTCGTTTGACATGCCCGGTTTCTTCAAAATGAGCCCCGTAGATGGCTTACCCTGAAGTTTTTAGTTCCAAAAATTTACTGGTTTCAAGGAAATGGGAAGTCTCGCCATGGACTATAAGGAAATCACGGATCAGGTAGTTTAATCCCGCACCCATAGTATTAACATACCCAGAATCAGGCGGATTGAGCTGAATGGCAAAGGACTATAGGACCACTTACAACAAAAGACCGCGGGTGGGGATGTTTTTTGTACTGTTTAAGTTATCCACTATGACCACATTCTCTGCCTCCAATACTGAGATGCATCACAGAATATTTCTGCAAAGTAAAAAGTTCATTTATTTTATTCAGAAGAATCATTTACAATCACTGACGGTAACAATGTGCAACTGGATACCTGCAACATCGCTCACTCATCTAACCCGTCTGCTTTCCCTAGGCTTTTTTTGCAAAGCATTGTAAGTTGACGGCTGCGGTACCCGGGTGGAAGCCAATATATCACTGCTTACGGCAACTCTGCTGACACTCTTATCACTACTGACAAATATGCCTACCAAGCAAATCGGCCTCGAACGATTCGTAAATCACTTGGAATGTTCATAAACGCTTCAATTCGGGCCCCATTGTTTTCAAGCTGGGATTTCAGATCTAGGTGATTTTTGTCTCTGAGGAGATCTTATAGTATGTAGTCCCCACCATATTCAATTGATGAAGTAGCTAAATTCAGTAAATTGACATTTCATTCGACCCACCACTTGTATAAGTAACAGTTCCATGTCACCATCCAGCACAGGGGCTGATAGAGTCCACGGACAGAATAGCATGAATAAAGTGATGAGAATCATCGTGATTTCTTCGAAATATCGGTATATTATGCTGTTGTATTATTTGATGATTCGAGTTCGTAAATTCTGAAAATGTAACTATTAGAAATCTCCTGAAAAAGGCTTCTTGTATAGAAATGAAAGGGTAAAGAAGAATTAGGAAAAGTGCGTGAAAAAAAAAGCGATGCGGCTGGCATCTTCACGGGTTGTCAGCATGGATACCACTTCGCCCTTACAGTAGGGTTAGCATCAGTGAAGCTCTCACTACCTACTAATGCTTCGGCTGTCATATCAATGCCTTTACCTCCGCAGAGTACTCTGTTGGAAATACTAGCTAGCAATGATGAGTACAGAAAACTCGGCCAGTTTTGTACAAAGGGCTAAGGTTCAGGTTTACCTAGTTCGTTCATTCAACCCATGTCTCGTTCTCTCTCTCTCTCTTTCTCTCTCTCTCTCTTTCTCTCTCTCCCCCCCCCCCCCCCACCTGTATTCAAAAACAACGCAAGATCAACGTCCAGCTTCTACGAGGTATAGAGTGAATGTATTCCAATTGAGACGGTACAAACACTCAGGCCAATCTTAAGACATAGAAGAGTATTCGAAGAGCAGACTGCCAAGCTTGAACAATGCCTGAGAACAAGCTGCCATTTTCACGTCGTGATAACGGATTGAGGCAGGATTAACTTATCACTTTCATTGTTTCAAGAGGCCTCTCTTCTACGGTCTATCTTAGCGTGTTAATTCTACAGTTACACTCTTCTTCAGAGTGAAGTATACCAACATGGCGTGGTTCGGTGAGATTGCTCATTGTCTGGCGCCCTGGCTTCTCTTGATACCGTTTGACTTCTGGTGTCCAAGGAAATTTACAATGTTTAATGGTGAAAGAGTCATAGAGGTGAAAAGATCATTGTTATATTCAAATTCAACTTCAATCAGAATTTATCTGTCAACGCGTTATCAACAAACTCTACTGACTCGGGCATATGTCGCATGGAGTACTTCACTACTGTGTCACAGGGTTGGTTAGTTATGCGCAAAATTCCGGCTTCTTACGGGATTCGAACCTATAGTTCTACGATCCGGGCACCGTTCTCTTATCCCTTACCCTAAAAGCCATTAGGAAAGTAAGGGCAAGCAGAGTCTCGGTAGTATAAAGGATGATCAGCACGGTGCCCGGAAAGCACAGGAACGGGTTCGAGTCCATCCGAGGTCGAACTTTCGTTCATAACTTGACAGCCTTTTTAGTATCTTGTATAGAGTACTGCGGCGAAATGACATCAATTGATAAAACATCAAGTCAGAGCTAAATTACTCTTCCAATCTTCATTTAAACCCCACGAAATAAGCAAATGCCTTAGCCATATGTTGCGGCTGACGCTTCACACACTTTGGCGATCTCTGAACTTGTCTCTTGAGCTGTTTCAAGCCTTTCTGAGATTCACAACTTTACCCAGCTTTCGTTTTGGCCTCTTCGCCTTCATCAGAGCCTGAAAGCCGAAAAACAATTTAAGATTGATCCTCACGTAGGCCTAGATCTCTGAACTACAAACCCTCTCAAAAGTTATGTAGTTTTCACAATAATATCCTATGCAAAAATGACGGTGAAGCCGTACAGTTCTGAGAATCGAACGTTGTAGAAAGCTGAAAAATGTGACACGATCACTGGACATCTTAAAACCCATGTGTGGAACGAAAAGATGATGGGTCTGTTCCCGCAGAGGAAAAGTAACAATGAGGCTATGGCTATGAAACCATAGTAACTGTAAGGAAAACTGCAGTTGAGGGTTCAAAGTAGATGCTTCCACATAGCTAGCATCGAACGAATTGATCTTTACCACTATCTTATCGTAGACTTCAGGCGCGTTCCTTAGCTTGTCACGACTACGAATTGCCCCACTCCTTTTTTTGCGAGCACGATTACGATCCAGCGACAAACTGATTACAGGCCTACTCAGTGAAATAAAATAAGAACAACGTATTACTGGTCGAATGCGAATTTATGTTCTCCATTTACATAGAAACGGAAGTAGAGTTTTAAATTGTAAAAAAATGCGAAATGTCCCAATTTATCAAATCAAGACTGACATTCTTATTACAACAATCCAAACAACTTTATTCTAGCACAATTTATAACTTTATACAGCACAAAATTTAAAAAAAAATCAGAATTGATATGGATGGTGTCAGCTGCAGATCCACATGGAGACCAAAGTCACGAGTACTGGAAAGAATGGTAGTTCGATGCAGCTCCAATAGGAAATACACGAAAAAATTAAAGAAAAAAGAACGGCAAGAAGTATTTCAGTTTTCGCTCCGTTCACTTCCGTCAATATATGTGATAAACAGGCTCCGTAAATCACAGGAAGAAAAATGTCTTCTTCTGCTTGGGGCTTCTCCCTCTATGCTCCTTTTACCTTTTATTCTTCTCTACGTGCTATGTACTTGCGTACTGTACTCGTCTTTGCAAGAGCTGCCTAACTCTTTTACCCATCAAAGGTTATTTTCGGCTATTATCAGATTTTCTCATTAGCTTCCAAATACTTTACCTGAATATTTATTCAGGTCAGAGTTTTGTAGTGTCAAATGGGACCGCTACAGTATATACAGTAGCGCTCAATAGTATTCGGCCAACTTTAACTTGCTGTAGCTTTTTCCCCAGAGGAGCAAATCGCATGAAATTTTGGTATGTTCAACTGAAGCATATTTCTCTATTTGAATGTAAAGCAGCCATATCCACATAACCAAGGGGAAGGCGTTTGTAGACTGTGCTGAAAGCAAATTTGTGACGTCTGCAGTAATTCGCAGCTTATTTGCATTTTTCTCCTCTTCTGTGGTCGACATTAGCGCTCGTACACTTAAGACATGGCAAAAAGGAGTGAAATTCCAGAAGAACCAATGTCCCTATTTTCAGTTGGTTTTGATTTCAAGCTCTTTGGGATATTTGGAACATGATCAAAATGAAGGTTAATAGTGGTGAATATTCGCACTATACCAATACTACACATACCGAAATTTCGCGTGTTCAGATCCAGTAGCAAAGGAGTTATAACTGAAAAGTTCGAGTGAAGAAGCAATTGGCCAAATACTTTTGAGCGCATGTATATGTATGAACTAGTATCAAATCCCGGATCGATACCCGCCCTGGTCAACTAAGCGTCTCGTCGCTCTGGGCTTTATTACATTATACCATCAGAATTATGGTAACACTCTGAGAAGGAATCGAATGCATTGGCTAATGTAACGGTGACTACAAGAATATAAGTAAAGAAATTCCGTTGAGTCGTGCCTTTTTTCGGGCTCTGGTTTTTGGGTAAAGAAGGCCTATAGAAGTAGTATTACAATTTCTCGTAAAAAGGCTGTGAATAATCAATGATTACATGAAGAGGAGGCTTTTTTTTACTGAGACCTCTACAATTTTTCTACACTCTCAGTTGAGTTCTTTGCTATCATTCATTCGAGTTTTCAAAGTCATCATGATCATGATTACAAAAGGCATACCTATATTTGAAAGCATCCATTTCGAGTTGGATGAGCTTGTAGAACGAGGATCAACACCACACCACTGGAATGATTGGAAATCAGAAGTCTGCACGGCAAGAAAATACGAATTGAGCCGACATCGCACAAAGCAATCAGAGCCTACCTGACTCATCGGTTGGTCTGGCCTTGTCTTATCTGCGAACGCTTGAAATTTGTCAAGACTGCAATACACTTGTCCTTTACAGGGCTCAATGAAATGGGTAATAGGATAGAGTGTGATATTTTTGTCGTTCTGGTGGTAGGTGAGCTGAAAATAATATCAGTGTTGAACTCAGGATAGCAATATTCGGCATTGTAGGCAGAATCACAGCTTTTATGACGCTCGCACCATTCTTTCAAATTTTTCCCTATTTTCCTTCAAACTCTGGTTCACTTGAGAACTTATTTGCAAAGAGGATCTATTGCATTCAATCATCCCGAGCAATAAGCTTAAAATCCCCTCACTGGGAAGACGGAGAACTGAGAACCACAGAAATTGGCCACGGCAGTGACGAACTCAATGCGATCGGTGAACACTTCTGAGCTGGAGACAGTTTGAAATGCTGAATAGGTGGATATTCGAGCGGGTACGGCTAGACAGAAGGCATTTCACGAAAGGTACAGAGAGGCCAACAAAACAGTATCATTGCCAATTAGGGTCAATTTGTCTCTATGATAGATGGAATAGGCTAAATGAAATATTGCGGTTGTCAACGTAAGGCCGTAGCCAGATTTTGAGGGTTTTGAAGGTGTTTCAAATTTAATATTTCTGCTGAGGACCACTTAAAAATCAACTTGAAGGGAAGTACTTATTAGTGCATATGTGGAGCTAAGACCTATAAACGGTTTTCCCATAGTTATACTCCAGACGAATATCACTTTAAATTGTTTTCGGTAATACTGCTGGCTCTTGGAAGGCGTGAAAAATCTGATAAATCTGGGATGAATATCCTTTTCAGCCGCCTCCGTGCCCTACCTACCTTCTGATCTCTACAGTACTGCGCAGAGGCTTGCTCAGCTATCCCTTTGGGGTTTGAGAGAAATTGGTTTCACCGACTTTCTTCAATACTATCGAACCCATCCTATAGGCGAGGCTAGTTGGGTTTAGAAACGATAGTCTCACGAGCAGTGACCAATTTGGGTGTTGTCCCGTAGTTGGAGGATGTATCATGAAAAATTGTGGTTTACTCGGAGCAAAATTTGAACCATGCTTTACTTTTATTCGAATAATGTGGTCGCGGAACTGTAGTTAGCGCACTTAAGCGTGCACCGAATAAATAAATAAATAAATTTTTTCACGAAGCAAACAAACCTTGAAAAACGACTGATTGCTAGTATGATTCTTCCAAAGCTCAACAAATGTCGCCGCCGAGTAATCCGGGTATCCGAGCGTTGAAATAACTTTGGTTTCTATACCCAGTATGGAGAAGAACGCGTAAATCGTGTCGTCATGCTGAAAAAATTTGGATCTCTATCATAGTATTTCAGAATCATTTTTTGACAACATTATCATACTACGTCAAAAAAGCTGCACTTACGAGTATGAAAGAAGTGTGAAAAGAAAAAGAAACGTACGCCCAAACGAATAATCTTGAATTGCCCCGCAGTGAAACAATCTTCCCTAGAAGCTCTACGCATCCGCTCTAACAATAAGATCGGACCTCAGTGAAGTTATAACATGTGCTTCACCTACGGCAGAACCTATGAGACCAGCCAGAGTAGCTAAATTTCAGGATGACTCCAATAACTAACTGCTATGTATGTAGTACTAAAAGGATCATAAGTATGAAGTCATTGAATGGAGTCGGATTCGAAGCATGATCCCAATAAAACGCAATGCTGTGATCAGTGATTAATAATGTAATGCAGTTTCTTACCGCCGAGTAGGCGTAGTACTTCAGACCGTTGATCCACGAGCAGTTTGGGCTAGATTTACCCGAACATTGCAGTTTGATATTCATGTGCATGTTGATGTCGTTTATCATCGATCCACCTCGTATTTTTTGTATTTCGGTACCGATGTCAAGGTTGTTCATCATCAGAGTTCCATCTGAAAAGTTCCTCTGACTCTATTAATTATTTTTTTTTAATTGAGGAGATAATTGGGGGTGTGAAGAAAAGCAGACATCGTTTGTAACAGTTCAGACGCAGGAACAGTTTGCATAATTATGGCTTCATGACTCAGCTCCACAACTCCACTAGTAGGAATCTTGTTCCAAAGCCTAAAGCAAGGGAATGACCGCAACAGCGCTATCCCACACTGTCACCTGTCCTTATCAACACGATGGTGGCTGTATGATGTCTGACTGCTTTTGCTGCTGGGGCATGCGTCACGAACGTGGGTGGTTTTGGGTTGTTCGAAGATTTCAGTGCGAGAGCCCATATGCCACCCATATGAACCTATATAAAGTCGAAATTTGCCACATAGAAAAGAAAAAGTGATGTATTGCTTCTCAGAAAATTCTTTTCGTGTATTTTTCAGGCGGTGGTGGTTTAGTGACAAGGCTATCATGCATGCATGGTCCGGAGATTGAATCGTGGACCAATATTCGCATAGATCAACTAAGCCTTCCATTCCTCCGACGTCGGTTTCTCGGTACCAAAGTTGTCTGGAAAGATAAAAGCACTGACCTGTGCATCGGCAGTCCGCCGTAGTGACTGCTCAGAATTGTAGGGGCACTCATCACGCCCCTACAATTCTGAGCAAAGCCAAATGCAGGACCCATCCCAAAAAGGGACTCATTGACGTGGAAGACTCTATCCTTCATACTTTTATCGTCAATCGTGTGGTCCCGGTTGGAACTAGCACAATAGCAAAGGGTGAGAGCAGAAATAGTATGTACCGCACCCGAAGCCTTCGAAATTTTTAGCAGAGGTTGCGCCGCCTTCCACGCCTCACTTCATTTTCGGAATTGTTCAAACTCACTGAAGTTGCCGCTTTGATACAGTTCCACTTGATCATTAACAACAGTGATTTTGTTGAATAGGTCATCGCTAAACCATGTGTTAACCTTCCTCAAAGTGTCGTTGGCATGCACTTGCTGAAATGGATTTTAAAGGCTTCCAAACGTAATAATGTCTACCTTGTTTTGACATAGGACCACAATAGTTATTGAAAACACTCACTTCAATAAAAAGGGCATCCCGTACTACCCATAGGTTATCGATATCGATAGATTCACCGCAGAATTTTGTCAAATTTGCAAGCAGGCCAGCAACCTAGAATATTTCTTGCTCACAGATGTAAAGGTCCAGTTATTACACATCAATACGGTACATTAAGGAAACGTTTCGAGTTGTCAAAGTTTACCAACATTGGGTCGCTTTTGGAAAGCTTGTAGTTCTGGAGATGTCTTGGCCATATCCCATAACCAATCCTGACGATTACAGACAGCCTCGGGATTTCCGATCTGGGAGAGTGGCTAACTTAGACCGGAAATCACTGGTGACACGAAGGTCCTCACACTTACATAATCAGTGTCGTCATCAACAGTATGAATGGCTATTGGAACAAATCCTGTTGGCCATCCTGCATCGTCCGGATAGTCCACACCAACGACTGCACCGTTGTTTTGCTGACCATACATACCGAGCATATTCGAAATGGCTGATATTATAGTTCGGTTTTTGTCTGTTGACCGAACGTAGATCTGCAAATTTGTTGGAAATTCAATTCCTGATTGTGAAACAAATGAGTTACAATTTTGACTCTGCTAATTGTAAGTGCTACTACTTTTTGACTGTTGCTATTGGATTGTGCTACTAATTATCATATCACCTTGAATGCTATCCAAAGAGAGTACGTGAAAAAATTGATTATATCTTTTTGTTTTTCTTATTTTTATTATTTTTATTTTATTTTTTTTTACTTTTAAGGTTTATCGGGTTAACTTTGCTCAGTTTCCAAAAGCGTGCCAAGTATGAACAGTAGTTAGAGGACGGTCTGAGAGAGTTACTGGATTATTATCTCGAAATCGACACCTACATATATGCAGCCAACTGGGTCAAAAAATTTCGAAGCACCAGACAAATGGTTTACAAAATAGTCATCGGCTCACCTCTTTCGAAGAATACCTGCTGTCGAGGAATTTCAAGTCATCAACGTATGTCTTACGAAGGAATTCACCAAGCTTCATATGCTGCTTCATTCCAATCTGAATTAACATGAAGCACATAGAAGGAGCACTTGCTAGCCAGTGGCAATGGTTCTCTATGTGGATGAAGTTTTCATTCTTTCCTTCCGGGGTAAGTCTTTTTCCGCTGCTATTTTTGTGCTCGAGTTGCTATTAGACAACTCGCACAAGACAACAAATACTTACATGATAACCAAAATGTTTTCTGAAGACACTAAAGTGGCATGTTCCTGCATTTTATGAGGTTAACGAGTGTTCGCCACTTCTGCGGATTCCCTTGCTTTCTAATGCATTAGTCCTACCCCGGAGTGGGGCAGTAGGAACGAAATCGTCGCGTCGCGGTGAGAGAGACGCCGCGACGGAGGAATGTAGCAGAGTCAGCAGCAAGTAAGAAATTCAGGAACAAAAGAACCAACAGCAGAATCACGCCAAAAGTAATAATCGCATAGCGATTGAGCTGTATGAAGAACGCTGGAACTTTCACAACGAGGCATACGTTCCACGACGGTCGCGTGCGGCTGATCGATTTCTCAAAATCGTTCCTACTGCCCGTCTCCCTTTACACCAATTATTACGCTTTCTGACTGAATGGGTTGCCAAATGATTAGGGTGAACTGTGTCTTTTACGGAGACAAATTCTTCTCACCCTTAGGTTGAATCATACGCTATTTTGAAGTCCTTAACTGGAAAGATTAATAAAAACTTACAGGTGAGAGTTGTCCGAAACCTCCTCCTCCGAATGTCCAATTACCTTCCTGGAACGGATCTGTAGGAAAGGTCTTTGTGGGTGACCGATCCCCATGACGCCATATCTGAAGTGAAGGAAATTCACTGGTAATAGAGCAGAAGCGGTGTACTGGCAAGTGGCGCACTGCCCCACATCTCTGGTCACGCATTCGAATCCCGGACCGATATCTCTCTGGTCCAAGCCTTCCAGCCTTCCATCTCTTCTCGATCAATTGGCACCAGATTCGCTTGGGAGGACAAAAGCACTAACTTGTACATTGGCTGGCCACCGCAATTCCTTGTATAGGCCACATACGCATCCAATACTGCACTACGATTTCGAATGGAAGTCGAATGCGGGGCGCATTCCTCAGACGGGATTGATTATTGTCGGAAAATTTATGGACTGTAAATGTTTTGCGCCTGTTCGAATTGAAATCTATACTTTCCTTCTGTATGAACAGAGAACGTTCGAACTTCATCATCATTATCGACTTGTATTGCAGCTGGCTGGTAAGTGAGCAAGAGATGTAAATGCAGATCGGTACCCTATCCCCAAAGCTCTGGTCAAAAAACTATATGCTCTCTGCTATGAAACGATAATGAGCACAATTATGGGCTATCCTCTTTATGTGAAATTATGTTGAAAAAAAGCGCAGGTCTCCTAATTACGTTGTCACCTCCGATTTTTGTAAAGACATACAAAGCACGATGCCGGTACGGATCGAAATCACAGTTTTGAAGTACCCACTTTTCTCCACAACCAGTGTCGCTCAAGTGTCAAAGTCGAAGTACTGCCAGTACAGTACAGTAGAAATCACAGTTTGAAATACCCACTTCACTCCATATTGCTCACTTCCCTCAGCAGTGCTCACTTTCTCCATTAACCTACCCACAGAGTGACTGCTTTGTATATAAGAAGGATAACTTTTCCATATCACTACCTTCATCATAATCACAAAGTATCCCGGACGGACAGACCAACATACCGACATACCGACATACCGACAAACCAATTTACTGCTTTATATATAAGAAGGATACTCACTTCACTCCGCGGTACTCACTCTACTCCATCAACCAACGCACCAGGTTAGTGCCTTACATTTAAGAAGGAAGTGTAGAATGGAGCGAGGTTTTCCATGTCACTACCTTTATCGTAATCATAAGTGTTGCGGACAGACAGACCGACAAACTTACGACCGACACAGCAAGTTCCTGCTCTATAAATGATAGATGAACTTAGACAGACGTAACGTCGCTTGCACTACATCACCACCTGTTGAGCATAACCGCCTGGAACCACGACTACCGCCGAACAAAGCTCTTATCAGCAAGTTGGGTGAGATAATTCGTAAATTCACTTCCACTCGCACCCTTACATCTATCCTTATACAGTTTCAGACCCATAGGGATGCAGTAATCCTATTTTTTCAAAGATATTTCCCCATCTACTGAACATCCATCCCCGCCAAACATCAATAGAAGGAAGGAATCAAGCTGGGACAGTTTCAATGAAAAAAATCGTGACCTTAGGTTTGTTCCTACTCACCACTTGTACGAGTAGCAGTTCCATGTCACCATCCATTACAGGTGCTGCTAATGTCCACGTATAGAAGAACATAAGTAAAGCTATTTGGGTTATCATGGTCTCTCAAATTTGAAGAGTATATTATGCTGTACTTTTGAAAATACACGGATCCCTGAACCTTAAAAAGAAATTAAACAACTCGAAAAGAAGTATTTCTTATGGATTCAATAGAGAGGTATTTTCTAAAATTCAATGAAGACGTATGGATCGAAAAATGAAACTATGCCATTAGGCGCACCTCAGCGATGCGACAGCATCCTTATCTTTGATTGTAAAACGAAGATTGTTTGCGGGTGTCATAAGCCTTTAATAATGAATCAAAATTAGCACCAACATGATGACAACTGCACTGCAACCTGCACTTGCCCCTGTAGACTACCATGAATTTCAATGATCCCATCATCTCTACCATCCACTTGCAAATAAACAAAAGACCAATAGTTAAGGTCTCTGAGGGCTCAGATTATGTTTTATGCACTTGTACACAAACAGAAAGTCTAATGGAAACCTTTCTTGTCTCTGAACGGATATTGAACTTTTTGTGTCAATGCGTGGCTTTTTTTTAAAGACCTAGGGCTGTGATTGTAATGACAAATTTGCTTCTCATCCTTCTTTTAGTTAAGGTTGAATAGAGGGAAACGTCCCTCTACAATGAGGTCAATTCAAGGGATCGTAGACGGTTCGTGACAAATAGTGGTGGCAGCTCATAAGCGCTGTAGTGACCGTTGAAGTGCCAGTGCTGCTAGATCCCTCTCTATTTCGTATTAACAAAGGAGTGTTGCTGCTTCAGGTGTGGCATAGGATGTGAACATATCGCTCATAGTGGATGACAGAGAAGGATAACAGCTGATATAGGTTGGTAAGCGATCTTATAGAGCAAGATTTACTCAGTTCCTGATCTTTCTCCTCATACTGAATAAGTAGCCTTGACAGTTCAACATTTTTTATATGATAAACAGGTTCCGAGGTAAATATGAAAGGCTAACAGCAGTGGTAGGACTGAATAAAGTCAGTACCATATGAGAAGAGCAAAATTTATTCATTCCTTGCGTTTATTATAGATTACGATCACTACGTGTCGAAGTTGGCTACTGATTCAGAGCGCGAGTTTTTGCTAATTCCACTATTAGCTCTGACAAAACTTATCCAACCACCGATAATCTGGGAATCTCGGTCAAGAGATCATGTCCATAAAGACGAAAGGGGCTACTGACGTTTCCTAGAATTTGCGTTATCATCAGTCGACAGCAAAACTCGTCCAAATCGAGCGAATGGTCCGTTAAGATTAGGCTCAGAAGACCTAGACTCCGTAATTTTGAGTGTAATCATCGCCATGAACTCAGTGCCAGTTGCTCCCTCCATCTATACACAGCTCTCATTCAAGGGCTTTTATCAAATTTGTAGGGTCTGTCTAGTTCCGGGCATTCCACTTCAGAAAATTTGTGACTATGAGTGTATCATTTGTTGAGAAACAAGTTTTGGAGGGTAAGCAACATTCCTACCTTGTCAGTGGAAAAGAGAAACCTGAGGTTAGCTTGGCGATCTGACAAGTTTTAGTAAATTTGATACATACTTCTTTTTATTACATATCTCCTTTCGCGAGTCTGGATTAGTAGAACAGCTAGAGGGGCAGCCACGGCCGATTACGTCGCGGTTCTAGGTGTGCTTTCTCCAGGAACGCGACTCCGACAAGTAAAATGCTATCGAAATCCCCTTGGTGAAAGAACTTGGCTTACAATCGCTGTTCGCTGGTTGCCTAAGCCTCCCTTGTTGGTGCGCAGGGCAGGAGTTGCATAAACCGGTAAGCGATGGATTCATTTGCCTCAACACCAATGTCGATCGCAATGCTATGAGGCCATGGCCTGCGGCAACATCTCAAATTCTGATAAAGTCGACTATTTATCAGTAAAAAGTGAACAGCCTACGAACAATATATGGAGATCACAAAGCTTACAAGCGAAAACACCCTAAATTGTCGAATATAGTTTTTTCTGCTGTTTCGATAAAAGTATGAGGTAGTGAGGTACAATTGTTATTAGCTGTAAAACGAATTCCGTAACAGCACAATGACGTCATTAATACTCAATATCGTCTTCTTCCTCAGTTTGTGTTCTGGTGTTACGTATTTGATCCTGGTTCATGTACATGGACACAATTTCCTCTGCAGTTGTGCTATCTTCAGCTTTCTTGTCATCCCTAGAGACCAGATTTAGAACATGACATTGTCATACACTTGTAGTCTACATCACAATAGTCAATTGGATCTTCTGATGGAATCTGCTCACCGGAATTTTGATTTAGAAATTCTATTCACAAACCTTATTCGCAGAAATCGAGGGAATCTGAGCGAAATGCCCTTTTCGCTTTCTACCATCCCAAACGCTGCGCAATGCCGAGGTGATATAGACAGGTCAGCGCACTTCACCTAAGTATACACATCAATAGAAAAGAAGCAGTCATTTACAGAAAAAATCAAAAAAAAAAGAACTGAAAGAAAGACAGAAAGAAAAAAAGAAAGAAAGAAAAGAACTAACTTCAAAAACGACATTGGCATCAAACCAAACATCAGGCTTCAAAGATTCATCGAAGGCGTAGTAAGATGGTGCCTAAAAATATGTATAAGGACACCACTAGATTCAGAGATCCCATTAATGAATATGACAGCTGCTTGGATGCTTGCCATTTACCTTTTCGATAACGAATGGTTTGAGCAGCTCGTATTGAGACTTTAAATCTTCGTCACTGAACCCAGTTCCAATCTGAAGTACAAAAACGTCAGTAAACAAACAATAAACATTGGAGCTGTCATTTCCTATTGAACTTTAAGGTTGGTGCTGTGGTACTCAATGTTCAAACACTTCATTCTTGGACCGCACATACATAAATTGTTCTTCATAGTAATAAATACCCTTTGAGTACCTGTGTAATTTTCTGTTGTTCCAAACCCGATTTCCGCAATACTTACCAGGAAAGAGTCTCCACCTCCCATGGACATTGAGTGGAGTGTAAGCATATCGATACACTCCAGAATGCTGTTTACGGACATAGAATTTGTAACTGCTAAATGAATCCCTAAAGAAATGTTGCAATAGGCTGCTGTTGGGCAACCGCGCACTTTGACTGGAACTGTCTCCACGAAAACTTGAGAGCCCATATTTCTTAGAGGACTCTTTTGTAGCTTTACTTCCGTACCTGTCAACAACATTCTGAAATCTATCGATACACGAGTCTAAGTTCCAAGTCTCGACCCGGCTTCAACCTACAATATAAAAATCGTAGACAAGACCTTATTGAACACTGGCAATTTTCTTTGCTTTATACAGTTACATTTACATTATCCTACTTACTAAAAAGCGCTTCGCCTGTCTGTCTGTCTGTCTGTCTGCCGTCTGTCTGTATGTCTCTCACGAAATTCCTTAGCTCCTTTACGTCCGCCTGGAGAGACCGGGTCAAGCGTGGGATGGGTGGACCATGTCCCGAGAAGTATAAAGCGCACATCAGCTTGGCGGATCTCAGCCCACAGTGGGCGTGGCGTGCATCGAAATGAGCTGTACTGAGGACCATGTTCTCAAATTCAGTCACAAGACGGCTTCAGAACTGGGGTTTGAAGGTGGCTAGAGGTGTGCATTGGTAAGTTGGATCCAACTGGGGAGACTCACCCCCGATGGGCGGGGCGTTCTCCAGAAATGCAATGCTTTATGAAAACATTTATAACTCGGTTTGGAGAAAGCCAACAGAGCAAGAAAAAGTTGATGTGGGAGAAGCATTGTCGAAGGTGTCTCCAGCATGAATGACGTCAGCGGAGGCCAAGCCCACAATGGGCGGAGCGTGCCTCGAAGCTCACATCCCTTCTTACATTTATATACGAAAATCCATATCTACAGTTCCCATGGACATAAAAAGTCCAAACTTGGTAGGAGTACAGGCGCCATGAAGGCAAAACTTACGGTGGGTGACAGAACCAGACTCCGCCCACAAGGGGCGGGGTTCGGGCAAAAATTCATAACTCCTGTCCCCATGGACTTTTAGAAAGTTCAAAATTGGTAGGAGTACAGGCGACAGGATGGGAACACTTATGGTGGCAGGACCGACTCCGCCCACAGGAGGCGAGGTTTGAGCGGAAACTCATAAATCCGATAAAGGTCTACAATGAAAATCAGCTCATGTGGCTCCGTTTCTCATGGCTAGAGCCCTAGCGCAGTGAGAGCGTGCGTAGCCGCTTGGTACTATGATATTACATTAAAAAAATTAAGCTGTAAGGATTGTCTACAATCAACGAGAGCCCTAGCGCAGCAGTCAAGACCCTTCAAACTACTTATACGATATTCAGCCACTTATACTAGTATCTTAGATGGGACATTGCAGTCCGATACTAGTATCTTAGATGGGACATTGCAGTCCGATACTAGTATCTTAGATGGGACATTGCAGTCCGCTGAATCACAAATAATCACTGTGCCCTTTTCTAACATCCACATTTGCACAGCTGCTCAACTGATAAACATTCAGTTTTATTTAGATCAATTCGTTCCCTAGATAAGTCTGCTGCTGTAAAATAGAGAATAAAAGAAGGGGCCGGTGATGTCAAAGGTTAATGATCCAAATTGCGCTACGCTTTTCCATCAATCTTGTGCTCCACAGGTTTTTGAAACTTCCTCGCCCGGCCTTTGCGCAACTCTTTCTTGTGCAATGTATACTAATGAGAGCAAAAGTAGATCATAGGTCAAAGAACTAAGACTATTTGGCCAGAACACATCGCCTTAACCAATCGTTTTTCGGATTAACCCGCATGTCGTTAGGGCAACGGTTTGCACCCAACCCCGATGGTTCCAATGCCCTCCAGTGGTCGAGATAGGTACCTCATGACTAAACTTTCATAGCTTAGGTTGATCATGTGTCCTGCTTCTTCACTGTAACGCTATTGCAAGAAACAAATTTCAATGTATAGGCCACACCCTTCACCTTGCAGATGCTCTGATATTCTTCCGATACTGGGTTATAGCATGCAAGTAGATAGCCACCGTATACACCAGTACGTTTTCCTGAAACCGTGCGGATATATTTTGGAAATGTGGCAGTAGCAAAGCTAGAAACTGCCGAATTAAAGACTAAGAACAATGACACAGCATGAGGGCGGAAAATTAGTACTTATTAAGTACAAAATAGTAGTAAGAGAATGATTAGAAAAAAGAAGATAGTGAAGCGTGAACTGATTACGTAGAAGAAAACGTCTCGTACAGCGGTAAATGAATATGAGAGGGAAGCAAAAAGAATTAATTCCCATAGTTTTTCAAGATCCTGGCACCAAATAACCGGCTCAAGAGACACACGGCTTATTTGGCTGAGGTACGGGAAGGGCCGCTAGTTGCAATATAAACCACGCCTGTGGTAGTGCTCCACTTTGTTCTACCTCACCTGCCCCCATTAGAAGAAACTAGAAAGAAATAAGCGCAAAAATGGTCTAAATAGCTCTAGACAGAAGCAAAGAGCTGCTAGTGAAAAAGGCAAAGCGCATAAGAAAACAAGTCGTTAAAAACGGAAAGACAATTTTCTACGGGCAACGGTAATGCATGCCTAAAGTTCCAGAAATTTTGAAAGAAATCGGTAACTAACCTGTCCCAAAATATGCACCAATAACACAAAGATCTAAGGTGTCTCCAATGCCATCCAAATAATCCTTCTTCAACTTTAGCCAATTGTGCGATCTCTTGGCTATTTCATAAGTAGCGTTCTCGTCAAGAGTTTTGATCATGAGGCCCTCGCAGTTCCCCTAAAAATTGAGAGATGCGGAGATACAATCACGTTGCTTAAAATGCATGTTACGTAAGAATGATCATTTATAGAAACCTTGATCGCTTCCTCGAAAAATTCGTTCACTTCATCAGTGTTAGTCGAGTCGAGGCTTTTTGCAAAAGTGAATTGTCCTTCCATTTCCTAAAACACTAGTTCTCTAATTCATTCATTGCAAGTGTAACATCAAGTGAATCAGAGTTTTATCAACTCGAACTGTAGGGGCCTGTACACAAAAAGTTATTTACGGCTTGATCATCAGCTTCACATCAAGCACCAAGAAAAGTAGAAATAGAAGTACAGAAATTATTTCTTCATTCAAGGCGGAGGTGGAGTAGAGGCAAGTGGCGCACTTCACACTTCGGATCCGGGACCGAACCCGCCCAGGCCAACTACGCCCTCCATCACTACAGGATTTTTTAATTGGTTCCAAATTCGTTTGGGAGAATAAATGCACTGACTTGTACATCGCCTGGCGTCGCAATTCATTGTATAGGTCACATACTCATTCAAATGCCGCCACGATTCGAATGGAAGTCGAATGCGTGGGCGCATCCCTCAAACGGCATAGATTAAAGCCCTAAGTCATTATCCTTTATTTATCTCAGAAGTGAATACTGCGTGATAAGGTCGAGCTTCGTAGCATCCACTCAAAAGAAGAGAGAAACCGGAAAAGAGCGAGTATAAAAGCGCAAGGAAATAGCACGGTTCACGAATTGCCTACAAACAGAACTTGATACATACGAAAAAACCGAAGGTAGGGTACTACTGGGCTAGGCTAACTTGGACAAGAGCTACATTCGATCACTTTCGAATATGCCACCGTGTGTTTATTTGGGCATTTGAAGGTTTTTTCATATTTTTCCAGAGTTTTATTCGAGCTTAGAGCAGACAGCTTGGCCGTTCTCACCGTTCCTTATCATCTTGACTGCGCTTACAAGAAAACCTAACTTACGTTTCCCTCATGCAGAATCCCACGGAAAGTTTTCAGAATGCAAGGTTGAAGAAATAAATACTTGTCCTTGAAAGATTTAACACAAACCGTGAAGTTTTTCTGCAGTATTGATCGCCGTTCGCGAAAAGGTTTTGTAACAAGTGGTTCACCATTGATGTAGAGCAGGTCGAACAGGAACACGCAGACCTTCACTTTGATGTTACCGTCATCCGCATTCTAAACAAAGAAAATAAACATAGGCAAAAAGCAAAGCTTCTGTGTCTAAAAAGTCAAACGTGAAAAGCCTAACTATGGCTGATATTTTTGTTAGTACGGTATCCCTGGAATTCCTGCTAACAGGGAATTGTAAGTTCAAAAGATCAATCTGACTGCTCAGAACCTCCTATTCAATCTATCAGCAGTACAAAGAACAAGAAAGAACTGTTCGGCGTATCAGACTGACAGAAGCCCTAATTATATCTAGTGCTATAATTTTTTGCCTTCAGCTATCAAGGGATTGAAAAGGATCATTAATCAAAAAAGACATGACAAACCATTGAAAAATAAATGAAAAAACCTTTCGTTTTCTGGTAGTGAGAACTTGGAAAGGAAGAATTGATTTAGTATCAGCATTCCAGGCGACTATTTCGGCATCCGCAATGAAGGAGGACACGTCAGGTTTGGCACAGGACCGAATCTAAAGCGTCTATTTATTTTCCTTACTATATAAATAAATCAGAACGTAACCAAGATTATCTATAAGTTGCCTCACAAAAACACTGATGGCAATAATGGCAATATGGATTACACGCTTGTACTCATGCAGTTGTCAGCTGGTCAAGCAACATGACAGATTAAACATGCAGAGCAGTTCTTTCATTTATGCCAACCTTGTCGGTGATATCTGGGTATTTGGTAGTGTTGTTCTCTTGGTTACGACTGTATACGTAGACTGCACCGGAATCCGTCATGTGAATCTACAAACGAACAGAGTCTGATGATTTCTACAAGAAAGATGCAGCAAAAATGAAATGGAGTCAAAGAAATAAATGATACTGACTTGCCCACGTTCCCCGTCATACTTCCATTCGCAAGCGAATTCCGCTTCCCCGAATCTCGCCATAATTTCACCAATTCCTTTTGTAGGGTGAGCAAGCATTGGCTTAAGAGGGACGCCTAAAAAATAGATAAACACGCAAGTAGATGTTTTATGAGTAAACAAGCAGATATACCTGGCGTGAGTTGGCACTTCTCTTTAACGCCCTCGATGCCGTCTGAGAACGCTACAGAAATCATTTTCTCGTAGTTCGGGCACTGACTGTAGAAAGAGACGAATAAATAAAAATATAAAAAACACTAGAAATATGGAATAAAAAACCCTGGGCTACGAAGAGTACATACCAGTACGCCGTTTTCACCAATAAAACATGTTCGTTTTTAAGTTCTTCCAGCTTCGAAGGTGTCAGTTCCAGACCTTCAATAACAGGATGAAGAGACCACATAAACAACCAAGCCGGATAATTTAAAAAATCTGTATGCAGTGACTGAAGGCTATTCCTGAAACTCTTTATAGAAGATATCCGGTAAGCTAGTAATCAGTTGACCTAATTGCATAATAACAGAAGAGCAACTTGCAACAAAACCACTTAGAACAGATGGACTGCTCACTCCATAAGAGCTTAGTGAAGTTCTTTCCTTAAAGGCAAAATTAACACTTTCGAACGTGCTCTTCTACGGTATCTTAGCAAGCGGTGATGGCAAACTAACGACTGAAATAAAAGAGGAATTCCGCTGTCCTTCACGGCTACAAACTCTGACCACGTTTTTCACACATGACCGAATGAACAGCTCTTGATGATGAAAAACCCCTCCTTATAGGAAAGAATCGGTTCTCAATTCACTATTTGTTTCTGGCTTCGCGCGGCATGGACCTAAAGACGCCTCGAAGTTAACAGACAAGATTTTTGAGGCTCACCGATCGTCTTGAGTATCAAATATGCACTACGCTTCTATGTGGAACTGTAGTGGATTGTTTTGAGTATCAACTATGCACTCCACTTTTGTTGAAGTGTAATGATAGCTAAATATGTACTCTGCCTATATTACGAAATCCGAAATCACAGATAGTGCAAGATTCTATTGCGAATTACTTGCACTATCTGTGACTTCGGATTTCATAATTATAGGCAGAGTACACATTCAGCTATCATTTCAGTTCTACATAAAAGTTATTAGACAAACCTAGTACCAACTAAATGCCCTCAAAGCATCAGAAAGTTGTACTGACTGAGAGTATCGCCCAAATAACCATACCTCAACAAACGCGAAGACATTCGGCACTAGTTTTATGGAAACTTCTGCACGTCTTCAAATATTCGAAATGAATGTCGTGGGTCAGGCTAACTTCACGAATAAATACTTTTGATAGCAATGTTTAGACAAAACTTGACTGGAGCTGTCAGAGGTGAGCTCCCGCTCAACGAAGTTGCACTAGGACCACTGATTAATCCCATGGCTTGAGGTAAGATTAATGCTGTCTTTAATTCATTCAATTCAACCAAAATCTACACTTTCCGATGAGCTCGTTTTTCAATCGAATCGCACTGCATTTTGTAAAAACATAACTAAATGAATGAAAATCTGCTCCGCAGTTACAGCCCTTATTAGAGGAAGTAAAACTACTGCAAATGTTATCAATTAATTAATTTAATATCATGATGAGAAAACCAAAATTAAATTAACAAGCTGAATGCTTACCTTTGCTCTTGACATGAGATGAAGTAAAAGCGTTCGCTAACGCAACGAGAACGCTTTGTTCAGCAAGTCCAATTCGAAGTTTCCCACCCAGGGCTCGAACGAGGTAACGCGTCTCCGGTCCTCGGCAAGTCACTACGAGACCTTTTATCAGTTCAACTTTCTTATTCATCGACTAAAATACAACATGAAGGCTTCTGAAAGAAAAAGATCTGAAATATGGAACTAATTCTAGAAGATGAACTAACGGCTGCTCCCGTGAGTTTAGCGATTTCGGTTAATTTCTGGAAAATACTTTGAACACTGTGGGGCTTTGATCGGAATCCAAAAGTACTGCCGAGTGACCTCTGATTTTGACGCGACTGCTGTGCAACGATACCTATAAGGCTACTGTGCTAATGAGTCCAGTGAAGCTGACCAAAAAAAGAAAATAAATATAAATTAAATAAATTTAAATTAAATAATAAATAATAATAATAATATAAATTCAAATGGATAACATCAGTTCTGCTCTATTGACTCTTTCATACTGAATTAGTTAGTGCTACAGTAATAGCGAGAAATGGTAACGATGAAAAATTACCAAGATCGCCCTTCTTCTGCATGTCTGCCTTCACACTAGCCACTGTCCTCCCAGTAGCTTGCGCGACTGCCTTAAGTTAAAATACATAAGGAGCATAATATAAGCGGATTAAACTAGGAAAGAAAAGTAAAAATCATGGAATATGCACATTAAGGAATTCAGCTTTCCATGCACCGTTAAATAAAGTAAACATCAACAACTGAATCGACTTAAACGAATGTGAAACATTCGAATTCAAAGCTTAGGCCTGGTGTGTATAAGCCTTGTGCTTTGAATAAAACAATTAAATATGTGCTTCTGCCCCCTGTGGTTGTATAGCACATATTTTCTTGTTTTATTCAAAGCCCGTGAACGTAACAGTAAATTACCTTGATTATAGTGTGCTCGGCAATTCCAAGTTCGATGCCCTCATAAGCGGGACCCAACTTGTTTACACATAGATATACACAGCTCAGCAAGTCATCCGGAGAGTATTCTATTACTTTGGTGAAAAAACCTGCGAGAACATCGACGATTTTCGTTCTATAAAAATACGAAGTATAGCAAAAACTAAAATATTACTAACATGTTATTCCTGAGTAAAAATAATCGAGTTTCTACAGTCATGTTTATTAAAAGTCAGCTCGCTTTAAAGGAACTTGCAAGTAGCCAAATGCTAACTCACCGCTTGCTCTCACTTTCAATCTTTTCGAATGTTGTAGCCAGCTCCAAAAAAGGAACCCTTAAATAACCACTTAAGCCGTTCTCAAAAAATCGTATCTTGGTAAAGGGAAAGGAAGGCTACGAATGAAGGAATGAGAGACCTGGAGTTCGGGGTCCATTCAACTTGCTCCACATTTTCCTTCGCTGAATTCATCGCAACACAATAATTACGTTTTTGAGGGAGCTTCAGAAGATTGGTGAAATATCGAAAACGCGGAAGTTTGCTTACGATGAGGAATGGCGTGGCTGGAGTAACTGAAATAAAGAAGTTTTATCGGCTCTGGTGAACCTTTTCCATGTCATACACGCTCTACGTACAACCTGCTCTTGAAGAAACTATTTAATACCACGAAGTGAAAGTGCTGGTGGGGTAGCAACAGTTCTTGATAACTACAGCCTTATTAATAAGCACAGGTTTTAACTGACAAGTCGCTGAAGAATTTACTGAGAGTCAGACAGCATCGGGAACAGCAATGTATCAAAAGAGCAAGTTTGTACTGAACTTTGAACTTGTAGAAGTTTTAGGATTGGCTAAACTTGTAAACTCTTAAAGTTTGGTACACGAAACGAGTAGCTTCTACTCTGTTTTATAAATCCTTAAAGTCTCTGAAAAATTCCCAAAGTATACTGTGAAATATAAGCGGTGCAATAGAGCCTGCACTAAATCTGTCTACTGCAATGGGCTAATTGAAAAAGGAGAGCTGCGAATTCACCTCAAATGTTAAACAGTAAGCAATGAACAGATGGGATTTTTAACACCTTTTTCCACTAGAGACACAATGCTCGAAAACAAGTAGCCTTGTAACTTAGCATAGCGTTGGACGAGCCCGCAAACAATATACTGGGATTTGAATTATTTTCCCGCCGAAGGGGAGTTGAATGCGCGCGCCAGTGCAATGGCAGGCCGGTACACGTCAGGTCGTCGTTGGAATTATTCTTGTATTCACTGTCTTACTCCTATTCAAATTCCAAATACTCATACCTTTATTTGGGCTGCTGTTTTATTCTGTATATATTGTAATTTATTCTCGTGTTCATAGGGCACAAAGGACCATATATTGTTGAGTCATTCGTTGAGTTGATGCACAAGTCAAGGTATAAAAGCACCCGGCACTATTACACCCCAAAATCTCAAAATTTTAATTATCGATGAAACTTCACCTATATGGGTAACCCGATGCCCTAATAACGAATATGACCATCATTTTTGATAATGGCGCCATTTGGCGCCAATTTGGCACCAAGGGTGTCCTGACTTTCGTATGACCTCTTTGCGTACCGTCTTCTATTGCTGCCGTTGCACTACATCTTACGCGCAGAGCTACTCCAACGACTATTGGACGGTCGTCAAAATGCCGCACTGGGTCCTACCACGCAACTGCGTTGCAGCCTTTGCCTGCGTATCGGCGCATAGGAAAAGTTGGCCTAAAAAAGGAAAGCAGTCTTCGTCAGTTTCGACTTGTGCGTCCACAAGATTCGGCTGGAGCCCTGTATGGTTCCTTTCCATCGTCTTCGACCTTCCCACGTTACCCCTATGTTATTCATCCGCATTCCCGACGTCAGCTATCACTACTAACTTCTCATCGGAATGGATGGTAACTGGATGTGCGCAGTTTCGAGCAAGGACCGACATGCCAAGGAGGATTATTCCACACGACCACGGGTGAGGTTAATGATTTTGATGGTGACGGTATCCCGATATCCCTCTGCGCTGCCGTCCGTTCCCCGGACGGCCCCTGGTGCGCAGCCCGTGGAAGGTGGATAAATGGAGTTAGAACTCCTGCTCCTCTGCGAGTGGCGACCGGACGTGTCGAACGCCCCCAGGCTAACGCCGCTGCGCATGAGCAGGAGGGTTTACGCGCATTGTCGACCCCTGGTGAAGTGAGGTACCTCCCCGTAAGACTTTTAGTCAAGCTCACTTTCGTTTTATAATCAGGCATAGAGCCACCTTATTTCTTTCATGTTTTGTCGTGTAGCAAGAGGAGTATACCTCCATCATAACTATCTCACTTCTTCACGCGCAGTAGAGAACTTATTGCATTCCACGGATCCAACATCAGTGATGACATGATTGCTTACATTAATTTCTTAATCTCTAAGCGCAGTGCCATGGGAATAGCGCGGGGTCACACTTATGCGCTGGGCCACGAGGGTCGTTGTAACTGGATCGCAGGGACGCAGACAACACCAAGGGGCACCGCACAAGGAAGAGGACCGCCAACACCGTGGCAAGGCGAGACATGGCAAGCGCAGTTTCCTTGTGTTCTTCTCGGAAGTCACGGCGGCGTTCACTCCACAACCTACTTCGATCTTCGTGCCCCGTGGATTGAGCGCCCGTCGCGACAAAGGGTGTTTTCACCAAATTTGCTGAAGACTTGTGTATAGGGGTTATTTGAGGTTCTGATAACGAATATAACATCCATTATACGCGCTGAGGCTATTTGGCGCGACGACAAGGCATACAGGTTGTGGAGGAGACGATGTGACTCGAGGCGCTTTCCCATGGTTGAAGACAACCGGGTTGTGGGAAAGGGGACGACGTAGGCACTTTTCCATGGCTAAAGACAAACCTCTGATGAGACGAACATCACTACTTCATTTTACAACTTGTGAACGTGTGTTGCAATGGCTCTCAACTCTCTGAGAAGGCGCAATCGCCAGCAGGAACTCCTCGATTTCTCGTTGAAGGACGTGTACGAGTAGATGCGAATATATCATCTGGATCTACAGGAGTGGCTGCGATCCATGAGGCTGCTGGCGTTGCCATTGTGCCCACTTTGTCAAGGATCTATGTGTCCCAGAAACGACGAGCACCAACGGATGGGTGTGCCACCGTCGATCATGCCGAACTGGGCCATCGAACGAAACGAAGGTGTACGTTCCAGTCGAAAAGGCTCCTTTCTCAAGAAGTCGAACCTCGCAGAGTCGGCCGTGTTTGTGCTTAGCTACTTCTGGCTGCGCGACACGGGTACCGTGAAGGACAAGGTTCACGAACTTAACATCGGTCACTGTAGTGTTGTCCAGTGGGAGCAGTACTTTCGCGACGTCTGCGCCGAGCACTGCAGAGGGAATGGCACGACGATCATTAGTGACTGCTGTAGGGCATACAGTCAGATCGCTGCACTGCCCAATGCTTACCGGCACCTCCAGGTCAATCTCCAGCTGAATTTTGTAGACCCACAAACTGGTGCCCATACTCAAAACGCAGTCGCTGTGGCAGAAATACAAAGCGATGTGCAAGTGACACTCTGGAATTAATAATTCTCGCTATGAGGACCACTTGTGCGAGTTCCTATGGAAGAAAGAGTTTGGAGGTCGACGGGGGTCGTTTTCAATTTCTGGGATCAAGTTGCGGCACTATATCCCTGCTGAACGGTCTGGCATCTCACGTACACTAACCCAACGGCCCTCTTTAGAGCCACATTTCCGATATTAAGCTTTTAAGGGGGAGGGTGAAAGGCAGAGCCCTCCTTGAGGCTCGTTCCTTTTCCAAAGTTCAGTCTCAGAAGCGACCACCGTTCTCTTCACCACGAGCCATATGGCGTGGCTCAACAGAAAATTTATTCGTTTGAGGACACCGAAATGGATGTTATATTCGTTATCAGGACCTCAAATAACCCCTAAACGCAAGTTTTCAGCAAATTTGGTGGAAACTCCCTTGGCGCCAAATTAGCGCCCAAATGGCGCCAGCCACCTCTTGGGTGTGCGACGTTGGTCACGACTGACATTACTTCGCGTCGAGGTACGAAGTGACCTCAGTCGTAACTAACCTCATCTAAATTACGCGCCTCCCCTTGATAGTTACTAACCTCATCTCACTTATGAGAGCAATTGCGAATGTTGAGAATGATGAGAAAATGAAACTTCAAGAAAATTAGTTTTTCACCGAAAATTTTTACGGTTTTTGGTGTAAAGGCTTTCACTACCATATATCTCGTACATGGGTTCTACCTTGCAGTGGTGTCCGAGCTTGAGGCGGGGTCGAAATACTCGTCAGAATGGAGTTACGCCGGAACCACATACCGATTCCCGTGACTAAAGAACCCAAAGTGCCCAAGCTCTGGGACGGCGCTGTCCTTGAGCGAGAGGAACGCCCTAGTAAGGCTATCCTGTGGGACGAAGATTTACTACGACCACCCCTTATCCTCGCCTTAGTCTCCTACAGGCTGTCCCTACCCAGTCAGGTAGCGCTGGATCGGCATACAGTCAAAGGCGAAGAAATCTCAGGGCCATAGGCTGCCAAAGAAGACAGACAAGAGTGAGCCAGCTGATAGCTTGCACCTATAACTGTCGAAGCATCAGCTCGGCCGCTAAGCTTTTGGCACTCATCGATGAAGCTGGACGGATTAAGTACCATGTAATCGGCTTGAGCGAGACGAAGTGGAAGGAACCTCTCTCATGCATTCGGACCGACGGAACTTCAGTGTTCTTAGGAGCCCGAAAGAAGAAATCAACGTCAGGAAGTGCTGATTTTCTTGTGTCTTCGAACTTCTCCAAGCACATGAAGAGCGTAACGTTCCATGGGCACCGAATCGCCATACTAACCGCGTACCTTTCGAGAGATTCGCAAGTCACCATCATGCAGGCTTACGCGCCTACAGCTGACAGCGATGAAGAGCAGCATGACAACTTCTACGAACAACTTGAGGAGCTCGTGCTTGGGCAACGTCGTCGTGATGGGAGACTTTAACGCCCGGGTTGGATCACGAAATCACAGCGAGGTCTTCATTGGGCCACAATCGGCAGAAGAGCGCAACGAGCCTGGGGAGAGATTTGCGAGTTTTTGCGAATTGCATCATCTCTACCATGGCAATAGTCAGTTCCTCAAGGCACCAAGGAATTGATGGACTCATATCTCGCTGAATGGGAAACACTATCACGAAATCGACCACATCTCGTGCAATCTGAAAATCATGACGGATGTTGCGGTTGTCCTTTTTTCAACACGGGGAGCGATCACCGTTTACTGCGAGGGCGTCTTCACCTCAATTGCGGCTTGATGCGTCTGACGCGCAAACGCTCAAGGCAGCCGTGCCCCACTATGCTGGACGAAGATGCGGTCACGAGGCTTGCAAAAGAAGAGTTGTTGGAAGTGATGGATGACATAGACGCTGACTACGAGAATCTCGTGCAAACCGTAACCGCAATCGCAAGCAGCTGTCGCAGTGTTGCTCCCACCCACAGTTCTCGTCGCATCTCTGCTTCTTTTTGTGCACTACTCCGAAAGCGAAGAAATATGGATCGACAGGAAAACCACGTGGAGTACACTTTGCTAAGTAGATTCTGTAGGCAACGAATATCTGAAGATCACGCCAATTTCGCAAGATCGAATATCCTAGATGAGGCAGAGAAGAGGCGGATTTTGAGGAAGTCGAGAAGAAAGATAGTCGAGCACCGTCTCAGGATTCCATGCTTGAAAACTGCGAACGGAACTCGATGCTGCTCCATACCTGGAATGGAAGAAATTTTGACAACGTCCTACTCCGCTCTGTTCAGATCGGACCTCCCAGTTGCGATTAAAGAGAGATCAGTTCTGGAGAAAACGCTGCTTTTTCTGTCATCGGAAGTGCGTCATGCGATTGAAACGATGCCCTGAGGCAAGGCGCCGGGGAGAGACGGCATCTTCGTGGAGCTTCTACAAGCGTGCGGGCCTCCTTTATATCGAGCACTTGCAAGGCGATGCACTCGCTACTTGGCGGAGTGTACGGTCCTAACGGCGTGAAAGCAGACTTCGACGGTGCTGCTGTTCAAGAAGGGCGACAAAGAAGATCTAGCGAACTATCGTCCTATCATGCTTCTGCGAGTACTTTATAAAGTATTCACACATTGTATACTGGCACGAATCCGTAGGACCCTAGAAGAGGCTCAACCGGTAGAACAAGCGGGTTTTCGTCGAAACTTCAGTACCCCCGACCACAATGCAACTTGCCGACGTCTTATCGAGGCCTGCCGGTAGCATCGCTTTGCCCTCGTGATGACCTTCATTGACTACAAGAAGGCGTTCGACTCGGTGGAGCCAGTAAAGGTCTGGGAGGCGCTGGAGAAGCAAGGTGTTGAAAGAAGAATGCTACTTAGACCGTACAACGGTATTCCATCCTTTCTACAATGACGTTGTAGTAGCACTTTAGAAAGGAGTACGACAAGGGCATCCGATATCGCCAAACCTGTTTTCCGCCTGCCTAGAGCACGTTATACGTCGCTGCAACTGGAGTAGCTTTGTGTCAACATCGACGGTGTGCGTCTTAACCATTTGCGATTTGCCGATGACATCGTGTTAATCACGGACTCTCCAGAACACGCTTCTAAGATGCTGCATCGCCTAGATGAGGAAAGAAGCCACTGTGATCTCACCATCAATACTTCTAAGATCAAAGTAATGCGAAACCAATTCTCAGGCGATAACCCTGTACTTCTGAAAGGAGGTGCTATCGAAGACCTGGACGAGTACGTGTACCTCGGGAGCCAGCTTAATATGAGGAACGACTTAAGTAGAGAGTTAGCAAGACGTCGCAAGGCTGGTTGGGCAGCATTCAGCTCCATAAGAAGCTCTCTAGAGGACCGCAAACTTCGAGCAGACTTATTCAATTCAATGGTGTTGCCTGCCCTCAGCTACGCGGAAGAAACCTGGGCTCTGACGAAATCACTAGAAAGACATTTAACGTCCACCCAGGCTTCGATCGAGCGTCGTCTTTTGGGTCTAACGCTGAGTCGGCAACGAGAGCTCAAACTTCATAATTCCGACGTCAGAGCAATGTCTAAAGTTGAAGATGTTCTAGTTGACGTCGATGACGCGAAGCACAGATTTGCCGGACACCTAATGAGAAGAGAGGATGGACGATAGAGCTCTTCCACTATACGATGGTACCCTCGAGAGAAGAAGCGGCCGCACGACCATCCTCCTTTACGTTGGGCAGATTCTCTAGCTTGTCGAAACAACGTCTATGATCCGGAGTCCTTTAGGGTGACTACGCACTGGGCAACCAGAGCTCAAGATCGAGAACAATGGAAAAGAAGTTGGGACCCACGCAAGGCCAATCGCCGTGCTGATATCGGGTCGTCCAAGTATCTAAGTAAGTAAGTATTACCATATGGGATAGAAAAATTCGATGGCCATAAAAATGAAGTTCGTGTGATATATAAAAAACTTTTTTTTTGAATTTCCACTCATCTGTGATATCAAACAACATTTATAGAAGCGACGTAGTTGTTTGATATTATGATATCTTGTCTTTGAAAGTTCGTTAAAGGCACCGTTTACGATAAATTTAGGGTACCCTTTTTTGACGGGAATCCATAGAACTACTCTAGAATAAAGCGATAACAACGAAAAAAGCGCAAAAAACGATGAACAAAAAGAAATAGAAATGTTCAAAAAAGAGCTGAGAAAGGGGGTTGGACGAGTTTCACATTGGAATAACGGCGGTTAAGGGAGTGTTCGGGCGAGTGCAGTTAGGCGACGCAATATCTGCAATAGCAGACAACACACTCAAGCAGACAACTTCGCCCAATGCGAAAGTGATGAACCGAAATTAGATTTCGTAGTCAGCCTAGCGAGGGGCGGAGGCATCCCGTCCCCCAATGTTCCTGCCCTTATTGTGCCCTATCCAGACCGTTTTCCGACCTCATTCCTGCACAAATGGTATCAGAGGGGGCGTCGAATTCAAACCATGTGCAGATCTCCGAAACCCATTTTTTTCGTGAACAGTGCCTTTAAACGATCTCCGGCAGATCAGACCATTTCACACTTCTTACATAACTTTACAATACTCCCGGCTAAATTCGGCACATTGAAGAGACTGTTCATCAGCTACTATTTAGCCTGGTGGGTAAGTGATGACTATAGAAAAGGAGCCTTGCATAAATCTTAGCCTTCACTCTATAGTACTTCTGCACCTAACCAACCGCTCCAACCTGCACCGCAACCCTTGTACTATGCTAATCTGCACCTTCCCAACCGCTTCTACGAAGTTCATCGGAGAGGAGCAATCGCATCCAAGTTGATGATTCTTGCAGAAAAATATCCAAATTCGTAACGAACAAGACCATCTGAGTTGTTTAAATATTATTTTTGAGGTGCTTCCTTTTGGAAAAATTAGGCTTTTTTACATTTTATTGGAATTTTTGTTGAAATTTCTATCATCTTGCATGGTAATAAAAGTCCATAAGCCAAAGTTCATGAAAATTTTACATTGAACTACTAATTTTCTTGAAGTTTCATTTTCTCATAATTCTCATCATTCTCCATCACTCTGATAAGATAAGGTCAGTTACGATCGAGGGGAGACGCGTAATCAAGATGAGGTTAGTTGCGATTGAGGTCACTTTGCACCTCGACGCGAAGTAATGTCAGTCGTGACTAACGTCCCACACCCCCACCTCTTAAGCGAGCTCCACCGATTCTGCAACTTCGCGATCACCTGATGAGACCACTTTTGCTGTCCTAAACATGTTTGCTGTGATGGCCCGCCACCAGGCTGCCCACGAGTTTTCGAATGAACATGCGGGGTCTATAAATATGTATGACCTCTCTATCTCCCAGGTGATGACTCTGGTCAAGGAATGCCTTGACTGCTCCATATTCAGGTGGTCCGGTCAGTACTTTAGGCAAGTCAGAGGATTAACCATGGGTCAGCGGCTGGCACCAGTGCTAGCCCTTGTCTACATGTCAAAAATAGAAAGGCCCGTTTTAGATCGCCGGCCTGTGCTTTATGGCCGTTATGTAAACAAGTGCTTCGTCGCCTGCTCAACTCAGAAAGAAATGGACAGAAAGAAATGGGCAGGTGTTTGAACACAAAATCTGAAAATATTCGATTCACTCGAGAAAAGCTCAAAGATACATGGCTACCTTTCCTCAACATGCAAGTTCAGCTTGAACGGGGGTTCCTTAGGACCAAATGGTATAGAAAACCCACCAGCAAGAATATCCTGGTCCATTTTAGGTCGGCGCATTCTCTCAAAACGAAGCAGACCATCACAGCAAACATGGTTAGAACAGCAGAATTGGTCTCATCAGGTGGCAGGATCGGTGGAGCTCGCTCAAGAGGTGGTCATCACCAATAGGTATCCTTTGAAGGACGTCGCCTACGCAGACCCCCTCCCCGTAGCAGACCACATAAGCATGCAAGCGAAATTCCGGAGAAGGTGACTTTTTGCCTTCTCTTCTTATCGGACCGCGTCAGTTCTGACGTGAGAACGGCTCTGCGCAAGTGTGGCCTCTATAACGTGGTGCGGGTAGTCGAGGTTCCTCCTACAAATCTCAGGAAAAAGCTGATTCAAAAACGTTTGTATGACCCTTTCTGCCTAACCCCCCATTGCGTCATCTGTCCCAAAGGACGAGAGGGATCTACATGGCGTCGGTTTGGTCTATTTGATCACTTGCGAGCTCTGCGGGGACGAATGCATAGGTGAGACCGGGCGCCCTTCAGTATGTAGGAACAAGGAACACCTAGCTGTTCTGAAGAAATCAAACCTGAAACTCCTCTCGGAGATCACCGTAAGCAATGCCATGACGACATAGAGTTTGAAGTCTGGCATCTTTCATAGTCCACGGCCGGTCGCGCGACCGATCGCGCGACTGGTCGCCGGTCGCTAGCGACTGGTCGCTCGATTGGTCGCTCGACTGATCGCGCGGGACCGTCCACGGCGGCACCCATAACTAACGCGGCCTCCTCGACCGATCGAGCGACCAGTGGCGCGATCAGTCGAGCGACCAGTCGCGCGACTGGTCGCGGACCCATCTCCTAGCGACCGGCGACCGTCGCGCGACTGGTCGCCAGTCGCTAGCGACCGGTCGTGGACTATGAAAGATGCCTCTCAGTCAGGATTTTTATGCGGGAGCCCACGACCTCCGCACGCAAAACTTTGGAAGCGTCCTGGATCTGCGCAGAAGACCCCAAAATTGACCGGGGAGAAGAATGCCTAGTCATAACGAGTCGCTCCGTTCCTCGACCTGGGCGGGCTAAAATTGCCACCGGCTTGAAGTCGGGGATCAGGTCACCCGGAGCCCATCCACTGTGAAAACGCTTAACACGTTGACGACAGCGCGGGACATATATGTCCCGCGTTTCGCAGGCCACGTGGGACAACGCGGGACACATGTGTCCCGCGCTCATTTTGCAATTTCTTTTGCGCATGCGTAATATATTCATGTTTTTTTGTGTTTATATTATAGATCAAGCAGTAACAAAGGTATAAACAGAGTGGTCTATAAATTGATCAGATATGCTTCATCTTCACACAGGTTTTCCAAGTCTCACAAAATTATGAGCCTACTTCAAACATCGACACTTTCATTGAGATCAATAAGCAAGTAAAAGGAAAACATTGAAAGCAAGCTATTGAGTTTGAGTTTTAACAGCATTAAGGAGTTCTAGTTCTATGTCAGAAGATGGCCGAGTTGTAAAGCATCTTCCGAGTTCTCTTCTCCCCCAGCCATTTTCATGTCTGTATAAGCTTTCGCTAAGGCGGAAAATTTATTATATAAAACCCTTTTGTGTGTTTTTCATTTTATCAATCTACTTACTAAGTAGCGATATGTAGTTAAAAGTAGCTTTCACTTTCAAGCTTCGAAATCCCGCGGTCGACGGGGCCGCAAATATTGCGTCGGTCCCACGCCGCCAAAAATGACCAAACGCGCGTTGTCGTCAACGTGTTAAATAGGCAGTTTGAAAAGTGGTCCACATGCCATCATCCCTATTTCCAAGGTGGGTTCCCAGTTGTGATTTACGAGATCCTTTTATATATCTGTAGGTTATACTTGAACTGACTGAAGTATGAAATGGTTCTCGATATGGATGAATCTCAAATACTTTTTGGCTTCTAGGTCCTGACGAAGGCGAGAACGCCGAAACGTTGATCGAATAAAGAGCTGTTCCATCTTGGCCGAGGCTATACCACACCTTCATACCGAGACTCATATTATGCCAAGATCCATCGAAAGTCGTTCATGGTCTATTCTGAGATACTCTACGTAGACGAATTACAGCGAATTACGGCATACATTGAGGACCGATAGGGGGACGAGGGGTACTCCGCGCAAGAATTAATTCACGTAACTGCGGGTGAGATTTACTTTTCAATGGTGACGATACCACTTTCCACTCTGCGCAGCTGTCGATTCTTCCGTTAGCCCTTGGTGCGCAACCCGTGGATGGCGAGACCAAGATCGCCCTCAGGATCGTCGTGAGGATGGATGGAGTGGAAACTTGCTCCGCTGCGAGTGGTGACCGGACTGTGTGTTGGCTAACGCCATCGCGCATGAGCAGGAGAGCTGACGCGCATCGACTACTCCTAGTGAGGTGGGGTATCATCCCGTAGGATTATAGTTGAGCTTATCGTTTTGCTTTGTTAATAGGCATAAAGCCATTTACTTCATTCATAATTAGTTGTGTCGCAAAAGTTCCATCTACATCATACATGCTTTGAGTGCGATGGGCAAACATTCATCATTTTCACCTTCTCTAGGTTCTGTTCTTCTTATGTGTATAGTATATCTCAACAGATTAACAAACGATAATATAATTGCCAACGTTAACCTCTGCTACCATTAACCTCTGAATGCAGTGTCCTGGAGATTACGCAGGCGAAGTGTACGATGGTTGTTGTAGCCGGAGCAGGAACGCAGGTACCATCATGGGGCACTACGCAAGGATGAGGACCGCCGATACCGTGGCAGAGAGAGCTTGTCAAGCGCAGTTCCCCTGTGTCCTTCCTGAAATTCACGGCGACGCACATGCCGAGTCATGCGTCGGACATATGTCGGACAAACACTACCTAGCCCAGACATACACGGTAGTGTTTTAGTACGAGTCTTTAACTCAATTCCTTCTGCAACAACTTGACCAAAAAACTAAAATGACCATAACATCTTTAATAAGAACCATTAACCCACGGCCACCCATTTTGTCAGTGCGTAACAAAAGTATGTATACACCCCAATATTTTGGTTCACCGGGCTTGCCAGCGAATTTTGAGCAATAAAACTTGTACTGTTCGAATCCTGCGATGCGTCGAAGCGAAAACCTAGAATTACCCCTTTTTTGAAATTTTCAAGTAGCTCTTACTCTGTTTTAATTTGAGGGAAAAGTCTTCTTGTAACAAAAGTATGTGGACACCCGAGTTAGATCCGACTTTGGCGCGAAAATGCCGAAAGGTTTCCGGTTATTTTTGAAATATCCGTTGTGTCGTCGTGCCTGTACGTGGTAAGCTTCTCTCTGAAGATGAATAAGCGCAAATCAGAGCTCTTCATAAAGCCGGACACTCGAATAGACAAATCGCACGTCAGCTCAGACGCTCTTCTACATGCATTGGAAAATATGTACATTCAGAATCCCAGTGCTCACCGCTCAGCTGGGGGGACGACCTCGAAGCTTGACAGCTCAAAATCACAGAAGAATAGCTCGAATGGCCTCGAATTCTACCTTATCTCTGAATCAAATTCGTGCTTCAATGAGACTGGCGGTCTCGAGGATGACGATATCACGGTCCATTCCATTAAACGAGTACATAACACGAGAGGTAATGAAAAAGGCGCTCCGTCTAAATGCTCAACAGTAAAACGCAAGGCTGGAATTAGCACGCAGATGCATGGCAACTTCGTGGGACAAGGTACAACTTTTCGAGAGGTTTTCGAGAGATGTTATGTTCAGACATCATTTACCGCATGTATTCCGTTTAGGCCATCTTCAGTGATGAAAAAAGTTCAATCTGAACGGTCCGTTACTACTGGAGAGATCTTCGCCACGAAATGCCAATCCATTCGAAGCGAAACTCGGAGGAGCCACATGAATGGTTTGGGGTGGCTTTGGAAGCAGCAGCAAATTGGAACTGGCGTTTCCTTCATATCAGATGGGTAGTCAGGAATATTAGGAAGTGCTTGAGTTCCACCTCGTGCCCTTTGTCAGAGGTGTGCGACGTAGGACACATGTCTTCCAGCATGATAGTGCATCTGTCCATGCCTCACGGTCCACGAAGGAATGGCTCCAACGCCGCGGTGTTGCTGTGATGGATTGGCCAGCTTGTTCTCCAGACTGCAGCCCCATCGAAAACCTATGGGGAATCATGGTCTACCTCAACAACCGCCAGTGCAACACCGTGGAAGAACTGAAGGCAGCGATCTTGGCTGTTTGGGACTCCATCGACGACACGACCACCACAAATTTGGTTCAGGGCATGCCTTATAAAATGTTCGAGCTGATCAGGCACTCGGGAGGGCCAATTGATCACTGATCTCATTCATATTCTTTTTTTGTACAGTGTCCACATACTTTTGTTACAATGAAGACTTTTTTCTAAAATAAAAAAAGTGAAAGCTCTCTGAAATTTTTTCAAGAACAATTATTTCAGGATTTTTCCACCCGAATATTTGTATAATAGTGGTGTTTCGACTCCAAATCATCTGGCAAGCTCGATAAGCCAGAATAGTGAGGTGTTCACATACTTTTGTTACGCACTGTATATAAAGATGAAACATCTAACTCATACCATCTGACGGAATACATACCATGTTGGACGCTCACTTAGACCGATACAGTGGTCCAATTACGCACACCATAACCTTCATTTCTTACCCTGTAAGAGCTGAGATGTAAGAGCTTAGAAGACTTAGCAAAGTAACAAGTAAAAGCACATGAAAAATCAATAAGTTGTAGTCAGGCTCAGCAGCCAAGTTGTTGCTCCGATGATTTCTGCTGATTACAGTAGGCGGCGGCGCGGCGGTACAAAAGCTGGCTCAAGCAACACTAGAGAGGACAGAGAAGAGCGGACCCCTGGACCCTGTCGCGCCGGACCACGACCCTCGCCAGCCTTGCTTCACCTACTACTACTTCGTATTACATTGATGCTATTCTTTGTAGTCCACATAACGGATAAATATTTGTACGATACTGTGGTTGGTCCCAAACACAAACTACCCGAAAGTTCCTAAACACAAATCTCACTGCGTCGCGCTGGAAAAAGGACAAGGAATAGAACGTAAATTCGTGGAAATGTCAAGAACCAACACAATCGAACCAAACACCAGCAAAATTTTCGGCGAAGAAGTGGTTATAACTGCACGACATATGGAAAAGCTTCGTACATAGCATGCTGCATGCCTACATGTTATCGCACTACGCCACTACTCATGATAAATCCTTATTTAATTTTAGCGAGCATTGGAGCAGTTAGCCACTATTCCACAACCGATGAGCAAGAAGAAGAGAGAAGCTTCTCATAGCGATTACAGTGGTAGCAGCGCTCAACTCCTCAGCGACATTAGTATGGTCTCTGATGTAGCTGTAAAAGAAACAAAGAAGTAGTTACCGAGGCTCCCGAAGCTGCCAGGGAAATCGCAGTAGCCGAGAACCCGCAGACGAAGCGTAAACTTCCTGCAGATGACGCATCACATGGGCCGTCATTAGCTAAGAAATCGCGAACCCAGATCTCGAACATGAAAGAGTTGCTGCGCGAAGGAGGGGCACTGTTGATGAATGCTGCTGAGAATATGGAAATTCTCACTCGTCGAAGTGACCCCACACTTCGCTTGGTTTCGCAGATCAAGGAGACCGAACAAAGGCTCAAGTTCTACCAAGACCAGACGACGAGCGTGATGAGAGATGTTCGAACGTCATTTTCGGCAAAACTCCATTCATGGAAGACGACCGAACTCGTCTCGAAAGAACCGAGAACAACACTTCTGACATCGCGAAACCATCCGACCTCAACGAATGTGGCCCTCACCATTCGTTGGGACGAAATACACCAAGACGTTCAGCGAACGAAGGGACTTCTTGAGCTGCACAACTTCCAGAAGCTGTCCTTCGAGGACAACCTACTACGAGGACGTTTCGATGCGATGGAAAGCCGACTTTGCAGCACCCACTACTGCCAACTTCACTCGTGCCCTCGCGGAGCCCACTCCACGTAGAAGTGACGCAGAAGACGATCCGCCCCTCAAGTCCCTAGCATCGCCGTCCGCCCGCCGGGAGTATAGAGAATCTGCGATCTCTCTATTTTTTGTTCTCTATATTTTTGTTCATCTTATCTGATCATCCTATTTGTTCATCCTATATGTGTAACTCATTTGTAACTGTTCTTAACGTCACTATCTGCTTGATCTGTAGCTCTAAAGGGCAAAGTGTTAACTGTTCGGAGCACTGTACGCTCTATCTGTCTTTACTCATCTCAACTCCGCCCATTTACCATATAAATAGCGGCCAGCAGCTCTCAAATTTCAGTGAGCCTCCTTTTCTTGCCTTCACTACGCTCATCCTTATCTCTTCAAGTTTGCTTGTGGATCGTACGTGCAATAAATTTTGTGTGTAAAGAGGGTGTGCGTAGTGAAGAAAGGACCCGCGTGGCACGACAGACGAGCAGACACTCCAACGAATACCGCTTAAGCAAATTTGCATCACCTATAGTACCAGTGGTTAGGAAAGGTCCCAACAAAGACCAGTGGCTATTCGCTGTCGATTATCGGCAAATAAATTCCATCACGGAAACTGAGAAATAGTGCATACCACATATGCAGGACAGATTAGACCTTGTGAGTGGCAAAGAACTGTATACAAATCTCGACTTGAAAGGACTTTTTTCCAAATACCATTAGCTCCAAAAACTAGGAGCGCACTGCTTTTTCATCCTTCCTAGGACTATGCCACTTCACTGTGATGACACAAGGTCTCAAAGCATCCCAGCTACGTTTCAACGAGCCGCCATTAGCCTCATAAAAGGAATACGCGCTTGCTGTTTTGCCTACATCGACGGCATAATCATAGCAAGCCAATCGGTGGACAAGCAACTCAGCGGACATGAAGAAACCTTTCAACGCATCCAAGCATTTGTAATGGAACTGTCGTGACTTTCACGCCTCGAGCAAAGTTGCTCCACGGCCGAGGTGCGAGGAAGCCGCGGTGCGTTAGTATCCAAATCGTGCGGAAGTCTCGAGAAAGTAAAAGTGCATGCTCTTTGACGCCAACCACGTGTCACTTATTCATCGCACGTCGTCTCGGTTGGCTGCACTATTTCGTCATCTCCACCACGACGAAGCCACATGAGGAGCACCGCCTAACGTCTATGGTCTCCGGCCTAATTCACTAGTATTCTCGCACGCCAGGATGCCTTAGGTAACGCTCAGGTAACGATTCTTATTGTTTCACCACTGGAATTCGCAATGATGCAATAACCTTAGTGGTAATTTGTTGGTACTAACCTTTGTTTCCCTTAATTATTCTCACTTACTAGTAGTCACTCAATAATCTTCTGCTCATACTGATTGCTTAACCTGTTTACTGGTAATTATGCAGTTTACTCTTGTACACAATTGGTCTCTACCCTTTTTACTATACTATGATTTATCATGTGAAGTATGTTTGATATCAAGGTATTCTCTTCGCATATTAGTTCATCGCATTCATCGCTTACATCGTTTCTTCGCTTCTCGTTGCAAGTCCTCCGGAATCCGTCGCCATCGCTCCAGCCCAAACGTCCGCTTATTTGCTCGACTTCTTTGCCTTCGTTCCTTCCGTCTTCATCACCGTCGTCAACTCGGTTCAAGGCTTGGAAGGCCTGAACTCGTATCCGCGTCAGGACTGAGGGAATAGGCCTACGAATCTCCGCAGGCGCACTCAACCTACCCTCATGTGCGGTGGGCGCCAGGAATCCCACAGCCGCGACGATGCGGGGCCTCACCGCCGATGCAATCTTCTTGTCTGAGCCCACACAGAGTCATGACAAAAAGTAACTCCAGAAAATTGCTCATTTTTCAAGGCAGAAATGAAATATTTAGGTGTCTTTAACAGTAAAAATGCCACTCGTCCATACCCGGACAAAGTAGTCAGTTTCGCTTACATCTCACATCCAGCAAACCTAAAGGCAATTTAATTCTTCTTGGAGCAACCTCCTATTTTCGGGGCTATATTCCGCGCTTCCCCATTATGGCTACACCTCTTCAGCACCTACTGCTCAGAAATGCGCCATTCAAATGGATCGAGGCTCAGGAGCTATCATTCTCAGCCCTCAAGAATAAGGAGATCGCTCAAAAACCGCACCAAAGAAATGGGCTACGATCTACACAATAAGGTATACCCAAAAACCCTTCCCACCGTAGATTAAGTCCTTTTGCGTGACAACACAGTTCGTCCTAACTCACAAAATTCACAAACCAGTGGAAAGGCCTTTCGTGATTGAGAGATTAGTTGCCCTAACATAATAATTACTAATCTTTTAGGTCGCCCAATGCGACGAGCGGTGCGTATTAATAGTCTAAAACTGTACTCTTCTCGTACAATGCCACCTGAAGGTTTTAACATAAACGTCACATCACCACTCGAACCACCAGATATAGAAGCGTTAAGTGAGATTAAGCAACCCGTAATACGATGGTCTCGTCATTTTCGGGAGGAGCAAGAGCGCTTAACAAACCAATGTGATTGAGCTGAAACATGTGCTCTTACATCGAGAACACAATCCATCCAAGTTAAAGTTTTTTAACTCCTGTTGAGGCGGGAGGACCCCTGAGTTTTATACGTGTTGTGAGGTAAAGCATTTGCAGTGCGCGTGATCTATGATTTGCGTCAATATCATTGGCGCCAAAGAGGTGTCGGTGGGAACAGAGAGCTATAAAAATCCAACGCACCAGACTCTACAGTAATTACTGACTTTTCTCCGGTAGGGGTCCTCTGTGCCCCAGCACGCCTCCCTTTTCATTTTTTTGTTTCATTCTAGGTATTTCACACGTTCGCCAGTTTGTCGTTGATTTTTTTATTGTTTGTTGCCGTTGGTACCATTGTTCTTTTTATATATAGATGCCAAATAAACCGTTCGGTTGCTTAATGTTTGCCCCATTGTGTTCGATCGAAAACTGCAGAAATACTACTTTTACTGCTCTCCACATGATCATCAAACACATTTCCTTGGATAAGCGGTCCAAGGAAACAATGCATCGCATTTTTTTTTTTGCTATAATACCAAACAATGTCCGTTTGCCTATCAAGGAAAGTAATGGCAAACTCATTTTGAGCGCAGATGAACAGAAAGAAAGATGGCTTGAACACTTCTGAAACATCCTTAATCAGCCTAAACCACAGAGGACTTACTGTTTCGAGGTTATGGAGCCAACTAATGAGCTCGACGTCGATGTCGGCTCCAAACCCAGAAGGGACACTCGAGGGGATCCAATGCCTCCGCAACGGGAGTGCCCCCGACACAGATGAGTTCCCGGCAGAGATGTTAAAGGCAGGTGGCAGCACGATAGTGAAGAAGCTCACGGAATCGCATAACCGTTGCCGTAATGGTGAAGAGGTCCCAGAGGACTGGAGGAAAGGAGTAATTGTGAATCTACAAAATTTGGCGGGTTATGAAGTTTTGAGAGGTATCACACTTCTTTCGGTTCCTGGAGAAGCATTGTGCGTTACACTGTTGTGACGACTCCGTGATGCAATAGATAGCCAACTAAGAGAAGAACAGGTTGGGTTCAAAAAAGAGAGATCGTGTTGCGAGCGAATGTTTACTCTTAGTAATATTGCCGAGCAATGTATTGAGTTTAAGCATCCACTCTTCATCAGTTTCGTGGGCTCCGGAAAAGCATTCGATAGCGTACACCGCGAATCATTGTGGGAAATACTCAAAATGTACGGCATACCACCACTCGCACAGGTGTATTGTTACGATTTTCTTGTTTCAATTTTCGGTTCATTAGTTCCACTTACTCTATTTGGTCAATTCTAGCTGATCAAAAACTAGATTCTCGGCGTTTCCATATTAATCAGCTTGATCGATTTCCGTTGAGATCTTCATCTCTTCCAGCATTCAAGAGACGACATGTCGAAGTTTACTCTCCGGAAAAGGAGGATAAGCTCTTAAATTTTATCAACGCGGATGACAGTTTGCCGCCTCACATCAGAATTATTTTGGAGGCCCCTAGATACCAGAGATCAAATGATCATGATCAATCAATGGTGCGGTTCATTATCTGATGAAAATGAAAAACTTAAAGCTGAGAATTGTGAGCTAAAAACATTTGAGAATCTAAAGAAGCACCTTTTACCAAAGACATCTCTCCATCTTCCACTTTTTTTCCCAAGTGAATGACTCTGTTGCTCTAGAACACAAACTTGAACGAACTCGTTCTGTGGTATCCATGGAATTCCAGAATTTTCTTCTCCTATGCCAGTCGATAGTTCTTTCGCTGACTTCAATGCTGTGTTGTCTATGCTTAATCACCTGGATGTGGAGTGCATTCCATGTAATGTATATCGTCTCGGTAGACCTGATAACAAACGCTCCCGGCTTGTGGAGGTGGTATGCCCTACTTCAAATTTTCAACTTATGGTGCTTAACATCCGGTTTACATCCGCCCCTCACGCACTAAAGAAAAGAGGGAGCGCATTCGGAAAGAGCAAGCAGTGGCCAAAGGTAATTCAGTACATTCACAGCCTGTTACTGTTGATGGCGACACTGTTCAGATTGTTTCTCCTACCTCGTTTAGTAATAATTCAAAAAACGTTTAGGTCATCATCGGTCTTTTGTTGCTTCGTTGGAATGTACGTATTCCAATGTTAGCTCTTTGCTACAAAATGCTGACAGTTTTACGGCCTACCTCTGTAAGGAGAATAAGCACATGGCCGACCTTTCTGAAACGTGGTTGAACACTAAGCATGAGGTATCCTCGCTTTTAAGTATTGCTGCTTCTCAATACACCATTCTCCAACTTCGCTCTTGCTTTAACCTCGGCATAGATGTTTCTGGTTACAATATTCTTGTGCCGTGCGAGGTTGTTAGGTGGAACATTTATTAATCACAACGGCCTAGCGTTTCGACGTTTTCATCTTCTTCGGAGACCAAGGTTCCACCGCTCAAGCGGATATAAAATCCGCTCTCGCCACAAGCGACTCTGGGTTCTACACCATTAAGCTTCTACACTGCTACATATATCTATTGAAGTAAGACACAAGAAGACGCTCACCATGACCCCATATCTCAGAAGCCTTGTTCAGAAACAAATCGACTGCCACTACCGAAGTATTGAACCAGTTCCCTAACGATCACAATAACATCTACGAGAATTCCATCATCATTCTCGATGAGACCTGCCGAACTTCTTGGTACTATCCCTGCGGAAGACTACTAAGACGTGGATCGAAGTGCTATATAGGCGATATATTTGTATTGTTTACGATATAAGAAAAATAAGGTTGCTGTGAGCTTAACTAAAGCTCTCTTCCCATGTCTTCTGTACTCCATTTTCCCTTTTATCCGTTTAGGACCACAAACAGCGGATGCTGTAGAATCGCGTAGGGGTCGCGTTAAGAACAATACGCATTGCTCTACTTTTCTGGAAGAATAACATCATATCCACCACCGTAGATGCACTTTGAAAATAACAGGTACAGTACCGTTCAAAAAGAAATCACCTTGAACCTTTTCTGCCATAACTGATCTTGAGCTCAATCGTTTTACCCGGTTTTTTGACAGCACACTTATAAAACATTACCGACTTTCCTGCTATGCAGAATTGGTGGTAGCTCACTTCCGGCCAAGTGAGTGAATTCTTTTTTTGATAAAACTTACGAAAGGAGCATGTTGTCTAGGTAAAATTCATTATGTTTTTCGAGTCTAGAAATATTGGTGATCCTTCTATTCTGTCAGCTAATCGCTCCCAGTGAAGAAACAAAACTCTGGCTGTCGCTTTCTGAGCTTGGAGCAGCTCTCCGCCATTGCCAGGGGTAGTAACTAGGAACTGACCCATGCTCAACATCCAAGGCTGTTTGCTGTACCAGTGTCTACGATTACGAAGGCTATCAAAGGTATTGAGTCCCTCATAGGCCCAATCAAGCGAGCCAGCTCGGGAAGGTTACGGGTTGCCGTTTCTGAGGACGATAGAAAGGTCATTTGTGCATCGGCTCAAGATCTCAGACGAGCATCTTCCGATATAATGGCCGAAATATCGACGACAGCGACGTCGCTACCATCTAGAGGTACCATCAACAGACGCCTATGGGTTGCTGAAATGTATGGAGGAAGTCTTGTCAGAAGGTATCTGGATCTCTGAAAAAACAGACGAGCTCGACTTTAATGGGCGCGTTAGCACCTTCACTGGATTTTCGAACAATGACGCGAAGTCACCTAAAGCGACTAGTCAAAGATTGTTTTGCTTGGTTCACTCGAGTTTCGTCCGTAGACGACCTTCTAAAACACAAGTTCCGACCCCAAGTACCATTTGACAACTCTCTGGCATGGTGCCGGCTCAGTATTGGTTTGGGGATGGTCTCCTAGTCCAGGTATGGGGTCCGTGTTCCATATTTTAACCACTACGGCCCAGCAGATGTACGTAGACATTTTGGAGGAATCCACGGTACCTTTCTCCCGTCCTGTGCACGGAAGAAATTGGCTTTCCAGCGCGATAACGACCCCGGACACAGATTTAGAAGGGGCGCGCGAGTGGTTGACTCATCGGGAAATTCGATGCCTTGACTCACCTAGCCAGTCCCCTGACCTGAACATTAGTGGACCCTCGTGGTAAGAACTCAAGAAAAGGATAGCCGATAAAACAGTCACAAATGCTGCTCAGAAATTTGGCCTATTTGAAGAGGAATGGAAGGGAATCGATGAGTGCCCGATCGACAAGTTGGTCGAACCAATACCCCGCAGATACCAAGCCATCACCGACGCCAACGGCTTCACTACAAAGTATAAGACTAGTAGTTAATTAGGTTTTAATCTCATGATGATAGCGTTCAAGTCAAGTGATTTATATTAAATTAATGAAACTGATGTTATTTTGTCCTGTTCAGAAAAAATGTGAAAAGTGGCCTTTTGAACGAAATAAAAAGGCGTTTCATGAGTTCTGTGATGGATACATTGAATATCATAACTGTTGACAACATTCCAAAAAATCAGTCAAAAACATTGAGTTTGAGATGAGGTATGGCAAAAAAGATTGAAGGTGATTTCTTTTTGAACGGTACTGTATGTTTGTTTGCGTTTTAAGCAATTGCTAGAAAGTCGTATTCTTTATGGGTGTGAGTCACGATAAGTCGATCAGGCTTAAATTGTATAATAGCCACCTAGGTTCCTACATCTCCATCAGGAGAATTATCATAGAACTACGGTCACGGCGGATAACTTAACTTTAAACATATTTTGTACAGTTGTACTGGCTGCAGTGACAGTGACGATCGTAAACCACAATTGGATTCTTCATATTCCATGTAGAGCTATCCCACGAAGCGTTGCAGACGATTGCACCGCGCAGCTCTATACTGAAGTCACTTGATATTCTTTTTTATTTTGTAGAAAATTCATTAATGGATACCAAGCGTTTGCAAAAACGTACCCTAGAGTTTTCCCATTTTCCCATTTCGTCAGTGGAAGGATTCATGGGAGGGCGGTCAATCCCAGGACATTCAATGGGGCGAGTTGAAGAGGGGAAGAGTTCATGCTGCTGCTGACATTGTCCATGACCAATTTCAAAGTTTGCCACAAATCATCTCATAGTTGTAACAGTAATAAGTATTGGCACCGGTTTCTCGATGCATAACTTGTTTGTTCCACCTACCCGAGTGATTCTTGCCGGTATAAAAACCAGTGATAAAGCGTTGACATCAGCTAATCAGCCACATTTCGACGAAGTAAGACCTCTTTCTCTATCATTTTTCAAATTTTTTTAGTAGTATTACAGACTATTTAGTAGAAATGAATTACTGATTGATACTGATTAAATGAACAATTTTGAAGAGGACTCTTCTCGAAAGGATGAATGGGAAGAATGTTGCCTATACGTCTATGGCGTTGTCCATAGGCGCCACAGTAATGATACTCCTGTTTGCAACGCGTCTATCGTCAAAACTTGAAGAAATTTCGAGCGAAATGGAGCGAGACATGCTAGAATTTCGAGATATGGAAAAACAAACCGAGTGAGTTTTCCTGTGCAAATATTTACTTACTCGACCTTTTTGCTCCTTGGCTCTTTCAGAAAATACAGCCACTAATCATGCATTTAAGTGTTCATGTGCGTGTTGGACGCTCTACAAAACGCCGTCACTTCCGTCGCAACCGTCAAGCCGAAGGCAACTGCCATTGTGACGGCGATAGAGCCTGTCCAGCTGGACCTCCTGGCGTGCCCGGTGAAGCGGGAGAGGATGGCACACCAGGCCTTCCAGGCCAACCTGGAGCTCCAGGACTCCGTGGGAATGCTATGCCTGTCGCTATGGACGCTCGCGGACAGTGCAGGTAAAGTAATGCAGTCATGACTTCATTGCTCGACCCTATTCCATGTTTAGCTGTGAATGTTCAATGACCGATGCATGGTTATTATTCATTTCAGAGCGTGCCCGAATGGGCCACCTGGCCCACCAGGTCCACCCGGACAGCCTGGAATGCCTGGAGTTCCTGGACCAAATGGAGCTGGATGGGAAACGTCTCTACCCGGCCCGCCAGGAGTGCCTGGTAAAATTTTTTTGTTCGACGAAGTACATAAGATCTTCTCGAAATAGTTCATTTTAGGACTAGCCGGTGAACCAGGTACACCTGGCGCACCAGGCAAAAATGGACCTCCAGGTGATCGTGGAGGTGATGGAACGCTTGGTGGCAAAGGACCAACCGGCCCAGCTGGACAACCAGGAGTTCCTGGAGAAGCTGGACCTGCAGGAGAACCCGGTCCACCTGGCCGCGATTCCGTCGCTGCAGCTGGTGGACAAAGTGGGCCAGAAGGACCACCTGGTGAACCTGGGGCAGCCGGGATGCCAGGACCACCTGGACAACCTGGAGGGGTCGGAAAAGACGCTCACTATTGCCCGTGTCCAAGTCGTGCACCGCGCAAGGAACGTGCCAATGCTAGAAAACGCGTATCGCGCAAGAAAGTCAAGGCCTGAATTGTTGGTTGATGGCATGAATAAAAACTTTCTTTTGACTCTGTCGACTGATCGCAGCTTTTATTCAAGATTGGTGACCGTTGTTAGTGATAATTCATCAACTGAGCTGCCTTCTTCATCGTACTGCCAGTTGTTTGGCACGGAGCAGTCCGGCTTCTGATACTGACCCTCGCAACGGCACATGTAGTCATCTGAGTTGAAATAAAGGCTGCACCTGAAGCAATGAAAACGCAATCAAATTAACTCAATATTATCGAACAATCGGTAGTAATGAAGACAGCAAATCGAAGCTGTTTATTAGCCAGCTGTGAGTGGGATTGTTTGCTTCAAAGATACTCACTCTGTGGATGGCTGCTGAAGCTGGCAGTTTCCATTACCAGAACAAATTTCTCTTCTACACTGCTCTAAGTTTCGCCTGATGTTCAAAAGAAACCTGAAATCTTTTTCATGTTTCTTTTAAATTTTTGCTGATTATTCGAGAAAACATCTAAAACGTTTGTTGCATTTTTTACACCACCTAAAATGTAGAGTTGTTGTATAAGAGTTCGGCGACTTTCAGGTACCTCTGCACTAATTTTCTACTGATGGGAGAGCTTTGCACTTCCTAGAGAATAGTCTGATTGTAGTATCAGGGCATGTAGCAGTTCAACCGATCTCTGCCTGTACAAAACATGCAGCATCCCCATAGAAATAGACTGAAACCGCTTAGGGCAATGAAGGGTGGGGGTCAAAAACCACATCTCCCAGTATGCTCATCTACCAAACGGACAGCTTTTGGATAATTTGGATTTTATGGATGGTTACATGTGGAATGCGACGTTTGGTCTCACAATCCATAAGGGAAGGGTCTCATCAGTGAGTGTCCCAGTAATGATCGTTGCGTCGCCAATTTCGGACCTCGATCAGTGAGCGCACTGCCTGTTTAAAAATAGGCTCAGCCCAAGAATAAGCTTAATTTCACTAGCAACACTTCATACAAAACGAGTCGTACAACTCGTGTGGGACACGGGAATCTTGGCCCACGAAGGTGTATGTAGTGCGTAGTGCACTGAATGTAGAAAAACTCACGGCCCAAATTGTGTGTCAATGTAGTTCGCAACACCATTACAACGGTCCTTCATATTCTTACTGGTACCCCAGACGACTATTCCACTTGCACCAAGATCTGCTGGTTGCTTCACGGTGTTGCACAAGTCGCTCTGCAAACAATTAGCAGAAAGCTCAGAATTCATTCGGATATTATAAGTGGGGTACGTGGAGATAGTATCAGGCAGTAATCCTTACTATATATAAAGCGCTCGCGTCTGTCTGTCCCTCTGTCTATTTGCATGGAAATTCGAAATCACCTGATAAAGTACCTGCAGAAGTTTTAAGCCTATGAGCGGTCGTGGACAAAGAACGCATGCATAAGTATGCATAGCCCAACTGGTGACTTATGAAGAAATCATTTCCTGTCATCTGAATGAACTCTGGATCGAAAAGTCGTTGTTTTCGCCTTCTGACGTTCCAGTCTCACAGCATTAGTGAGAAGTGGTAGAGTAGCGCATACTCTCCACGAAGATGGCCTGTCGGAAGTGAGTATGGGTCAGCAGATGGCACAGTGGTCACCGGAAGGTGGTTATCGCTTGCGGTATATTAATATGTATTTATGTGCTTTTCGTCCAAAACTGGTTCATCTTCTGCACAGGTCGCCCCCGATGAACCAGTTCAGTCCCGGCGACTTCTATGGTGCCAGAGGCATGACCGTTTCAAGGTAAACAGACGGTGAACACCAGACTGAAATTCTTATACGAACGATTCCGATTATTTCCAACCTTCAAGAAATGATAGTACGTAAATGATAGTAGATGGTCAACTATGCGGCATACAGTCGGCAATGACTTGTGAAATTATAGCTGCAGCTTAACCATTTTTCAACACATACTATCCTATTGAGGCAATTATCTTCGTACAGAGTACTCTCATTCATTTATCACAAACTATGGGTTAACAGATGCGCTCTCAATCCATTAGCAGCTTCTACGAAAAGCAAATTTTGTAGAGCCTGGAGAATATCAACACTTTCCGAATCTATTGGTAAAATACTGAATATTAATGTAATCAGAAAAGAAAATAAATCGGGGTCCGCCGCATTCTTAAAAACTGTCAGTGCGAGCTGCTTAACGTTGGACTAAGAAATCGAAGACCAGTCGGGCTGGACACGACCAGAGTGGTCACCGCCTGGATCCCTCGAGACGTCAAACGATCACCAGGATGGCGATGATCAGACTTCTTCGCCGAAGCTCTGCACGGAATGAATGCTGGGCCTCGTGTCCCTGAAGCGAAGACGATTCACTGGCCACTTTAGCCTGCGACAGGAATGAATGGAGACGTTATTGGCGCTCGAGGAAGTCGATGACCAACGGGACGACAGGTGATACAGGTAACGAGGGCGAGTACTGTAGCTACAAAAATTTCAACCACCCTCATTCAAACTAGCTAGACTTAATTATGCTCAAAGCCCTGTTAAACATGGCAACAGCGGTATACCTCATTATAGAACCAAGTTGGATTGGCATCGGAGTCATACTCGATTTTGGTGTATGGGAAGAACTTTAGTCGCCGTCCTTGCTGGTTCGCAATACGATTCGTTTCTGTAAGAACGGCCTGAAAAATCCGTCATTTAGAAAATGAAAAATTATCAGTTGTGAATAGAAAACAGCCATCACCGACTATCCGATACAACCTGAACGAAGCGGAAACTCTGTTCAGTAGTTTTGTCACCATACAAATATATGGAAGGAAAAAGAGCTGTACTGGCATCGTAGATTGGACCCAGCCTTCAACACGAATAAGTTTTTTGAGTTTCTGGAAGGCACAAGTCACGATAATCTTGGGTGTCTAGTTACAGGCGAATAACGGGTGATAATCCAAAATAGTGCAAAAGTGGCGAAGAAAACGTGAAAATCGGTTCACTCAGATAAACATAAGGCTTATAAAGTATTAGAATTAGGGATTGGACGAGATTGTGTCGACAAAAGTTGCGTGGAAGGGGTATTTGGACGAGCAACCAAATGTTCGTGTCGTTGCATGCAGCTGGCTGCAGCGAGCCAAAATGTCCAAAATAGCCATCCATTAGCTGATGGTCTTGGCGTAGGTGATTTTACTCTGCGCTACTCCTCTATTTACTGGTATTCTATCGAAGTAGTTATTCAGAGCAATCTTAGCTACAAGGAGTAGTAGCGGAATGAAAGAATGGCCCAAAATGTAATAACTTAAGCTACGACGATGAGCTGATTGCATAGTCGACAGAGCTGCTCCAATGCGGAGAGTAGTGCATGGAGAAGGTTTTCAGATCATGGTTCAGGGTGTGGCTCACAACCGGTACAATCGCTAAGCCCTTCTCGGTTCGATTTCGTGTTATGTGTTATACGTGGGAGCCAAAGACCTAATGTGGACATCTCGAAAACCATTTTCATCTGCTCTATTCATGACGCTTTAGTAGGAAACTCACTGGTCGTTGTACTCTTGAGCTGTCGTGGTGCAAGAATAGTCATCTGGGCGATCGCCAGCATCAGCGTTGCAGAACGGGTATTCGTAATAGCCCCAATGGCCTCTGGGACGCAGCTCACGAGCCACTCTTAGTGTTTCCACAAAAAAATTCCTGAAATGGTTTTTCAAGAACCCAATTCCATGATACTGAGGTACGATATCGAAAACGTAATCTTGTCTCACTCTCCCAGCAGGCCTCACTTTCCCAGCAGTTTCTCTAGACAAAGGATTATTTCAGATTTGTAAGCTTACCGAGCGGCTTGGTCAAACTGCTCTTCAGCCAGAACCTCAGCTTGCTCTGTTGATAGAGATGGATCGTTTTGCAGTACAAGCTGCACAGATTGGTCTTTGTAGACCTGTAATATGAAAGTAGACAAATTGACTGATCAACATTTTGGCCGAAGCTTCAGAGTAATCAACGTTTGAGTTGAAAGCTCTTGACTTTCAACATGTCCTGCTGAACTGTTCACACACTCACTCTTGCTCCACTCTGCTTTCATACATTTCGATATTTTGCTAAACTTACTCCTCGGTGAGTAAGTGAAAATAGAGGTGAATAGAGGAACCAAAAGTGATGCAAGGTTTTTGAATCAACTCTGGAAGTGGTAAAGGTGGGAAATGCTCTCTATGGATATGAGGGTAGGGCCGTACTCCAGTTAGGCAGCAGTGAGGTGAAGTTTACCAGACAATATTCGATTCTAAATCGGCCTCACTAAACATATTATAGCATTACCTGTTTTTCATCCCAATTCATTTTGTACAGTGGGCGCCATGCTTCCAAATCGATCACAGCGATTCCATCGAAGTTTGGATTAGGTATGTCATTTTGAATTTGCTGAGCCACAGCATCCAAATGAGCTTGTAATGAAATATTCTGTAATACAAAATTTCCATTACATTTTCCACTGCAAGAGTTGTTTATTGAGACTTGTCTCAATTATGTTGTTCGAAGAGTTAAAATATATTACAAAATAATGTGTCAAGTTTCTGAGGAACTTTAATCATTGCTGAAACCACATACTTATAGTAATTAATAAATAGTAGTGACCGATTACAATTGCCACACAGCCACCGAAAACACTTTTCGTGAAGGGAGATGCTTCTCCGAGGAGAAAACGCGCTTCATGGATCGGACCATCCCTCATGGGGAACATCATCCTAACGAGAGCACGAGTGGAATTGTTTAGCATGATCTTGCTCAGCGACTACGAAGTCATTCTTCAATGGTATTCAGAACTTTGCCTCATCCGCATCCGCGCGAAGTGTCACTATCTATTTGCCTCACGGTGATTATTAATGAGCTGTTTCAGTTTTAAAGTAGGGGGAAAAGCGTAGCTGTTGTCTCTGCTGGTAAGCAACACTTTTTTAGTCTGTAAGAATGTTCCAGAAAATTAAAAAATTCCGAAAGTTGTTTGTTCAGAATAAATTATGTTCAATTCAGTCAACTAATCAATGTAAAAGGGCAGCAAGGGCATTTCTGACTTTTTCGAGTTCTCCGATTTCTACTAGTGTTGCATAGGATTTTGTTATAAAGCTTCTTTAAAAAGTTCAGTTGGTAAGGGGGTCTCACGAGACATTCGTTAAAAACTTCATCACTAGGCTCATGTCTCATAGACAAGGTAAAAAACAGTTTCGTCGATGGTAGACTTACTCCGGTTACATAATGGGAATATTGGGAGAGTTTGTGATACCTTTGCTTACGAAACGATGTCTCTCCTTATTCGCTCAAGTGGGACCATTCCAAAGATACTTGTGGCCCAATTCGACTTCTTGTTTGGTACAATCAATAAAAAGCTTCAGATTATGAGGTCCGAAGCTCTTTTAGCCAGAAATACTCCCTTTGATAATGAGAGCAGTCGAATAGATAAAGCTGCAGTTTTTTATCGTAGTAAGCGTTTTTTCTTTGTAAGAAAAAAAAATAATTTTCTGCTGTCCATTGCAGAAAGAAATATTTTCGACTCAAATTAGGGATATTTTGTAATAAGATTCTTTGGATCAAAATTTGTCTTTTATCGAAGTTTATTGCTCACCTGAGGTAATCCTCCATTAATTGGCCGATTCGGGTCGTTATTTTCGTAGTAAGGATACAACGCAAACTTTGACTGATAAAAAACAACTACTGCGTCGCCGAAAAAGTGTTGCCCTAAATTGGATTGTTTTCAGTGAAAGTGGCGATTATTGTCAACTTTGAAATATATGTTATACACAAGCTTTTTCAAAAGATTTATGATGTGGTTATAGGCCTTCTTTAGAGCTTCCGCATCAAATCCAGGTTTTTCCTCTGAAACGCCTACGCTGTCATTAGATGAACGGCCAGAAAATCTCTCTCTTCCTCCAGTCTTTTCTCCTTTGAGGCTACTGCGCATGTTAGTGGGTTCATGGCCATTTTCAGACCATAATCCTCACGAAACTAAAGCTGGATAAATTAGAAAACGGTTTCGTGGTCCAGAAGCCGGAGAAACGGACAAAGAATGACTAAATCATCTTAAGATTAGTAAATTGATCCTTGAGGGTATGCTAAAGACAAAAAGCTGTAAAACAGCAAAAGTCTCAGCAGTGATTACAACCAGGCAGCATGACAGGCACTAATACCGACTATGATTCGACCAGACATGCTATGATTCTGACTCTCTAGCCTAGATTCTCTGACAAGCTTCACAGAGCTCCTACAAGTTTAACGATACTGTTTCCAATTTTTCTCACTTAAAATTGTATTTGGAACATCGTTTTTCACTGAGGCTCCAGTATTTTCATGGAATGCATTATCAGCGTTATTCATTTGTTTATTCGATTTTTTACCTTCGTTATGAGCGATTTCGAACTTGCTCAGAGGAATGTTGATTCCATCGTTCACGCATGGGCGACTGGCAACGTTCCAGATTACCTTCAAACATTAGTGTAGCAGCAACTTTTGAACTTCTTGATAAACCTTACCTTATAGAAACCTTGGACCCTAAATGAGATAATCAGTAGGTACAGGAAGTTCAGCATAGACTTGCAATACATGGCCATCGACTCACACTGCAAATCTAGTTGAAATTTTGTTTTCAGTGTTTCCCAATGAAAAAATACGGCACATTCATTCTTTTTCACTGCTGCTCCTCGTCGCAATCAAAGATTAAAGAAGTTAAGATGAAATTGACCAGCTGAGAGTATTTCTTTCGTTGTCCTTGAGTATTTAGAGCAACTGCAGCATGCCCTTTGAATAGATGGTAAATGGTTCACAACATTCGAGGTTTACCGTTCATCCTAGGAGAATTCTTCCAAGGTACAAAGATATTAAATTTATATAGATAGGATGGAGCGGGCGGGTGGAGCGTCTTACAATTAGTGCCACAGAACGGCCCTCTCTCCTGATACTACGTATACTATAACATTTGGCTGAGCAGTACAAAAGAATTGAGAGGTCTCTAAATGAGTATAAAATGAAGCAAAATGACATTCGACAGTATGTTCTTAAGGATCAAAAGAAAATTAGAGTTATGTAACAGCCTTGAGTCAGAAAGTGTGACCGCGTCTGAGTGTCAACGAGAACTCGTTCCCAGAACTGGTTAACTTTTTTCTGCGTCTTGACTCCAATTAATTATCGAGAACATGGCTTTTTGAGTGAAAAAAATTTTAGAACACAAAGGCGATAAAGGTTGGAAAGCTTCGAGGTCAGCAATGCTTTTCTTTTTCTTTTTTTTTCTTTTTTTTTGTTGACGGCAGGAAAGAGGTCTTTTCTGATGCTTTTTTTATTTTATCGCAGAAAATGGAATAGTATGGGATCTTCTCAGACGGGATTGATCAAAACTTCAAAACTTTATCCTTTGAAAGCGAACGCGTGGGTACATGCCAAACGGGATTGATTAATATAAAGACTAATTGTAAGTCGACTTATCTTATCCTATCTTATACTTATCGTTTTTATCTTATCTTTTATGTTTTTACGTGCTCTCGTTTTCGATTCGTTATCCTTCCGATCCTATGCACCTATAAAGGGCGCAATGGATTATGGTTTCTACTAGAATCATTCCATGAGGAAAATATGAAAAAGTAGCAGTAGGTACTCAGTTGTCGAAGATAAAGAACTTCGCCGAAGCTCTTATCTTAACCCTGAAGCGAGGTGTTTTCTTCAGTGAAGACTCCTTTTTGGAATATGTCGCATTTAAAAACACAACGTAAGACTTTAAAAGTTCTTGCCTTCAAAGGCATACTTCTAAAAAGAAGAAAAGAAAGAAAAAGATAAAAATGGCTCCTGAGGCATCCCCTACGGCTTACGCTTTATAGGCACATCGATCTGACACTTCCAGGTATGTCATGCGGGGTGCCGTCAGCTCGAAAAACTTTGAGGAGTGATCATTTAGTTCCGTTTGAAGAACAAATCAATTATTTCTGGCTAACCAAAAGTTAGTAGAAATCACGTACAATGCACGTGATATCTTAATAATTTTGGATAGATTATTATAGCAGGTCACAAGTCACCATCCGTTCCAGAAGTTAGAAATGAACGGGTGAAGCTCCTAACCACGTAGTACCTTCACCACTTTTTGTACAAGAAATGTATTCGGAGAATGGCTTGTACTCATACATTAGTTAGTTATATAGGTCGCTTCCAATTCCAAAAATAGCTACTGTCGGTAGCTGCCAAAGATCAGCCGCGCAAACAAAACCATGGCTGCAACACGAGAAACCAGATCACACCCCGTTCCCCTTAACATTTTAGCTGTACAATAGCATAATTATCCGAAAATAGAGCATGTTCAACTCCATGTTTTTTGTTATTTCGTTGTTTTTTTTGAATAAAATTAGAGTGTTTTTGTACCGCACAAGAATAATCGAGTCCTTAGTTCAAGATAACCAGCAGTTACCAATTTAAAATTGTCGGATTGTCTACCATTCAATTTGCGAAACGGTCTTGAGCACTATGTAACTACCGAGTAGAAACGATCCACTTTCGGTTGTTTACCCTTTGTGATTACAAGCAAAAAAGAAAATGCGAAGTGTTTTTCTGGTCAAATTCGTTGGATTGGAGAAAACAGCGATATATAATTGAACAAATTGGCTACCATTCATCTAGAAAAGGGACCAGTATCAGGACATTGAACGGCAGTTCAATGATGGGCAAGGAGTCCAACAAACCGACATCTTTCTGTCGGTTCGATGGACACTAATTTTCTGAAGAGATGGGAGCATTGTAACAAGAATGGGAGGTAGTCCTCGTTAACGGGAGCAGGTTGAATGTAACTCAGTTAATTTCACCTAATGAGTGTTTTTCAATCGAATCTAACATTACACATCGTCTGGTGAAGATTTAATGGCGAACAAGAGAGAACGACCACGCTGATTTTGAGGAAAGCACTTTGCCGACTAACAACAAAAAATAAGGAACGCCACTTCGCAAAGTTCCCGAGCCCACTAGATTTTATAAAGTACTGAACTGTGGCATCTATCGAGAAAAAAGAGAAACAATACTAAATCCAAATAAAAACTTTAATTTATCAATTTGTTCAATGAAACCCTCCGACAGTACATCAACATCGGGCATGACACTGATCCCAGTCAATATGTTCTATGGGAACAATATGTTCTGTATTCTGTATCCCTTAGCCTGTCGAGACCCCACTTTTCCTCGCCTTCTCTATGGCTTTACAGCTTTTCTATTCACTGCCGATATTGATCCTGATCGGCTCATCACGCTGTACGTGTGAGCGCTAATATGCTACACACATACGTTACGGAAACCCTTCTTCTCCTCACCCTCCTAAAGGCACAGTTCACTATAACTTTGTGCAATCCAGATCATGACGAAAATGGAACATAAGGTGGAAAATAGTGCGATGAAGGGAAGAAACTGCGCGAATCGCTGTTCCCAAAGTGAAAAAAGGCTTCAAAAACCGCTGAAAAGGGGGTTGGACGAGAGTGAGACCAGAAAAATGGAGAAGAATAGGGCGTTTGGATGAGCTATACAGTGTGCGTCAGTGCGTAGGTGTGGGTCCTGATGCGAGTAACTGACTGCCAAAGGCAAAAATATATTCACTCAAAAGTAAAGTCAGCCAAATAGCCCACCTTTTCACGCCTCTTGGGCTAGAACTTGCATAAAGGTCATAGCAGCAGAAATAACAACAGAGAATAAAAGAATAGGAAAGAAACATCGCCCCATTACTCGGCAATCAACTGATTGCGTGTGGGTTCTGACGCGAACACTTGCAGTCTGTAACGCCTCGACACTCGTCTAACGTGACATCGGTCGAGGGGCGGGAATGCCGGGCGATCAGGTAACGGGGCTCTAACTATGCCCTAACTTTTGCATTTTTGAGCGCCAGAGGGTTCTTCCTCTTGCCCTTGGGGGTCACTAGGTATCCCTAAAGGGAAAACTCAGAAACCATTTTTATCGTGAACCGTGCCTTTAACGGCTTGAATGTCGTTACGAAGGTGAAAACAAACGTGGTGAGAGATCTATAAAGGAGAGGGTAGTGGTTCGAGTTCGGTCTAACGCCGAAGTTTTGTCTATGACTCACAAATCTTTCGAAATTTTCGTATCGCGTACAACAGCGAGAGAACAATAAAGAATATCAAGTCCTTTGAGCAGTGTTGTTTTCTCGTTGTCATAGAAATAACAACTATTATAGGTTCCTTCTAAGTTCATGAGCTGTAGGGTGGAGAGCGGGAGGGCAAATGCGACAGTGCGCCGTTGGAGTTGCTAGCCGTGCCACAACGAGACAAGACCTGCACTTCTCCTACACGTGCACTTATGTAGTATTGTGGTCGGTGGAGAAAGGCGTGCACTTATGTAGTATTGTGGTCGGTGGAGAAAGGTTATGCGAAGCCGAAGGCTCGGATTTGAAATGTTTAGCATTTAGCAGAGGATCTTCTGTGGCATTGTCCACGGCTACATCCGTCGCCCCCCCCCCCCCCCCCACAACCCCCGTTTCTTCCCAGAACTTTTGAGTACAAGGTACACATGCGGCGCGAACAATTCATGCAGCCTGAGCCTGAGCAGCAGTTGTTCCCTAGAACTTTTTGTCATCCCTCTGACTTTTCCTAATAAACAAGTACGCACTCAACCTGCGTCGTAAACGCGGGATTGACAGTAAGTAGACAAGATTTCCTGACTGTGGGAAGTATAATCTATGATGTCGTTCTCATGCTGTTATCCGCTCATCCCCTCGGAGAGGGCTCCCATCCATGAGGTCGCCTGCCAGAATCATTTCTGTGACTAGGTTCTAAGGTGTTTGAGACGATCACTGCGAGAATGAAAGAGCCAGGATTTGGAGTGAATGACCACCACTGTTGATCGGTGCCCAGCTTGCGACGACTGCTCTATGAAATGAACCTCACGAGAAAGTCGACGGTAGACAAGTTGTGAAAGTTGTAATTAGCCATTGGCGTTTTGCTTTCTTAATTAATTTGTTCAGGATGATAAGCGGTATCAGGATGTAATGCACAATCGTGCCCGACTTCGTTTTTCTATCTGGGAGCCTATCATTACTCACAATTCATATTTACTAGTTTCTAGCTCCAAGTATTTAATAGTGCCGTGGTACTGTTCAAAGCATAAGTTTTTATTCACTAACTACGGTATAACAGATACGGTGGTCTCATTAGAACAGTCCATTCCTTCGTATCCACGGTCGCACTGACAATCATAATCGAAGAAATTGAAGTCGAAGCTACACCTGGAATCATTGAAAGCTTGAATTGGTTTCTTGGCCATGGTTTCGAGATCTACACGTGAAATCGTCCTGGCTGTTCCTATAGGTGAATTTGATGAGTGTGTCTTACGTTCGTGCTGGATGTCGAAGTACACAGACCCCTCTACCGGAGCACGCCATTTGCCTGCATACATTCAATTTTCTCCTGAGGTTTAGAAGCACCCTGAAAATAGCTAGCGTTATTGGTGCACCTGACTACAACTTGTTCATGCAATCAGTTATCATAGCCAATCTGTTACAGTGCTTTACCGCTTTTTGTTAGTAGAAAACCAAAGGAAAAGTTAGTTCGGTGGCCTTTGGAATGACGCAGTTGTCAGTGTTTTCTTTTTTTACATTTCAAAATCAGGACGATATCTCTTCTCTGATTTTGCTGGGATCTATTAGGGTGTCCCAAAAGTTTTGAGAAATTTTATTTGGTTTGTTCAACACAAAAATACTACAACAAAAAGGTGAGATCAGTAATCGAGATAGTGGCCTTCTTTAGCCACGACGTCCCTCCATCGACTGGGCAGAGCACTGATGCCATTCATCCAGAATGGAGAAGGGCGTGAAGCGATCCATTCATCCACTGCATGTTTGACCTCCTGACGATTGTTGAATTTTTTCCCTTTCGTGTACGCCTCCAGGCTTCTGAAAGCATGGTAGCCACAAGGACTAAGATCAGGTGAATATGGGGGGATGGGGCAGCCAGGTAATCCCAAGCCTTTCCAGCTCCTCAGCCGTCGCCCTAGCATGATGTGGTCGAGCGTGACTCATCAAAATCAGAAACTTTCCCTGCATTCGGTGTGAAACCGGGGCTCCAGACACCATCTCCCGCAGCTGCTCGCAGAATACCCTTACAGTCACAGCAGTACCCTCAGGTAGGATCTCACAGTAAAAAAAGCCGGCGGAGCATAAGAAAAACGAGATCGTATTCTTTTCGACGTGTTCCCCACGCTTGGCAACGGCTTCTGGCCTTATGACGATTGGTAGCCACTGCAACTTCCTGTATGGATTATCATAAGGAACCCACTTCTCATCCTGAGCGATGATGAAGCTCGTCCAATCCACCGTTCGCTTGCGGTCGAGTAGCTTCCGACACACATCGACCCGCACCTGATGCTCGCTCTCAGTCAAGGTGTGGGGGATGATTGCAAGAATTGCTGCGCGAAAGCGACGTCTGCGTAGGATGCCGTGGGTGGTGGAACGGGGAGCAGAAGTCGTCCTCTCCATTCCTCTCAAGCTTTGAGAAGGATTGCTTTGGACGGAGGCTAAGACAATTTCGGTCTTAGTGGAACGTGGACGTCCGCTCCGTGGCACTTCGTCGAAGTGAAACTCTCTCTAGAGAAGCGGCCGTACCACCTATAGCAGGTGGCGAGGGATGGTGCAGTACTGCCCATCGATGACTGCAGTTCATTCCGCTCTTGAGTGGCGGAGTGACCAGATCGGTAGTAATGAAGCAGAAGGCGCCTGTAGTGGTGTCAGTCGAAAATAAATCAAATGTTGATAACTCACTTCCAAAGATAAAGTGCAATACTGTTCTCTTGTTATGATGATCTGCTAAGCGTGACCTCTTACTGACCTTTTCTCCGTGGCTCTGCCTCGGCGCTTTCTTGCGCAGCATGGTTGCGAAATACATGACCAAAATTTTCTCAAAACTTTTGGGACACCCTAATAATTTACTGAAATGCAGCGCTATTTTCCTTTCTTGTTACCTTGTGAGAAGAAAAACAGGACATGCAGTTAATGTTCATCGGTTCTATTTTACTTCATAGTTCTGTGTAGTTTTCGGCTGTCACCAAACAGCCGTGATATTTCAAAGGATGGAAAAATGTTCATGAAGTTGTTCTAGTCCTAGGCTACACTTACTTATTAACTTGATTGTGTATAAGCAATTTTTCCAAGTCTTAGCAGTTAATGTCCCAAGTCTGACAGACAGCATACAGTACCCGCTGTAAGAAGTCGGGAAAAGAGTCGGGTGCGGGTAATTCGCATTAGCTCTTCTTCTGCCTTTAACCGCAACAAGTAGTTTCAAAGCCTCTTTTGTTAAATTGTTTATTCGATTCTGCTCATCAAACCGTACAGAGTGTTCCCTGAATGCCTAGAGAAGTTTCATCTCGGAATTGACTGAAATGGTGAAGGAGAATCCGTTCGAGGGACGCGCTCCCGCATTCGACCTCCATTCAAATCGTAGAGGCGTAATGAATGCTTATGTAGCCTTTACCATGACTTTGCCAGCCGATGTCCGAGACAGTGCTTTTATCCTTTCAGACAAGTCCGGTACGAACTAACCGACATCGAGGGATGGAAGGGTTTGTTGGCCTAAGTGGAAATTGATCCGGGATTCGTGGATATTGATCGTGGGGATGTGCGCCACTTGCCATTACACCACACCACCTCCGCCTTTGCTGGCTCATTCGTGGTAATTTAATTAGTAATGGTTCCGACTTGTCAGATTTATCTACCCTATTTTTCGATAACTTTTATGTTTGAAGAGGATTGTTGAGTTCGAGGAGGTTGGCGAAGTAATCCACTAAGCTGGAATTTTGCTGTTGACGTCAAGTGATGAAGTACAGTGCTTTGAATGGAGTTTCAAACCCCCTTTCATTGATAGAATTGAATACAGCTGAAAGTTCCTCGAACAAAAGAAAACTCACGGTCCAAATTGTGTGTCAATGTAGTTAGCAATACCATAACAACGGTCTTTCATGTCCGTACTGGTGCTCCACAAAACCAGCCCTCTCGCTCCAAGGTCTGCCGGTTGTTTCACAGTGCTGCAGAGATCTTCCTGAATTTGGACATCTGAACTTATATAAAAGGATGTCTGGGATGAGGATTCCTGAAGAATGGACGCTTTATTCTTTGTGCAAAAAGTATCGGAAGACTCGGTGTGCCTGTTATAGATTATTCTTGTGTCTTGGGTACACAACTTATTAGATGATACATTCTACTATATAGCGAAGGAACGTTGGCCATTTGACGGCTCTAAACTGAGGTGCACGAGTGCAGAGAATAGCCTTACGAAGAGAATTCGGACCAAATGTCAGTCGGTACGGGACAACGTGTGCAATTGCCTTATGAATTATCAGGTTATAAGATAATCCTGCAACACTAAACATGCTCCTCCAGGAGAAAAGCAAACCCCTTTTCAAATGTTTTCGCGCCTAACGGCTGTGGAATGTTCCTTAAGGATTCATAGATGGGCTCGTGAAAATGTTTCTCATGAACTACAACTATATGACCATAAACTAAGCCTGTCTGAAAAGACGAATAGGATGTACGCGGCTGAGTCTTTGCTGCTTCGTACCCATCGAAAGGACTTACGAGACATAGTGACTGAAGATGAGAGCTGGTTGCTTCACGTGAACCATACACGTGAGCACCGTTGGGCTGTGCGAGGTGAAAATTAACCTACGCAGCCAAACTGCTATTCAGTGGCACTACAGTGACGATCACAGTCTACGCTAACCAGCTGCGAAAAATGGCCGACGTAATGCGAGAGTTGTACCCAAAAAGACTCAATTCCTTCCTACTCCACGATAATGCACGCCCGTATGTGGCCAACGAAACGCGCTAAAAAATTATGGACTCGGATGTGGAGCACTGCCGCATCCGGCTTATTCACCGGACCTAGCGCCCTCTGGTCATCACCTATTCAGAGCACTGAAGCATCATCTAAGGGACTAAAAAAAAAATCGATCGTTGTCTACTCGAAGATGAAATCGACCACTTTTTTTTCGTAGCAGCCACCAAAATTCTGAGAGGGATTGAGAAGCTATGCAGCTATGCTATGCAAGATATGCACGTGCTAGATAATAATGGTGGTCACATTGTAGATTGCAGGTTTCGTTTAATTAGGAAATATAAAATTCAACAACTTGTCCAAAGTGTTGCGAAACTTATCTTCCAACCTAATATATTCTTAGAAATCGTGCCCCATTTCAAATTAAGCGATATGTTGAACCTTTATAAGGTCGCTCAGAAGGTCTTATCTCTGGAAGTATCGAGTGGCAGCGAGCGCCAAAACCAGCTTTTGAAGGGTCCCATCTTTACGACATTGCAGTATGAGGCCGTCTCAGTGGCCATAACTTACCAATAGTAGGGAACTTTCAAGCACTCATCATCGCGAACTACGCCTTTGATGTCCGAAACCAATGAAAAGGATCATATCATAAGGTAAGTAGTCTGGAATTGCAACAAACCTTATTGTAAAACCACGTATAGTCAGTACGCGGATCGTATTCGAATTTTGTATAAGCGAAGAAATTCGGTCGCCGTTTCTGCTCGTTAGCAATACGCTTTGTCTCTTTTAGGAGAGCCTGAAAATGCCTTTCATTTCAGTAGAATCCTGTCAAAATGATGCAGAAAAAGATCAGTTATAGCTTGACCTGAACATAGCGGAAGCTCTGATCTGAGGTCTTCTTTCCATTCAAGTAGATAGACGGGAAGAGGGCTGTGCTGGCATTGTATATAAAAGCTAACCTGAAAAATCATCATTGTGGTTATCGTAAGTTCCCTTTCCTTTCACATCATATAAGAGCAACCGACTTATTGTTGTACCGCTTGGCTTCCTCTTTGCAAGAAAAATCATCTGGAAGTTCACCAGCATTCCCATTACAGAAGGGGTAATCGTAATAGCCCCAGCGACCTTTCGGTCGAAGCTTGATAGCTAGTTTCAGCGTTTGCGTGAAGAATTCGCTGTAATAATGTTACAAAATTAATGCAAGTGATAAGTAATAATGTTACACGGTCAAAAAAATTACTGATCCCCTCGCTTCGATCATAATAAGCTCACCGCGCAGCTTTGTTGAATTCCTTTTCCGCTTGCTTATCGACTTCCTTCCTTGACAGATCAGGAAACCTAGCCTTTACAAATGCGATGGATTGCTTTTTGTAGACCTAGGTAGGTGTAGGGCAAATTCCGATCATTCATCAATGAAATCCTAGACTACGTATTTCACTTCTTCTCGAAAGTGGGTAGGGTCGAATGCAAACTTCTCTTAAACGACGGTTTTTTTAAAACATGTTCTCTTGTCCGGCCATATTGCCCTAGTGCGAACCAACCTAAAAGGCTGAAAGACTTACCTCGCCAGAGCGGAAGTTGATCGGATTCATAGACTACTCGTGAGGAGGGGCGCCTCTTGGCTTAATCCTACCTTCATTCTAGATTTGTGCTGAAGATATTGCATAATCTTTTTACGATCCTTTTCTCTGTTCTTTGCAGTAGAAGTTATGTGTACCTTCTTTTCTTTGAAGTATTAGACACTATAGTCCACGACAATGAAACTTTTGAAATTCCTGGAGGATGAATCTTTTGTTCTAGGTATGCCACATGGGGCTTTGCTGGGTCGCAAAGCGCTCTACAGTTAGGTAGAGTGCAATGGGAACTTTGTCTTGCCGTTCGGTCGACTTCAAAAGTAGCTAGTTGGGCGCACGCGTCTCGCGCAGGCGGAGAGAGACGTTGCGTGACTATGGTCCGACGACGACTCTAATGTCTCAATTATTCGATCGTCTCGCCGCTGTCTATCATCCCGCCAATCGCGTCGTCATCCGACAATGCCTCTAACGCAGCTTCACTTTGCTCCACCTCACCTCTAATGATCCAAATCAATTCTTCAACTTCCCACTGGTGACATCGCACTCATCTTACTTCACTCTTACGAGCAAGGGACATCTTGAGATACGACTCGCAACTGCCGCTGGTGAGATTGAATGCCGACGTGTCGTAGAAGGTTGGGCTCCCGGATGACCTCCGAAGAAAGTTCTCGGCAGAGATCACCGTCGCACGGCTGTCGCTCGAAGCAACGGGAACTTGGGCAGGGCAAAGTCCGACTCCGTAAATGGCCACAACCAAAATCATTTTGGTTGAAGAGCTTCAAAGAGCTTGCACGAGCCACAATGGAGCACGTATTATATGTTGGAAATTCAAACAGTTGATTGTCCGGAGGTTTCAATTATGAAGAATCTAGAGAGCCCCAGCCCCATGTGGCAGCAAGAGTACTGCAGCTAGGTAATTTTTACACATTTGTACAGGCATGCAACAATCTCGTTCAGGCACCCTTTTTGAGTCAAAGTCTGGTACTTTACTTTACTACTCCTGAGAGGTGTCAAATTCTGCAGATTCACCTACGCTAACGATGCTCCATTCTGTAACTATACTTCCATGCTCCAGCGTAAAAAGAGTATCTCAGAAATAATTGTGAACTATGCTAGCAATTGTACAAAGGCAGTGCCTTTGCTTTGCCTACAAATTTAGGCTGAGGCCGGACTGCCTGTTCCGAATGAATTTATCGAATTCGCAGTGACATACCTTTTTTGGTCCCCAATTCATTTCAAAGAGTGGTCGCCATTCTTCTAAATCGAGCACAGCGATTCCATCGAAGTTCTTATTGGGAATTACACGCTTGATTTGTTTACTAACAGCAGCCAAGTGATCCGCTAATGAAGCATTCTGCAAAATATGTTGTTATGGCCACTCAAACTATTTACCAGAAGACTACCACAGATTCAGCATACGGATTATTAAAAATTGCGCGGAAAATGCAAATTTTTTATACGATGATTCAGATGCCCGAAGCATCCTAATGAAGCTGACGAGCTGAGCTCTAAGATATAATCGATCTGAATATTAGCAGAGATTAGCAGAGAAAAAAGCAAGGAAGAAACCCGAAATTACTCCTTTTGCGCTATTTTTGGTTTCGCCTCTGTAGAGAATTGGAACTTGGCATAACATTAGATGCTTAGTCGAGTCGCGCTTGGCTGGTCACTGACAAGCTTTGCCTCTTTTGTGCATAGGAACGGTTGAGTTGAAAGCCATCCACGGCGACCCTATTCCTATCTATCGCTGCTGCGTAAACCGTAGCTTGGTATAGTGATGGGTCATTTTCCTACCTACTTGGCCTTCGTCTCCGGCTGTATCTGCATTGTGTCTTCCAATAAATCGTCACGTCCAGTTGTCTGTTCAACAGCAAGCTACCACGATAACATAGGACACAACAGCCCCCTTGGCAAGTATCTTCAGCAGGAGACGTTTTTCGTTTCATCATTGGTAATGGTACCATGTGGAATGCAGAATGAACCTAGTGACAGAAGAATGGATGTCTGCATTACGTAAGAGTCGATTATGCAGCTAGTGTTATTATACTTTGGGGTGCAACTTGTTTCCTTCTCTTCGACTGAATTTACTCGTGTTCCTCCAATGCACGCACCAATGGATATACCTTCAATCTGAGGGTACTGATGCACAGCATGCCAAAACTTTGACGAAATATTTTACAGACTTTAGTTCCGAGAATACAAGACCGCAGGACCTGGGCCCATATGTCGCCAAACTTCCTATTCGATATGCTTGGCGGTCTCTATGAAAGTGCAAAACGCTCACTCAACAGGGAATCAGAGAGACTGCTATGCTCCATGATAACAGTATTGGCAGATATCTTCTTGTACGATTGTTGTATGCGCATTCCACGTTTTTCGCACAAGTGGCTCCTTTGTAGATTGATATAACTTCATTAGAATGTCACTCGTGCAGACAAACGGAATTCCTAAGAGGATTTGCCAATTGAGTATTCGTCTGAAGGTATGTGCTGCTCGTGTAGACCGAGCAGAGTTCATCACGCACTGGACGTGAACGGTATTATTTAGCCGATGCTTCTATACTTCGTAAATATATGTATAGGTTCGACTGCGATAGTAAAGCGATTTAAAGGCACAGTTCACGATAATTTTGGGGTATTCGGTTTTTGGCGAAATTTGACAAAAAATGTGAAATACGGCCTACAATAGTGCAATGGTAAAAGAGAAAACGCGAAAAAATATGAATATAAAAAAATAGAGAGCTACAAAAAACAAGGAAAAGGGGGGTCGGACGAGCTACATGGCGAAAAAAAGGCGATAAGGGATTTCTCGGTCGAGTCAGACAAACGCGACGCAGTGTCTGCCATTGCACACAACACACCAAATAGCTGATTTTGGCTTATTCATTAAAACAAATTCTCCTACCGCTATTAATCTGATTTATTGTGCAGTATCAATTTCGACCTTTTGACGAAGGCTGAGAAAAATTAATTAGAACCGAATAGCGTAGAATATAGTCGAATACTAGAAAAACAGCCTAATAGTAGTCCCCGTATGAGGCGGTCGACCAGCTAACCGTCTGTGGGCAATTTGCCAACCAGCCTATCGATTTTTCACTAATGGTGCTCCAATGCGAAAGTAGTGAAGGACAATTAGAACTCATAGCCAACCTAGCGAGGGGCGAAGGCCTCCCGTCCCCCACTGTTACTGCCCTTACTGTGCCCTATCCGAACCGTTTTCCGACCTCATTCCTGCACAAGTGGTATCGGAGAGGGCGTCGAATTCAAACCATGTGCAAATCTCCGAAACCATTTTTTCGTGAACTGTGCCTTTAAAGCGACAGTGGCGCTGACTGGTAAGTGTCCCACTCGTGAAAATCTGAAGTTTAGTACGACCATGCAACATGACGCCTCATATACAATAGGACCTCGATCACCAGAACGATTACATTCGACAATGAATGAAGGAATGTGTATTTCCACTTTCTGCTATATGAGGGTGCCTCCAGAATCACCTCTCAGACTAAACCTGCTCTCATCCGAAGTGAGTCATCCTCAATCGCTCGTCCATCCGCTGTGCTCCTGCTACAACTGAAAAGGTGCCAGTGCGCTAGGTCGAAGGAACATGACGTAGTGGTCGTGGACCACCGTGCAGTTATCGCTACCACTGTAGAGCGTGGAATAGTTCTCCTTGGAGTCCCGTATCGTTACGATCGCATAAGCTGACTGATGTGGATCCTTTTTTGACTGCTGCACAATATTGCAATCATGATGTAGTTTAACTTCCTCGTCGACTTTCTCTTCTTTGAGTACCAGCACCAGAGATTCGGAGCGCTCTCATTCCCAGAAAACAGCGCTATGAACGATACCGGTTCCACCTTCCTCGCGTAAAGTCATCTAGATGCTGTCTACAGGATATGTTGCATCGACTGTTTTGATTTGCGCTGACGGTTATAATTTGTGCCTTTTTGAGCAATTGTCTCTCAAAAAAAGCTTCAGCTCCTCGTCCGTAACCGTTATACGTTTAGTCAGCTCCACTACTTTTTTTATTTCCACCCAGTCGCTGATGTTTTACGTTCTTCATTCACATTATCCCCAACCTTGGATTTTGCACACCACTGTGCTTGCGTCGAAGAATCAGAGAAAGCTGAATTTTCATAGTTTGTGAACTAGTGAGGCGGTGAGTTGAAGAAGATTCGTTTCCAGAAACCGCCGCAGCAAAGATGATGTTTTCAAATGCCCGCGCACTGAATACTAAGTCAAGTCACGAGTTCCCTGCACGAGTCCACCATTCAAATGTGTTTCCGAAATTGCAGAAGGCTGCGCCGCACACGACGTGACCTGGTGCCATTGATGATAGAATCGAACATTCGGAGAAGGTCTATGAAAGCTATTCCCCAACCTTACTGTTTTGTTCTTAAGACTATTCTCAAGAAATAAATGTGTCAGACTAACAAGTACATTGAAGTCGAGGACGCGAGAAAGGAAATCGAAGCTGTATGTATTCCAATTTTTTTAATCCTGTTTCGACAGCTTCTATTGATTGTACTCGTCCATTAACAGGTAGAGCGAGTTCTGAGATTGAAGCAGGTGGAAAGGACGGTTTTTATCTGGATTCTTAAGTTGAATGGATTGAACCATTCAGCTTGGGAGCTATGACTGCAGCGGCAAGGTCCATGGAACGACCGAACGTCGAAGCAGTAAAAAGAAATCAAGCACTACCGGGATCGACGGCACTTTCAATCAAATCAATGAAACATAATGTTATAATATGAACATGTTTTTAGTAAGAACCTTTAGAATAACGGACTTACCCTATGTCTTTCGTACCTGGGGTATGCCTCCGTTCACGGGTCGTTTTGGGTCATTATTTTCATAGTACGGACAAAGCCCGAATTTCTTCTCATAAAAAATTACTATTTTCTCTCCGGTAAAATTGAAACCTGAAAGCAAATTTCGTTCATTACTCCACGGCTCACCCGCCCTCAAGTGCCATTATTTGATCGAAATCATGAGTACAAGTCGGATTGCCCCGCTAACGCCTAGGGCTCCAGCTTTTCGTATGAAAATAGCCTATCGCCTACGTTCCTCCAAATTTGGACGTCTGGTAGAGAAGAGTAGGAGGTGAAAATTTTGGGCTGAACACACGCACACACACCCGACACACATTCTGGGAGCACCACGCCTGAGTTTGTGAGCAGTTCTACTCAACGCGTGTGCGGCACAGTTCACGATGATTTTGAGGTACCCGTTTTCATTAAAAAAGCAGAGGTGTACATTGGAAATAGTTCATCGGTAAAGAAGAAAGCGAGAAAATTCGCGAATTCGGACAAATACAGGTCTCCTCAAATGTAGAGAAAGTTAAGGTTGGACGACATTACCATGACGGAAATAACAATGGAAAAGGTATTTGGTTGTTGCATTTCATTGTTGTTGATTTCAGTTGTTGCATTTGCGCAAAGAGCTAACTACATCAAGGCAGAAATGTAGAGAATTGCCTTTCGCTGTCGTTATGGGTCATGACAAGTTGCTTGAGCTTTCTACATGGGTTCCCCTTGTGAAGCCTTTGCAATGCCGGTAAAACTCGTCCGAGGATACACACAGTACAATCTTCGAACCTTTATAACGCCCGAACTGGGCCGTTTCCGGCCTGAAAGCGCCAGATGCTATACGAGCGAGTCTAGAATTCATCCTATGGGGAAATCTCAGAAAGATCGTGATCATTCCGTCTTTTTCCAACTTCACGGCGCGAATCCAGCGAGATTACGTTCCTTTTAATGTTAGCAATACAGGAGACAGCATGAGAACAATTATGGTAGTGTTGAGCGCTCTAAGCCCAAACCAGCATTTTTCGCCCTTCGTGGGCGGATCTGCCTATGCTACATGCCATGAGTGTTCCTATCCTGCCGACTGCACTCCTACCAAACTTGAATGCTCTAGATCCACTGGGACACGAGCTATAAATTTTAAATCAGACAAACGCACAGAGAGACACAAACACACCAAAAGACATACTCAGCGGATCATATAAGTAGGATCATTGAAGATTTTGTTTTTGAAATGTTCGCTAGCATTGAAAAACTTGGCTCACCTTCATTGTGAACGATTTTGAATTTGTTGAGAGGTATGTTGATTTTCTTCTTTTCGCAAGGGCGGCTCGGCAAATTCCAAAATACCTTCAAAACCAATTTGATGATGGGTTTAGTTGCACAACACTACTCACCTTATAAAAACCTTGAGCTGCTGTGGAGACAATCAAAAAGGAAAGTAGAGATTGTACTGACAGAACAAGCGCTTTCATGGCGAGGGCCTAAACAAAGAATATGTAGTAAGCTATTAATGTTGAAGGATCTAAAAGACACTATAATGCCCGCAGGCTGCCTTTCATTTTATCATTTCTTTCGGGTAAAATGACAATAAAAATTGCTTTATAATGTAAGCATTCGATATTGTCGAGACAGAAGCGGTAATTGAAGCTTTAGCCAACCGGGGAAATCCTTCATAACAACTAAGGGTGCTTCGTGAGTTTCACACAAGCATACTATCAGGATATCGCCATTGTATGAGTCATTCCCAATGTGAAAAGAATTGATAGGTAGTACGATGCCATCTTGTCCGAACTTTTCACTGCTGTTCTCATCTTACGTTATTTGCAAAAGGAAAATTGAAAAGATGAAGTAAGTAGATACAAGGAGGTCGATGACCTCTACTTGCATCACACCAGCCCTGCAGACGAGCAGGTGGAAAAAACGACAAGAATATCTTCGAATTCTCTAGCTACGTGTATCTAGGTCGGGAAGTCAACATGATGAAGACCTGATGCCGGAATCGAGCAGAAGGAATTGCGTGGCGTGTGAAGTATTCAAGAATATCGAGGAGGCATCGAAGAATACAAAGAATGCCGGCTCCGCACTCTCCTTTTCGATACTGCGGTCCTCCCTGCTTTCACAAGCACCCCAGGGCTTGGACTCAAGAGCTGGTCGCGGATGAGGTCAGCGTCGTACAAAGCACCGTAGGAAGGACAACGCAATTCCCCTCATGCACGTGAATGGGAGAGGGGGATTTGGTCGCGTCACGCAATGCTGTGAGGTTGTGAGGGCAGTTGGTCCAACGTGGCTGCTTACTGATCACCTTGGAACGTCAAACGAACATTGGTGCCTCCGCTATAGTGAGTCTTCTTCACGAAAGGAATGCTGTGCTTCCTGTGTCCGGTCACCTGGACTACACTGGCTGTCGATAGGGACAAATGAAGACGTTACTGGCGTCCGCTTAAGGGAATCCATGATCAACGGGACGAAAGGTGATAAAAGTGGTAATAAATAACTCTATGCGAAACGGTTGTGCGAAAAACAATGCAAATCATGATATACTCTTTCCTCACATATATGGAACTTATTGTTAGAACTAAACTCTGACATCCATGCGGCGGTCTTGCGTAGCTCTTTTACTGAATAGTTTCCTTTAACTCTTCCCGAGGTTTGTATACAGGCTTTATTAGGCTGACGTTTCGGCGGAGTTGCCTTCTTCAGAGCCTAGAAAGATCATATCAATCCATGACTATCCGATCAAACGTCTCCACTGCCACACTGAAGTTCGAGACCCCCAGGGCACGCAGGTGATTGAAGGAGAACCACCCACCGTAGCGTTGTGGATTCTTCGAAACCAACCAGCAATCAATGATAATAATCGACCAGTCCAGCTGAGGTAATCACAAGTCACCGATCCAAAAATGAATGTGAATCGTTGGGAAGAATGCCTCGCAATCACGCGGGAGCTGCGGCCTTATATAAAATTGACCTTCACATAGAGACTCCTAATGAAGGCTTACCCCAGCTGTGACTGGTCGATTATTATCATCGATTGCTGGTTGGTTTCGAAGAATCCACCAAGCTACGGTGAGTGATTCTCCTTTAATCACCTGCGTGCCCTGGGGGTTTCGAACTTCAGTGTGGCAGTGTAGACGTTTGGTCGGATAGTCATAAATTGTTATGATCTTTCTAGGCTCTGAGAAGGCGACTCCGCCGAAACGTCAGCCTAATAAAGCTTGACCTCGTGAAGAGTTAAAGAAAACAACTCAGTAACAGAACAATTATGCCGATGTTCATGAAAAGCCGTACGTGGAAGTCTTGCGTAGCTTCCAAAGCTCATTTCTACGCTACCTCGAGATAGATATGAGCTGCAGCATTTTGGGTTATTGACAAAATCTTGTGTACAGAAGTGGAGGCGTCGTAGCGGCTATTGGGCTTATCTATTTCTTGGAGTTTGGGTGTGGTCGATGTGTAACAGAAATAGCACTGAAGACGAAGAAGGACGAAGAAGTACTATCAGAAGCAATGATTATCTGGAGCGCATTCCTCGGCGAATGGACTTCCAATGAATTCGAGAACTTGCACTAGGGGAATCAGGAGAGCTGTCGTCGGCAGATCTTTCGTATCAAACACGAAGACACTTTTTGATCCAATTTTAACGTATGATAAGCAACTACATACCAGAGAAGCTAGGTGCTCGCAGTGTCTAGTTCGCAATGTCCTTCGTTACCATTTCTTAAACCGGATAATTGTTAAAAGAGTAAGATACTGTCTGTAAGGTGTCCTAATGTGGGCTTAATTCCTCCGCCAGTCCTTGTCTAACTCCTCTAATAATGCTTTCACTATGTAAAGCGGTTATAATGCCCCAGAACTCTGTATGAACAAAGGAATGCGCCTGCTTCCATTTGCTGGAACGTGAATATTCGTCTTGATTGTTGTCTTTCTGATCTTTAAAGTTCTCTAGTGGCTGAAGATTGTCATTATGGTATTTTCGAAAATAAAGACCAGACTTCCATCAGTTGATAAATAAGCTGATTGACGTGAGGATATGGCTTGGATTGATCTGCTTTGTTGAAAACAGATTAAAGGAAATGGCAAAGAATGAAAGGAAAAACCATAAGCAATTTAAAACGTTCGAAAAGGAATTTCCGCACTAAGTTCTGAGGACGATTGCCAAATCCAGTGACTACACTAAACTCCGAATTCCTTACAAATCACCTAGTCGTAGCGCTAGATAAGAACATATCAATGTGTCTATTTCTGGCTAAAGAAGTCAGCCAACATGGTTTACTGCACGCAAGCAAAACATCGAACACTCATAAAAGTGTATTCTGAAGCAATAAGGGTTGTCTGAAGTTCGGCGTGTTGATGTCTTGTCGAATACGCTGAAGGCTGCAAACATTCTGCGATTTTTTTTTTGAGAGCGTCCACATTTTTTATAGATCGATATAGGCTAGATTTCTCATAAACGCATCATTCTTTCAGTAAGCTCCCACTCTGGCTTCCAGCAGTCACCCCTTTTCCTCAATCGGCTTGAAACCTGCAACCTTACTTAGGTAGTTCGCCAGAAGACATTTACGAGACTAGCATGTTTCTCCTTTCTTTTCCAGACATCTCCCTCCGCCATTTTGTCGGCGAATTGGACTTTATTGCTCCTTCGGTCATTTGGGCGCACCATCACACCCCCTGGTGCAGGGGCCAAATCCCGGTTCGACTTTCGTCTAGGCAAGTCAAGCATTTTATCCCCCCAGCAAACTCGTCTAAAAGCACTAAAAACCACTGACTTGTACATCGCTGGCCACCGCAAGTCATTGTACTGGCCGAATACGCATTTATTACTCCACTACGGTTCTGAAGTCGAACTTGAACTAACTGTAGGTTTAGAAGTTAGAAGAAGCAGCATTTCCTGATTCCTCCCTGATACATTCAAGTATCTTGCACAGAAACCCCTTTTTCTAATTTCTCGCGTAAAATAACACTCTAACGTTCGGTGGCTTCCTCTCCTTATCGGTTTCAACGGTAGCCCCTGTCACAGATTTCTGACATAGTGACGCCCTCGACCTTCTGAGAATTGCTTCTGGACCAAACAGTTCGAAAAGTTCATCGACTAAAGTGCACTTTGGAGGTTTCCTTGGGCGGGTCACCGTTTTTATCCCGCACAGTAGATACCACCAGATAGCTATGAGTATGAAATACTTGAGTACTCATTGAAGTCAACTATGCTATGACTTCTTCGTAGTTAGCGGTACGTCGCAAATGATCCCGAGCATTATGTGCCTTGAGAGGGTTCGTATCCAACAGAGTCAAAATAGTGTGCCATTACTATCATGATCTCATAGTCCAAACTTCTGCTAATTCGTTCAACTCAGAGCCCCTTTTTAGAATCTGATTTCTGCAAGGAACTTCGCGTCGGGAGAAATAGTCATAACTATACCTTGAGCAGCTCGGAGGAAATCGCTGATCAATCATAATTAACAGAAAATCACGAAAAGGATTACACCGCGTAAAACTCGGAAAGGCTGAGAAGTAGCTGCTTAGGAAATGTTTACTTCAGAGTTATTTCGTTCTTATCAGTGGAGTGCTGAGTCGGAGTGCCCCATTCTTTCGACTCTTTCGCCAGTTGCCAGTTCTGCTGAGTTCGTTTAAATATATGAATGTAAGGGTAAGATTCTATGGCTTTGAACTATGGCTTGAACAGCAAATTCTTCTCATTTTCTTTTGCAGTTTGACACCGGAATACTATGTGCTTCTCTGGCGATTCTCTTTACGTCAATCCTTATAGTAACGTGCAAGAAAGATAGGAAAACCGTTCATGCCCCTGGTGGCGTCCCCGAATCTGCGTCAGATAAAGCAAGCGCACCAAGCGCACCAGATGCATCCAAATCAGCTTCATCGTCTAAGTCGAAGAAAAAAGAAAAAGAAGGCAAAAAGAAAGAGTCGTCAAGCAAGAAAAAGGAAAAGAAGAAAGATAAAGAGGCTGCAGAAAAGCCTAAAGTAGTTACAGAAAAACCCAAAGATCCTCTCAAGACAAAGATCCCGACGGCGTTGATATCAGTCAACCAAGTACCTGCCGCTGCCGAGGCGGCTCAACCGAAAACGGTCAAGACCTCGAAGCCAATTGAGCAGAGTAAGGAAACTTTTTAACATCATTTCCAGATGTTCGTTTGCTCGACACACAAAGGATAATCTATCAGCCATCCTTACCAAGGGCTATCACTCAGTATCACACTTTTCCCATGCTCTGCTTCCCATAGTTCGCTCCGTGCTTTCATTTCAAGTTATGAGAGTCATAGTGACTTAAACTCAGACCTCATGATGGAGAAACTTCCCCAGAGTACTGTAGGCGTGCATTTTGCGATTTGGCAAGGTAAATTCCGCAGCAGCAATACTTAAACATTGAGTTCCTGCACATGCATAAACGAAATTGTAAGTAAATCCACCATGCTCATGAACCATCCTTTCGGATCATCAGCTTCGTAGCAATTTCCATCAAAAGCCTTTTTGGAAACTGCCCAAGAATTGAACAAGGTTAGGGCATCAGCTGGTTCTGTGGTTTTGTTTTAGAGCGACGACGTTGATGTTGGGAATCACATCGACCTCATATAGCAATCCCGAGATGTCCTAGAGACTCAAGGGGCTAAGGGATACCCCCTATTATTCGATGGACGTGACAAAGGAACAGAAGAAAAGACTGGCAGCTAAGAAAAATTATGTTGTGATCAAGATTGGATCATCAACCGCTGTGATATTATTAGGTTGAGTCATAAGTCCTCCGACAAAGTGATAGTGATGACTTCTAGTGATCATAACTTGGGAAGGAGGAGACAAACATGGACGCGCGTAGCATTGTTAGATAGGGTGCGAAAAGCTCTTCAGGATTCATCAGACCAACCCACCTCTGTATCCTTTCCTGCAACCATGCCCCATGATTTCAAGCCGTTGCAACTCCACCGTTGCAACACCATCCTATTTCTTTTTTATCTGGCCAAGAACCAGCGGAAATCGATAGACGTATGAAGGAAGTTTATAAGAAGGTTGCTCCTGCTAGATTCACATTTTACGAGTGGCACACGAAGTTCACGTCGGACGACTATTCCATCGAAGATGAAGACCGTCCGGGAAGCTCAATGGTGTTGGATTTGGACGTGCTGCGGAGCCAGGTGGAAGTCGATCCGTACCAAACTACTAGTGAACTGGCAACTACTCTTGGGAAGTTAGCCCACAGTTATCCGGGGATTGAAGTCAATCGGCAAGTTGCGAAAGCTCGGTCGATGGGAGCCCCATGCTTTGAAGCAGTATGAAATGGAGTGCCGCTCCGACACGGCACTTTCTCTCCTCACGCTCAGCAAGAAACGGTCAGGTGCATTCGTAAGTATGTGTTTGGAAGAGTTCTTTATACTCTAACGACGCCTTGCTCGTCCATTTTTGTCACCTCTTTCCCGAGTTATGATCTCTTGAAGTCATCACTATCGCATTGTCCGAGGACTTATGACTCAACCTAATATTACTACTTAGAATCAAGGTACCACTATTGGGGATAGGTCAGCACCTGAATGTGTTTGCCCTGAAGTTGGGCATTCATGAGATATACACTTGGCACACTTGGCCTCTCGAGTTGGTTAATTGGCACAAGACTCGTTTGAGAGCGGAAAATGGTTTGTAACCCGGTTACTAACCAGAACATTTCCCTGATGATCGTCGTTTTGTAAGTTGCTCAATGCTCCTGCTGCGGTCCATTTCTACCATAAGGACATCTACGACAACAGGAATATCCAGGCTGATGGATTGTCAAGGGAGGAGCTTCCAAGTCCTTTCCGAATTCACCAATTTTACCAGACCTTTCGCCAACCAGCTGCCTCTTTTCGATCATCTGAACAACGGCCTAGAAGGTAAGTTTATCAGAAACCCGCGTGATGCCGGAACCGACATCACGAAGCTCGTGAAGTGCAAACGCCAGGATTACTGTGCAGCGAAAACAAGCATGCTTTCGGTTCGCTGTCATAAGCTCTTGAACTAAGATGGTTTCAAGTCGTATGTGGAGATGGCTATGAGGCACTGAAACAAATCTATTACATGAAGGATGAAGTCTTGGGACGTTCATCAATCCCGTCTGAGGTATGCGCCCACGCATCCGACTTCTATTCAGAATGCAGCGGCGATTGAATGCGAATGCTGCCTATGCAATGTCTTGCGGCGGCCGCCAATGTACAAGTCAATGCTCTGCCCTCCCATACGAGTCTGGTACCAATTAACCAGCCCTAGAGGGCTGAAATCTTGGTTGGCTAGGCGGATTTCGATCCTAATCTCGAGCAGTCGTAAATTTTACCATCCAACTGACGAGGTGTGGGAATGCAACTGACAGGAAGTTATCATGAACGCTCAAAGAAAAACCGGAATTCTGATTCCCGCTATACTACATAGAATGTCCTTACTAAATAATATATATAGCAGCCAATATACTCCGGATGATGTCGCAGGTGAGGCACATGGATAGAAGTTTATGCCATGGCAGCACATACGAGAGGAATGTGTCGTGGCTTCCGAAAAACCAGAACGCTGTTAATGATAGCGTGATTCGGTCTGCTCTTCTCTTAATCTTATCTCCTTTGGCATTCATCATTTTTCGGCAACTCAACCAACTCCTGTCGAATAATTTTTTCAATAACGAGCCAGAGAGCGTAGTGGCAAATGGGACATTCACATGGGTCCGGGAACTTCTCCCCTAACACGGCGTCGCACACGCCGCACCCGCCGCCTATCGCAGGAATGCGATGGAAGATTGGAGCGCGCAATTTGTGAGGTAGGGAGTCCTTCAATTATTTGAATTGGCTGACCGCCTTCTTCAATTTCAATGCAGTATTGATCGCCGCTTACATAGGAGGAGTCATTTTAATTGATCAAGTGTAATAAACATGGAAACTAAAAAGAAACAGAAGAAAAAACGATAAAATCCAATGAAAAAGCAAGCCAGTCAAGGAAAAAAATCGCATCCTAACGATTGGCGGGAGGCGGGGTGAGTACGGTAACTGCAGTGGCATTTGCCGCATGCCGCAAGGGAGAATGCCGCGATAGGGGAGAAGTTCCGTTACCCCGTTCACATACACATGGTCATGGGTCCGAATCACGGTGTACATCAGCCTAGGCCAACCAAGCCTTCCATCTGTAGGTTCAACCACAACAAACCTGTACGGCAGAGCAGAAATAACCTTATACAAAATGCCCAAGTTTCAAGAAGACCGAACGTGGAAGTTGATATAAAGTTCTTTTTTTTTTCAGAAGAAGAAGCACAGGGCAGTGATCCAGTGAGTCCAACCAGCTTTTCTCGACTTTGCAGATGCTTTTTCTTCCACGTAAGAACTAAGGGGTAGCATGGATGGATCAAATTGAGGTTTCGGAGGTGATAGTGAATAAGCGCAATTTAAGGAATCTTTTTAGCACTACCTACGTAGAGTAACTTTTTTGCAGCTCTTAGTAAAGATCCATCTACATAGAGCGCGCCAAGAGTGTGTGTTGGTGTGTGTATCGCTGTGTGTGATTGGTGGATTCGACTGGCTACCTTACATGTGTGCTACATTCAGGGTGAAGGTGATGGTGCATACGAAGACGTGAACCTGGTTGAATGCCAGGCTCCAGAAACGATGAAAGGTGAAACTGTTACTGAACCTTTGGTAAAAACGGTTCTGACAGAAGTAAAGACTGAACCAAAGACTGAACCAAAGCCGGAAGAACACGTAGTCGATGCTGCGGGTGAAGGCGAAAAGCCAATAGTCGATGCGGCTTCCAAGGATGCTTTGAGGTGGATTTTAATTCTTCTGACAGTTCTACATTGCCTCCTTCTTCTTCAGCTGTCCTAACGGTGTAGCATCCTTGCTATTGTTATATTTAGTTTGATGCTCAAAGTGCAACCTCCAAAGGCAACGTTCAATCCGATTGGCGGCGTGTCGAACCACACTGTGACGAATAGTGGCAAAACAAGACTGGTGTTCAAAATCAAGAGCTCGAACAACAATGATTACGGCATACATCCAGTATTCGGATTCATCGAGCCGTCGTCATCAACGGTTGTGAAGGTTACTCGCTTACCGGGAAATCCCAAAGAAGATAAAATGATTATACAGTGGGTAGAAGCACCCGGAACCGTGAAGGATCCCAAAGAGGCGTTCCAACTGGCCTCGCCCTGGCTGGTACAGTCAATGAAAGTTATAATGGAAGTAGTTGCAGGAGCTCCAATTGTTCCAGAACCCGGAGCAGCAATTCAAGCATTGTCCCCTGTTGCAAAACCGATTGCTCCTGTAGTAGCCCCTCCTCCTGCTAGATCACCGGTTCCTATAAGGGCTCCTCCAACACCACCAGGACCAGCTCCTGTGAAACCACCTGTTCCTCCAGTAGCAGCTGCACCAGTGCTGAGTCCCGCTAGATCTCCAGTTCCTATAAGGGCTCCACCAACACCACCTGTGGCAGCTCCTGTGAAACCACTTGCTCCTCCAGTAGCAGCTGCACCAGCGCAAAGTCCTTTGAAACCGATTGTACCTCCACCCGCTCCAAAAGCTCCTCTACCACCGGTATCTCCCGGCTCTCCAAAACCTCCCGTTCCGGCGTTACTACCTTCCGTACCGCCTGTAGCGCCCGGCTCTCCAAAACCTCCCGTTCCAGCGTTACCACCTCCCGCTTTCGTGAAAGGTCCTCCTCCAAAGCCAGGGATACCGGCCGCTCCCGTTCCATCGAAAGGTCCTCTTCCCGGACTGGGCAAGCCACTACCTCCACCCGTTATTTCTCCATTTCCTGTACCTAAGGGCCCTCCACCGGCTCCAGCAGCGGGGGTAGCTGGAACTGAAGGCGTTCCAGTCGTGAGTGTTTATGCCACAGGAGGTAATGCACCTTTCGCCGCTGCCACCGGGCCCAAGTCTATGGCTTTTCCAGGAATGAGTGCAGGAACTCCTCCTCCGCCACCCCCTAAAAAATAGGGTTTCTTGCTTGTATTGTGGTGTGTCGTTTAAAGAATATAATTTTGACAAAATCTATCGTCTAGAATGTGTAAATATTAATGAAGTACCAAAGAATCAGCGCAATAGAAAAGCTTCATTCCAAGTACTTCCTAATTTCCAAATAGGTAAGATTTAAGTGATATGTCTTAGTTGAGCTTCTGTGATAGATACTGTGCCTTGTCAATGTTAAAGTCAAATTGTTCACTATTCGGAGGTTCTGACAGCAATAAAGGATTAATATAAATGATGTGTTCTTGGATACAATGCACAGACAGAGGGCAACCTCTGTGAAACCATAAAAACATACCTGGTAGATTAGACTGGCCAAACCACTCTGAACAATAAGCCATGTCTCTTTCTTACCAGAGTCTTCACTTTGGACCGAGGATTCGTCAGTATCGCTGGAGGTCTTATCCTCTCTCCCTACTCCTTGAAGAAATCGAAGCTCCCTCCATTTTTCGTCGTGCCACGTTTTAGCATTTGGTTGTATCCCTTCCTGAGTATCTCGCCCTGTTCGATGTCATACTGCTTCTTCTTTTTCCGAATCACCACAGAGGATTGAATGAGAAAGGCTTCGGGCGTTGGTTAATCTCCTCCGAGGCATTTGCCCCCGTACCGACTTCAATTCAGAATCGTAGTGGCTTACCGAATGCGTATGTGGCCTTTACAATGACAATAACCTGGGCGGCCAGCTGAAGTACAAGTTAATCCTCTTATCCGCCCAGACAAGTCTGGCATCGGGTAACCGATCCCGGTGGGATGGAGGGGTTGGTTGGACTAGGCGGATATCGATCTGGGATTCGAGTACGTGACCATGGTGTGTGATAGTGTGTCACTTGTCACTATATCACCTCTACCTTCCAAATTACCGTAGTCATATGAATTTTACGAACCAGCGAATATTCGGGAAATCTATGTGGCTTCATTAAATTCCAGTGTCACAGCAATATCTGAATTCCACTGCACTTTTCCCCTCTGAAATGTCATGATGCATCTGCAAAAATTTCGACTTTGCCCTGAGTTGATAACGAGGCTATGCCAAGAAGCTGTCACACCGGAAGGTTCCTTCGAGCGGTTAAGCTACCCTGCTGCAAACGTTTCAGATGGAAATATCCAAAAAGCAGCAGGTCGTCATTACTGAAGTTGATAGTGGGTCATCAAACTGTGGAGGAGGTTTTTCACCTACTTTTTCATGTGTAGAGGTCGGAGGTAAGAAGAATAATCCCGTTTCGAGGCAACGTCCGTTTTTAGCGATGTAAACGACTATTATACGTGGGATTTACCACGAATTACCCCTCCCACCTGTCTGCTCACATTCTGAAACGCTGAAACGGCGTTTGTGCAAAGCTTCTGGCGTGAGAAAGTGTCTTTACTGACTATCTTTAATCAGAACGAACAGTAAAGTTAAACAACCTGCTCGATGGCCCCAAGCCATTGATTCCCTGAAAGTGTAAACACTCCTACTATGTTATGCGCACAAGGTCAACCCTTTTTCTATGGTTAAAGATCTTTAGTACTAGAATTGTGACGTGACCGACTTACAGTATGAGCTTGCTTTTGTGGAAACATTCACTTTCGCTGTTCCAAAATCCCAATAGAATTCAACAACAATATACATTAAAAAATCGAATTTTCAAGAATAGTCGACAGCCACCTCACATCGGCAGGAATTCAGAACTTTTCCAATTCAGATCACAGAATATACTCGCAAATAGGTGAAAATGTAGTTGGGAGCACCCCTGCTATCCAGCAGTGAGCGCTAGAGCGCGGAGAATGAGGGTAGCCAATCTTACCTGCTCTGTGTTACGGTTCTTAGGCAGGAATACGATTTTCACGTAAGCCTTAAGAAGGGAGGAGCGACGGGTGGGTGATATGACTACCTCGGGCAAAAAGTGGGATGGGGTAAGAATTGAACACTCAATTGACTGATCCAGCCCGCTGCCCCTTCTTTCCTAAGGCTTATATTCAAAAAAACACAGCTGATCGGCTTCGAAACATTCCTGAATACCATTATGAGCTCGCGAAGTCAACTACCTTCCTCTCTGCGTTCTAGCGCTTCGTGTTGGAAAAATGGGGTGTCCTCCCCCCCCCCCCCCCCCCAACATCATTTTTGCCAGCAAGTTTGAGATGCTGACCTGTAATTAGAATTCATGAGCACTTCGGTTGAGTAAAACACCTTTCATGAAGGACCACAAAAGCCTCTACTACCTGGTGGCAACGGCACAATAAAATTCGGCGTGACCTTGCGGCGGTCGTCCGCAGTACGCAGTCTTCCTCCGGATTAAACGTCTAAAAGCTCTTACCTATTTTTTGAAATGACCATTATTAAGGAAGGAAACACTGCATGTAGGCTTTCACGAACAGGTAATTGGTATCCCTAGTTGATGTTCATAACAGGTATGACCATTTCGTGATGGACATTATTATCCCATAGACTAGGCTTTTGTGTTTAGATAATGAAATCATTTACAATTAATTCCAGAATGCCATCTGCGAAGCCGCCAGTGACTCATGTTATATTCGATTTCGATGGGCTCCTAGTTGACACTGAACCTTGTTACACCCTTGCTAATCAGGCTATGCTGAAAAAATATGGCAAAGAGTTCACCATGGAATTGAAAGGAGGTTGCTATCTTTACAGTTCTTTATCATCTTTGCAGTTAAAAGCCTGCACAAATAATTTTTAGTGATCTGATGGGTTTGAAATGTGGGTGATCACTCAGTAATTTGGCTGCGGTACTGGGCATGCACGTCGTAAGTTCAGACTAGCTGATTTGTGGTGGGAGGCATCTTTCATAGTCCACGACCGGTCGTGGACTATGAAAGATGCCGGAGGAGGCAATGGCCTTCTACTTTGGGCTAGATTGAAATTTGATAAACAAAATCATGGAGGCAATATTACGTGGTAAAGGTTCATCAGAGAAGATATGACGTATAGCAGGTACAGGGGTGACACTTTTGCGCTACTCTTACCCATGAGCGCCAATCCCAATTTTCGACCTCGAAGAAGCGTAGCCAGAAAGCTCTTGTAGGTGTTGGTTGGTTCAGTTTCCTCCTTTCACACCTCAAGGAATACTGCAGTTGTCAATGTTTTTGTTATGGTTAGAGGAAAACATAAGCGGATGGTACCCTATGCGAAAGTGAGCTATTGTTTTCAGACCCTTGCCTTGCCTTGGATTAGACATTATTCATCATTCTTATGCGAATTGCCATGAAAGGGAAGGAATGGTTTGCAGAGAAGTGATGATGTTAGAAGCTGAAGGAGTGGCAGCAAATTATGGATTTTGGGGGGTGATTACAAGATTAAAGTATTATTTTCAGGAATGATGGGTTGCAAGAATATGGAGGCCATTGCTTGGTTGCTGGAACAAGTCAGTTTCTTACATTTTCGTTAATTTCACGAATTGTTAAGTCGGAGGTTTTCCTTACATAAACGTGTATGTTTATGCACAGAAACCTCCGACTGGAACCTCCGAGGAACAATTACTTAGGGCATTACAACAGTAATTGTTTCGATAACCAAAGAAAAGTTCCGGTCGAAGCTTTCAATGTCAGTAATCGCCAAAAAATAGAAGTACTTCCAAACTGTGCTGGGAAAATTTCGCGCGTCGCCTGTTGTAAGCCTTATCTACTCTGAAGAATTTGTTGATTGTTTTTGCGACGTTCCGAGACATTTTGTTGAATAGTTTTGAGTTTCAGGTCGGTATTGCGGACTGTGTCAGTCCCGAGGAGTACGTGATCGAATATGACGCCATGTTAGCCGATATGTTTCGCAAATGTAACAGCATGCCAGGTGCAGAACGCCTTGTGCGACATCTAGCCAGTAAAGGTAACATATCGTTTGAATAGAAAAGGGAAGGTAACGTGCTATGGTGGTGAAAGAAAGACCCAATAGAATTTCCATTCGGGACCCACTGTCTGTACCAAAGGGAATAGTTCCGATTTAATATATTGTTGTCCGCGTGATTGCATTCCAAGGCACTACGGACTATAGTATGGTCGTACCAACTAGCTAAGGAGGGATGCTGTAGTGTTGGAGGTGATAAAATTAGAGGTGCCACAGAATCGCCTTAGTTAGGCTTGTGCCATGCTCGACCATACTTCCTTAGGAGCTATGACAGGTGGCAACGGAAACTCACGATTGAATGCGCTTTGGTGCGATATGGCGGAGTTGCAGCAGTTGAGGTGTTAGAAAAACGGATTAATCTTTAAATGTGGGGGTGGGTATCTACTGGTGAAAGCTAAAAACGGTCCAAACTTCTATATCCTTGTTTACCTTCCGGAACAAATGGGATTGGAGCAAAGCGAATTGCTATTTTGTTAAGAGCTTATAACAAATGTTGTGACTCTCCGTTAACTTGGAGAGGGTTCTTATGCCACCCAATACCCGGAGACGTGTTCAACTTTCAAGATCTTTGATCACTTAGTGGCTGCTTTCATAGTCCGCAGGCCGGCCCGCGAGCGCGAGCGCTGGCCGGGGGACTTCTCGGCCTGCGGTATCGATCAGGATCCAGTTTTGAACAAGTGGCAAGCGCCGCCCCCGGCTGGCGCGCGTGCACGTGGGCCGGGCCGCGAACTATGAAGGCAGCCAGTGTACATAGCAACTTTTCTGATTTTTAATCGCTGCCGGGTAGGCTTCAACTCTGGGTCTCTAATTCTCACTGTGCTGGCATACAAGTCTTATTTTGTGATGGTTCTGAAGAAGGTTAAGGCACGCAAATGATAAGGGGGAGTAGCAATGTCGAAAGTTGACAAACATAGAGGTGGCACGTTTTTATTTTTTCTATTGCTCCTTCGCTCCATCCATGTTCTCACATGCTTTGTGCTTTAGCCAGAAGTGCTCATACCTTTGAGTGTAAATGAGAAACATAAGAAACCAGCCCGCACTTCATGAGCATGGTCCATGTTACATTCAGCTGCATACCGTTTTTCTGCCGGCGATGAGCACAAAATCAGCGTCCGCTTCGCTGGATTCATGTGCGGTGTTGTAAGCCTAATGTGTCAACAAAGCTGAAGTGGTTACTAATTGATGGCTTCGACTTGCACCTTATCTGCCCTTCCTTTCCAACTGACGAGTAACTTTTGCTGAATAGTTTTTGCAAGTTTGCTCAGTGGAGTTCATGCTTTCACTTCGATGACTGCTTTATGGAACGGCAAAGTTTTGAAATTAAAAATCTGCAAGTTGTAGGCAACGCATCGATAAAATGAAGGTTTGCGACAAACAACTGTGGTCCGGTTCAGACTTCTATATTAAGGTGTTCCTATGGCCATTTGCACGGGTTCTTGCAGTCGTACGTTTGCCCAGAAAGCACAAAAACATAGAGATTGGATTGACATAATACCCATTCATGTAAGTTCGTAAGACGGGAACCTTTTGAGCGGCAACTGCCCGATGTCGGCTGAAAGCAGGACGAAGCATGGATCATTTTTCTAAATGTTTACAGGTGCTCAGCGGAGACGACGAAAATATCAAAAGGGGCAAACCTTTCCCGGATCCATTCCTCGAAACAATGAAAAGGTCCTTCTAAATTTCTCCAACAGCCTCTTATTAATTTTGTAATAGCTTCGTCTCAGTCCTCAGCGAGCTTGAATCGATTACTTTCAGGTTCCCGCATATACCCACCGATCCATCTCATGTGCTTGTATTTGAAGATGCTCCAAATGGTGTGAAAGCTGCCTATGCCGCCGGAATGCAGTGCGTCATGGTACCTGATCAAGCGTTCCTCGAGCACGCAAGGCTGCTGTGGTATGTTTTGATTGACTTGTTCGTGAATTGGATCCTTATTATGCAAAATTCCTCCCTGAAGGACGAATATAAATACATTGCCAAGGTCTCCAAACATGGAAGAAAAAGAAGGAAATCTCTGGTTCTTCCTTCGCAAACCATGACTTTATGTTAGTATTCTTCACATAGTTGATGCTGAATTTCTAAATGCAAGAAATGGGAATTCTCTAAGCGTTCGATTTGGATTTACTAAAGCTTCCTGTTTACCTCTTCGCGAATTCATTGAAACAATTTTTTTCGATTAGTTTAAATAATGAGGCCAGTAATCATTTTGTTGGACTGGTATGAGTATTTCAGTAGACTGTTGTGGTAGTTGGTTTTAAGAAGTTGCCGCACGGTAGACCCAAGGTAGGGAAGAACAAAATGTTATTACATGTCATCGTTCAGACTTAGAACACCATATTGCGCTTACGAGGTCACTAGTGTAAGCATCACCAGAATTTTGAGTACCGATCGCATTGCTTTATCTATACCGAGGTCATTTCATTTAGACAGGGCCATGTGTCGTACTTGTTGCGCGTGCGTAATTCCAGGCAGTCTTCTCCAGAAATTTTATAACTTTTGGATTTTCCTCGTCAAAAATTGTTGATCGTAATACTTACATAATGAAGTGCTAGGAATTATGCGGATACTGCAAATTTGACAAAGGACCCTTTCGATATTCGTAATGATAGAGCTATGTAACCGCTGTTCAAGATGTAAATTCGTTACCGCTCATTGATGAAATCCCGTTCTTGCTTGTGACTTTAAAAAATTCATCCATCAGGGCTCGATTTCCCATTATTGGGTCTATGGCACAGCGTCTTCTTTGTAACTTACTGCCCGACTAGTCTCCTGGACCCCTGAGTGGTTGTTGGGCTGATGATAAAAACATTATTAGAAGTCTTTGTCATTGTTCGTGTGCTCTCTTATCTCCTAGACGTGAACCATTTGACGGAATTCCCAGATTAATGGTTGTCGGATTAACTTTTATGAATTTAACTGATATCGGAAGGAAGGGGAAACATGATCCTCTTTTACTTTCGCGACCTTGATTCACAGTAGTCGTAACCAGATTTTGCTCTCCTTATATGGTTTTGATTTCAATCAGTCCTTATCACTGCTATTATCATTTTTTGCAATCTAATCTCCCATTCCGTATAATCATATGTAACAAACTAAGCGTTTAGGCTAGATCGTAATCAAGCAGTTAAAAACTAAATGGTTTCGATATTACTCCTAACGTCCTTATTCCTACTTTATTAGTTACCAGTCGGGTCGCCCGGCTTACGCCTGGCCTCATTCCCTCCTTTTCCTAGTAGTTAGAAACTTCAGTTGGGGGGGGGGGGCTAGAGTGCAGAGGAGGCGTAGTCGACCTTACCTGTATTCAGAAACGGTTCTGCGCGAAGAATATGGTTTAAAGCTAAGACTCAGTAGGGAGGAGCGGCAGGGTGGGAGTGAGATGATTGCTCGTGCTAAAAGCCATGATGGGATATGAGTTGAACATTCTATTGACTCATCCATCTCGGTAGCCCTTCCGTCTTGAAGCTCAGATAAAAAAAAACTGAGTTTTCGGCTATGAAACGGTAACAACCATGGGCTATCCTCCTTACGTTGAAATTAATGTTGCAAAAAGCGGAGGAGTGGAGCAACTACGTTATCACCTCCGATTTTTGTAAAGGCATACATAGCACGCTGCCGGTACAGATCGTAATCACAGTTTGGGGTACCCACTTCACTCCGCATCACTCATTCACTATGCAGTACTCACTCTCGTCCATCAACCTACCCACCAAGTGACTGTCCTATATATAGGAAGGAGGTGTAGAATAGAGCTAGATTTCCATATCACCACCTGATCCTTGATCGTAATCATAAGTTTTGCGGACGGATAGACCGACAAACCGACACGCCAGGTTTCTGCTTTATAAATGAGAGAGATATGATGCTGTTCTTTCTCCCGTGATCTGTGATTCAGCCGATTTTTACACAAACCTAGAAGTAGCAGTGCTGAATAGCAAAATAGAAAGTGGACTGCCGTCTCTTGCTTTTTAAAGCCCGTTAGCAGCTCATTCTTCAAGTGCGTCGTGCGTGCGGCGGCGGCTCCCTGCTCTCCTACGTACTGATAAGTTGATTTCTTTTTATTTCTGTTTGTACCTTCTGTTGTCTCCACTTGCTTCGGTTGTTTGTATTATCTAGCCCGCTTTGGTTTCTTAGGTGTACCCCTTGTTACCTGATTGGGTTTTACCTTTTTCGGTTAGCTCTCTAACTGTGGTTGTATATCGTATATTGATTCAGTCCAAAGTTCATAGTACACCTTCTAGCTATGCCGGCTCCACGTCGCCCAATTAAAGTAGTTGTATCTAAGGGGCAAGATATGCCAACCAAAGCAACGAGAGCTACTCTGAATGTCGCTAATGATTCTGTGTATGCATCGCAATGCGATTTTTCCAGTATGTCCACGTCTGAATTGCTGAATGCTATTCAGGAAAGAAACAAAGACCCTGTAATTGACGAAATGGTTAAAGCTCTGGCTTCTAAAATACCATTGGAAATTGCTGATGGGATTGAGTCTGAGAAAAGGAAGAGATCTATTGTTCTGTTTGGCCTTCCCGAATCTCCAGGTAACTTTGCACCCTCAAAGAAACAGCGTGACCTTGAGGAGAAAGTGAGTCAAGTTTTCGATATGCTTGAACTTGAATGTAGACCTGTAGAGGTCTATCGTATGGGGAGGATTGATGTGTCGCGTCCTAGACTTGTGAAAGTAGTGTTACCCTCACGTGCGCACTGGATCACTGCGTTGTCTAATGCGTATAAATTGCGTGGGTCTTCACTTTCGCACATCCGTGTCCGCAAGAGCATGACCCTTGAGGAGCGGAAAAAAGAGTATGATTTGAGACAAGAGTGTAATGCACGGAACAATCAATGTAATAGTAAAGTCTGGGTCGTATATAAAGGTGAGCTGAGGCGAACTGACGAACTCAAGCATTCTGTGCATCAGGGAAACGGCCCGCAGATCTCGGACAACCCACCGGTTTGAGCTGTTTCTTATTCAATTCCCGCAGTTTAACAAACAAGATTGATCATCTACACATGTTTCTTGCCGCACACTCACCCGATTTAGTTTTGATTACAGAGACATGGTTATCACCTCACATCCTTGACTCCGAAATCACTAGCGGATCCCCCTATGACATCGTTCGAGTAGACAGACCCCGACGTAAGGGCGGGGGTGTTTGCTGTTTATTCAAGGATACTTTGAATTTTGTGGTCATTCCACCTCCATCATCGTATGCCTCCTTGCGTGCTGACGTGTTATGTATTGAAAGCTTGTGTCTTGCTCCGGTTAGTCCCCTCAGATTAATTTTAGTTTATCGTCCCCCTGGGTCCTCTGCTGCCGATGATGAAAAATTGATTGAGATCCTTTTTGAACTTTCCCTAACCGGAAGTTATTTGATGATTTTGGGTGATTTCAACCTAGATGTTGATTGGAAGGCTGGTGTTGCCAAAAACGTTATTGCTGCAAGGTTCCTCGACTTCTTCAATAACTGTTCACTGATTCAGCACGTGCCTCGACCTACCCGAAATGGTTCCATTCTAGACATTATACTCTCATCCTCACCTATTTTGAGTAGGGTAGCCATTTTACCGCCTTTTGGGTCTTCCGACCATAATGTCGTTGCCTTCAACCTTTTTGCGTTCGTACCCAATAGGATCAGTGTGCCCCTTCCTGTTTACAAGGAAACCAACTTCAGAGGATTGTCTCTTTACCTGTCTAACATTGATTGGTGGAGGTCGTTTGAAGGGTATAGTACGGTCGATGATCTTTATAAAAGGTTTTGCCGAATTTTGTACCGAGGTTTGGCGAAGTTTGTTCCTTTTCGCTCCAGTTCATGTTCTATGCCACGTTATCCCAAACATATCCTTAACTTGATGTCTCAAAAAACGCGACTTTTTAAAGAAGCTAATAACACCTTTTTGAAGTCCGACTATAAGAGAGTGTGTCTGGAGTTGGACCACCATCTCAGGAGGTTCTTGGCTTATAAAGAAAGACGTAGAGCAGCTACTCTTAATCAGAAGTCCATTTTTGCTCTTTTCAAGAAAAAGATTAAATCAGTTGCCAGATTACCCGCGCTCAAAGATGATACTGGTAATTTATACAACACTAATGAGGACAAAGCAGAAGCACTAGGCCGATTTTTCGCCTCGGTCTATACTGTGCACTCTGAGTTCGTATCCCATCGAGCAGCAGACTACTTCCAATCTGCATCCTCACTGATGCTGAGTGACCTCATTATTGGTCCGGAGGATGTTTTGATGACTTTGAAGTCACTCAAAGCGTCCACTTCTGCTACTTTCGATGGGATACCTCAAATCGTTTACAAGATGTGTGCTTCTGCTCTCTGCGTACCTCTTACGATGATTTTTAATGCCTCACTGATGCTTTCTCAAGTTCCTGAATTGTGGAAAAAAGCTATTATTACAGCCATCCCCAAGAATAAAGAAGTATCCATGCTGTCATCTTACAGGCCGATTAGTATTACGTGTCCGCCGGTGAAAGTATTGGAAAAACTCATCAGAAACAAGGTCCTGGATTGGCTCTCTTCTAAGAAGCTTGTACCTGTTGAGCAGCATGGCTTCATCACTGGGGCCTCGACAATTACCCAGATCTCAGACTGTCTATTTGACTGGAACCTTGCAGTCAATAATGGTGACTGTGTGGACGTCATTTATTTCGATTTGTCGAAAGCTTTCGATAAAGTCAATCATGAGAGGCTTCTTATTAAACTTTCGTCACTCGGTATTAATGGCGCACTCCTAGCGTGGTTTAAAGCGTATTTATCTGAAAGAGAAATGTGTGTTAAGGTTGAAAACTCTTTTTCCAAATGCTTTCCATGCACGAGCGGGGTCCCGCAAGGAGGCGTTTTATCACCCCTGTTATTCCTGATTTATACACACGATTTGCCTGGCTTATTACGTACACACCCGTCAATAAAGGTACAGATGTACGCAGATGATATTAAGATTTATGGAATATATGACGACAATAGCAAAGCTGCAGTGCATCAGGCACTTACAGCCTCCATCTCACGGATGATGGACTGGGCGGTGGTTAATGGCATACCTGTCAATCTTACCAAAACCACAGTTATGCACATTGGTCACGGTCCAAGTAACTTGTACACTTTTAATGGTGATCCTCTTAGCTCAACGAGTGAGGTCCGAGATCTGGGCGTCTACTTGAAGAGTGATTTGAAATTCGATGCACATATTGATATGATAGTCAAGAAAGCCTTTGCGACCCTTTTTGTAATCTTCAGGAATATACACTGTAGTGATGCTTCCGTCTATCTTAAGTTGTATAAGGCGTACGTGATACCGATCCTTGAGTACGGATCACAACTGTGGAGTCCGTTCTCTAAGAAATTACAGGTTAAACTTGAACGAGTTCAAAAGGTTTTTACTAGAGTCGTGCTTTGCAGATGTTTCCCTGACTCTGAGTACCGAAGCTCCATGCCAAGTTATCAAAAAAGATTAGATCTCCTCAATATGAAAAGTTTACTTTATCGTAGGGTTGTTAATGATTTGATTTTTTGTTTCAAAATCCTAAGGAATGAGACTAAGTTGAGAGTGAGCAAATACTGGTCTTTCCGTCCGTGTCATGGCCGTACTAAACGACTTGGGCTGCATTGTGTTCCTGTGAAGAAGCGGCATCACCTTCTTGTCTCAAATTCATTCTTTTTCCGCTGTGCCAGATGGATAGAAATGCTGCCTTTCAGTATTCTGGACGCTCCCTCTGCGTCGGCCTTTCGTGGTAGACTGATGAATGTTCATCTTCTTTCTACTCTGAATATTGCAGATTTTTGAACTCGTTGGTGTTCCATGCTGTCCTATCATTTCCATCCAACGTCTGCTATGGAATCTTGGCTTGCGCAGTGAGCTCTTCGACTTCACGATGTTCGCAGCAGTTACCTACAGAAGAATTCGCGCTCTACCGTGGTTTATCGCTGTGATTGACAACTGCTACCTGAGTTGACCAGTTATTCCAGAGGACTTGATGATGTACCTACCGTTGCTGCTTCTGTCCATCTGTCGTTTTACATTATCGGCCTTCGCCTCGACCGTATAATCATGCAGTTGAGCAATTTATAACTTATGCTGGAAAGTTCATTGGTTCTTGTCAAGTTTGTCCTTAGTAAGCACCCGACGTTTTCTTATGTACTAACAATACCACTTAATGTGTAGGTTTGATGTGCAGCTTGGACATCTCCCCTGGCTTGTGGCCACAGACAAGCTTCCGAGTCGTTCTGCTTAGTTTCCGTAAGGGTTTTATAATAGTATTGACTGAAAGGCTCCTTTGGCCCGTGTCTTTGTGAGCTCAACCACTCAGCTATTCAGATATACCTGTCTCTCACTTTCGTATGACAGCCTAAACTTGGTGCAAGTCAATGAGTACTCTCTTGAATAATTGGGCCTCGGTCTTACGCCCTGGGTTCGTATTTAGATCAAAGAGGCTCCTACGTGGCCCGCCCGGGAACGACTACGGTCGGTTGCGTTGCCTAGGCTGACTTGTTGCTTTACTATACTACGTATATGCTGTCTGTTGAGTGGTTCTGTTCCAAATGAGGTACTCTCACTCCTGCCTATTTATGTGTGGCTGCTGTTGCTAATCTGTTTGGGCCTATTTGACATGAATTTTGATCATCTATGTTGTTGGTGACTCGTCTTAAGCCATCTAGTCAGGGTGATGTGATTTACTTGTTGTATCTTCTTCATTTTGTTTTTATGGTTTCTTGATTAGTGTTCGTTTAAGTTTATCGTTCTCCTTCCTTATGCGTTACTAACACACATTCGTTGTAATCCATGCGCACCATGAGTGCAGTTTAAATAAATAAATAAATAAATAAATAGTAAGTGTTTCAGCCGTCGCATTCCACATCACCCACTTGTGTGCAACGTTTTCATTGTAAACACGAAAGACGTACGAGTCTCCGTGGTTTTTGCCTTTTGGGATCTCTTATCAATCCTTATCAGTTGTTATCAGTTCCTCTCATCAACCATCGACGATCCCGCCGCACCCCGCGTCACATACGAAATTCTCAACTATATTGCGGAGGCGCATCTATTATATTCCAGGTCACACGCTCTTCCTTGCATTTTGATCGTATGAGTGGTAGTCATCATAATGCTTTCTCCGTACAGTAGCCTCGAAGCATAAACTAACACTTTCTATACAATCTCGTTTTGTTTTAGTAAACTTCGAAAGGCAGATGAATCTTTGAAACCCCCTGTAAGGTTGTAATCGCTCCATTCGCTAAGCCGTCGCTGGGGATGCTGTGAAAGTTAGCCAGACTCTTTCTTTGTTTTGTTTAGGGCCATTTCCTTCCCATAGTTTCGTAATAGAATATTCAGACAAGCCTAGATATGATCGCGCCATAGCTTTATTCGAAACACCGGCATACCTTGATAATGAATCGGTTTCTCATAATAAATGCGGTTTCTGGCAACTTTTTTTATTTCGTGGTTGGATCACGTGGTTAGGTTGTGTATCACGTTGTGTTTGTTGTAAAACGTTGTAAAAAGTACCGATGCACTTTCTTAGTGACTGTGTTGTTCCAGTGTCGACAATGTGCTCTCAAGTCTTGAGGACTTCAAACCCGAGGAATTTGGTTTACCGGCTTTTGATTGAGACGCGCACAGTCGGAACAGTTTCTTTCTTCTCGAATTCAGTGCACGTGGCGTAGCCTTATAAACTATCGATCTAATATCGATATTCTCTGAGAGTCTCTCGGACAGCAGAAAAGTGGGTATTTTATTGGTTGATGACTTATCTTATCGTCTTTGTATCTCATTGTAAGAACTGACTTCATTTTAAACGGCGTTTGTGCCATGAGCTTCTTTTTTTCCAACTGTGTGACTATTTCTTTTGCTTAGGAAGTATTTCTTTAAGCTTATCCCTTCCGAACGCCTTCTCATTTTCACATTTTGCTCAGATTTGCTTCCAGATCAACTGGAAAGCGGTTTCAATGTGTATTCATCAACCGAGAATAAACGTGCAGGTTGCAGGGCATAATTTGACGATATTTCTGAATTGTTTTGATGATCTTATTTGTCCTTTTTGTGATCTAGAATCAGTAATGAGAGGTTTTCCTTACTTCAAACCAGTTTTGCGGTCCTGGTTTGGGCAGGTTTTTTACGTTTTTTCTCCATTGGTCCCATGTGATGTCAAAAAGGAAAAAGGCAAGTGAGAAAAGACACTCATAATAGATGCTAGCTAGTGTTAGTGTAAAAAATGTGAAGCGTTGGAGTTTCTAATTAGTGCAAGAACAAAAATTAGAAAAATCATGAGCCAACCTACAACCTACGACTTTCCTTCATCCGAACTATGTTCAAATTAAGAATAATGGCTTCTCCTCAATTATGAGCTTATCTCATTTGATTGTGCCTAGATCGCATGTAGCTCTTTTCATTAGGCCATCTTATTTGTTATCGGTTTTTGTCGCTCCTCGTTGTTTTAATATATGGAGTCAGGATTATGAATCGCTTTTTCAGATTTCCTTCTCATAGGAACTCATTCGGCAATAATGAAGTCACCTATAAAAGTAACACATTTGATTTTTGATGTCGATGGCACTCTTCTAGATACTGAAATTTGTTATACTTCCGTAAACCAGGCAATGCTGAAAAAGTATGGTCGAGAGTTCACTTCATACATGCAAGCACGTATGTCAAGTTCTCGTTGATGAATTTGTTGTCAAAGTATCCTTGTGACTATTCTAGGTTTTGGTTTCGAAAAAGATAAACATCCAGCTATTAGCGATCATTGTCCTTATTGAGATGCAATGGAATTGTTTACAGAAATGAGTGCTACCTTTCCGGTATTACTGTACATATTGTCGTTCCAGAGATGATGGGTAGAGGCGGCGTTGAAGCCAATGCATGGCTTTTGAAAGAGGTAAGTCAATCTATGGTCCTTTTACTGAGCCTATCACTATCTTCCGAGTGATACTAAATGTTGGATCTCCCTTACATTTCTTATCATCTCCTTATCCATAGGTTGGTCTTATTGATCAAGTTTCGCCTGAGGAATTCACGGCTGAAAAGGACGCCATGCTTGCTAAGATGTTTCCCGAATGCCGTGCATTCCCAGGTGCTGAGCGTCTTATTCGGCATTTTGCTAGGAAACGTATGTTTGCCGGATCTGTAGCATTGCTTACTGAATAGGTATTCTTTAAAGCAATTATTTTAGAAGTACCAATGGCAATATGCTCAGGGTCTTGCTGGCACAAATTTGAGCTGAAGGCCACTAAACATCGCAGCTGGTTGGACCTTATCCCCATTAAGGTAGTTTCTTTGAAAAAAAGTTAGTTGTTGCAGAATACATCTTTCATCGCTTTAGATTATGGCTGATGATTTGGATGCATTGTTAGAATTGATGTCAAATATATCAATTGAATACCCGACTTTTTTTAGATTATCGATGAACTTTTCCTCATAATGGTAATAGTCTTAGCCTCAGTAGATTAGTTGTTCAGGGTATTCTGACGGGATCCTCGGTTTTTGGTGAATTTGCGCCGAAAAGTAGGATATCCATACATTTGATTTGTCGTCATGCTACTACTATCTGCTTGTGACGCTTACGCCACAATATTTATAGGTGTTTTGCGGAGATGACAAAGCTGTCAAGCGTGGAAAACCTTTCCCGGATGCCTTCATTGAGACCATGCGAAGGTAGGATCCTTCCAAATCGACAAAATTTTGCTTCATTTGAGACCGATCTAGGAGTACTGTTCAATATCTAAGGCGGAAAAGATGCACAGATTGGTGAAAACGAGAGAAAATCAGCGGTTGTTCAACGTCTCGAGGGGTAGTCGTACTTTCATTACTTCCGTTTTTAATATCTTTGGACACCTCACGTTCGAACACTGCGTGGGTGTATGAGTGGCATCGCCTTGCTCTCTTCGTGAATATTGTAACGGAGCATTGAACGGTCATACGGAACCTGAATTACTCAGCGGTGGTTGGTGATTGATGTAGTGGCAAAATCTGATAGTTTTTAAGTGGCTATATAATTGGGAGGCTTGAAATAGTCTTCAGCAACTTGTGGTAAAAAATCGTAAATGTAAGGTTCGTTTTAACACATTGCGTACCGAGTGCATCACATGGTGATGCACGCATATACTTGCCCGCGTGGCCACGTGCATCACATGGTGATGCATGAACTTCACACTCAAATTTCTACATTCTTTATGAAGCAATACTAGTCAAAATTTGCAAATATATGTTTTCGAATATGCTTAACAACATATTTGCTTGGAACTTCAACAGCTTAGGAAATGTGGAGCGTACGTACACCATAATATTATTCATGAACCAACAAGTTTTATTGTAACATCTGTACTCTTCTGTACTCTTGTGGAATAATTGTAATAATCTTTGTACTCGTGTTCAAACTAATACAACCGGTTTGGTAATTGACCTAGAGGTCGTAGGTGGCAGTCATGAAATTGAGAACTCGTGAAAAATATATAGACAATTGTACTGGAATTCAAGAACATGGCTCATAATGAAAATGAAAACTCATAAAAGAAAGTGATAGTAAATTAGCACTACCAGTCTTCACGTTGAATCAAGAGAAAGGAATGAGACTAGTACTCATTGAATCAAAATCCCATAACCTTCAGGTCGGAACACTTTGAATTCAAGAAACTTTGCCCGGTTGGAATTGTTATCGCAGGATTTAGCACTAAGTAGATTCTATTTGATTCAGATTTAGTACGCACGGTCGACCAACAAAATGTCTCTAAAGTCGCAGAGTGTTAGACAGATATGTTGTTCTCCATATGCGAAATCATTATAAAAAAAGTCGGATCTCAAAAGTAGAGAATTCGGAATGTTGGAAAAGAAACCGTTCCTTGCGGCCAAGTGCATCACATGGTGATGCACGCCGCGAGCCGAACCAAAAATCGCTTGGCCACGCGCATGGGAAAATCGCCGAAAGCGCCGGTACGCAAGGTGCTATCTATTTCCACACCCCCTCGCGGTCTGCAATTACGTACTAACTGCAAATACCGTAACACTACGCTTGATTTTATCCAGTTTCATAGACTTAGCAGAGTGATTCTCATGGGGTTTAAATTAGTAGATTCGCTCCTTTTAGCTTCCAGCTTTTCACTACTTTTTTCCACACAGGTTGTCTAATTCGATTTCTTTTCTTCTGTATTTCTTCTCTAAATTTTTCGTTTTGATCATTTCTTAACTGTGCATCTATAAAATGCGCTTAGTTTTATCCAACTTCGTAGACTGACAAGGGTGATCGCAGGGTATTTCATATGGATAGTTTCGCTCCCCATCAGGTTTTCACAGCTTTTTTCAGCGTTGGCTGCCCACTTCATCTTTATGTTGAGTTTTCCGCCTTTACTTCTTCTTTTAAGTCTTCGTTTTGATAATTTCTGAACGGTGCATCTATAAGACGAGCCAATGCACTTTCGTTCCAATTGGATCCCTTCGCATCCCACCATGCCTTCTCAGTTAAACTGTAATCGGTCCTATGATTTAGAAATTTGAGTTTCGTTGCATTATGAAGTATTGAGAAGGAACAGTAAAAATATCTTGAGGCTATTCGTTGTTAAAGTCTGAATCTTTTGCTTTTTCAGACGAAGCTGGCAGTAGTCCACGGACTAAGTTAACCATGACCGGATGGGAGGCATAATTAGCGCTTTCTAGACCTAACATACTAGCACCACCCAAATTATTACATTATATACATGAATACAATTACAAAAGCATTACTATCAATTTGGTTGATGGTTATGCGAGAAAAATTTTGTACAACATCCCTCAGCCCTGTATTGTGAAAAAATTGTATCAATTTAGTGTTGCACATTCTATGTTCGCAAGATGTATTTTCCCTTTTTTCCTCTTTACCCTTCCTAATGTTTCGGAATGAAACAGAATTTTCAATTTAAGCATCTGTATCAGTTTGGTTGATTGCTTCAGCTCAACAATTAAGAAGTTGGCGGAGGTGGAAATGGTCTTTATTGGAACTAAGTAAGCTAACCTGTAAATTGGAGAAAGAAAAGCTTAACATGAAAACGAACCAGACCACCAATATCAAAAAGAGTAGTGAAGCGTTGAAAGATGATAAAGGAGCGGATCTATTCATATAAACACTATGCAAATCACCTTCGTCAGTCTATGAAATTGGATAAAACCAAGCGTAGTGTTACGGTAGTTGCAATCAATACGTAATTGCAGACCGCGAGGGGGTGTGGAAATAGATAGCACCGGTACGCAACGTGTTAAAAAACATCGACATTGTGTGTAGGCAAGATTAACCAGTAGCAGTTGCGCGGTTCTTCTGCTTAGGGAATGTTCCGCTACCTTGATGAAAGTTGAGCATATTTTTTCAAATGTACCCAACTATTAGTCCTTTTGGGCTCGCCTGCAGAACTGCGTACATGATAACTCCTACATATCAGATCAGTGCATGCTCACGTTTTCATGTGGCGCTCTTCATTCATTCATTAACAGTCTTCGTAATCAAATTCCAGCAGTACGGTACATAAAGAGCAGCAGTTTGTACATATTTCATGATTGGGTAGCACGTCCGCGTTCATCGCTTTATATCTATTGCCGCCATGGAGCTTTTTTCTGTTGTTACTCACCAACATCTATCGGAAGCCAGCTGTCATCGTCTTCGATCGGGGCGTCGACACCGAAGTTGATCTCACAAAAAGAGTCGAACTCAGACTTTTTTGGTTTCTAAAACACCCACCTTTTGAACACTCTGTGCCAGCTGCTAAAACCCTGATCATGAGATGTCGATGTGCAGGTATCCATGTAAAGCTTCAGTCAAGACGTTATAACTTTATTATTTGGTTAACCTTGTCGTCTTCTTTACTCCTCTGCCGTAAAGGTTTGTTATAGCTGAACCGCTATAACGGTCAACGTTTCGACTGAATCGTCGTCTTTAAGACCTGAAAATAGTTCGAAGCAAATAATCTGTGACTTACTCGAAGAAGCGCCCAATCACTCTAGGCTAGTTGCAACAATTCTCGAAAACTCGAACTTCCAACTCGGTCGTTTCTGTCTTGCCTTCTCCGTCAGAACCTGGGAGCCGAAAATGTTTGAGATTCATGCTTGTCAAATGCCATTGCAGAATTCAGCTTAGCTAAAGTATAACTTATGAATATTTAAAAACGTCTCACAGCTACAGCTTCAGATCCACCGTGAACATAGAGTGGAAAAAGAGGGGAAGATATAAGCTACCTTCTTCTCTATATTCAATGTGAGTTCCCAGTTTAGCTTAGCTAAAGTAGGAAATAGCGTTAAGGATAATCTTCAAATATTTCTGGCTTGCAGGCTCCGACCAAGGTGACAAGGCAGAAACGTTGGCCCAATAAAATGTTATAGCATCGTGGGGCTGAGGCTTTACATGGACACCTACACATTGAGATAAATATTATGCATATCACGCCAAGTAGAGTCCAGCATGGTCACTGATCATGGGAATCTTTGGTGATTTAGCTTTTGTATGAGGAATTTCCTATGTAATGATAGATATTATCGGGTGCACGCTTTTTGCTTAGGATGACATGGATAGCTTGAACCATGGATCAAGATTGACGTTGTTGCTCCTGTATGTTTGATACTTTAGGTTCCCTATCCCTCCCACCTCTCCTCAGCACGTATTGGTTTTCGAAGATTCTCCCAATGGAGGAAAGGCTGCCAAGGCCGCAGGGATGCAGTGTGTTATGGTTCCAGAGCCGCAATTCCGTAAGCAATGTACTGACCTCAAGTAAGTTCATTTCTTTACACCAACGGAGTGGGATGCGATAGTGCATATTGTAGCTGCCCTTCAAATACTGTAAACAATTCTGAGAACGAAGTTATGAAGCTTTTCCCTAGCTCTACTGTTCTTTTTTCTTTTCCTCTTCCGAAGATAAACTCGAAAAAGATTCTTCTGACGTGTATTGATCGATGGTTGCATGAATTTGCTATACGAGAAGATTCTGAGAAATTCTTCAAAAATTTTCTATTTTTCTTGACTGTTCTGTAGTTAATGGATTAGAAGAAATTTTTTTGTGACTCCACAAAACCCTATCTATTGCAAATACATATACTATCAAAGGCCATTGACGATAGGCTCATTGAATTATTGCTAGAGTAGTCCTTTCTGCAGGTGAGCAGGACTCTCTGTGATTCATAGAGTCGCTGGATCATGATAACGAATGAGACGGGGGTAAAGCTCCACAACTTCGTTCAGAAACGCGTTTATCGGATTCCAAGTAAGGGTTCGAAGTCAGGAATTCTTATTTGCTTGCTCCTTCTAAACAGTGGTGGTGACTTTGTACTCCTTCCTTGATAGTTTTTACTTCGACGCATTCAAATTTTTGATCTGCAATAGAAAATCAACGATTCTTCATTTTTATGTTGTTTCCGTATTCAGTGTGAACAAAGTACTGTCGAGTCTGGAAGATTTTGTTCCCGAAGATTTCGGCTTACCACCTTTCGACTAGTTGCATACCTCATCTGGTGCGTAATGCAAGGCGCTAAAAGGAAAACGTTCAGTCTGGAAGTGATAATTAGGGTTTATTAGATTACTCTTATCCCCATTTTGAGTTTCTGTGAGAAGAACTGTGAATTTACTGTGAAGACTATGTGATGGTTTTTTTTGTGAGATCTGATCTCTTTGGTACTTTTAAAATGTTACAATATCTACATTTGCGAGAAAATTTAACCTAGCTCTCTTCAAGCTCGATTTTTATTTGATTCCTGATTTCTATTTCTGTCATCGTTCCGAATCTACTCACTCGTACTAATGTCGTTCTAACAATGTTATAGGTGCTCTAGAAGTGATAGGTTTGTAGCCAGGTGTTGTTGACTAGTTTCTTGCCGAATGAAGTTTCCTATGAATGGAATGCATACTGCTCTATATATAAACACTGCGCTTTGATGCGTGGCAGTACAGCTTGCTTTGTGTTCATCCTTGTATAGGAGATACTTACGCTCATATTTTCGACAAGCCCAGACAAATAGCATTCAAAAAATTTGGGAAAAAGTCTTAAACCGTTAGTGTATTTCACGTTTCCAGGTCATTTCATTTTACTTCATATCTCAAGGCTAGACCGAGATGAGAATGATGACTTAAGTCCTCTTGAGTGACGGACAGATTTTCAATTTCATTCTTCTCGTTGTCTGAGAATTATGTCGATTGAGTGGGCATAAGTCTAGCAGTTTGCTTAGAACGTCGTTTTTTTATGAAAATTAGGTTTTTTTTATTTACTTGTGTTCCTTTATACAGATGGAGATTGGTGGAGTTTCAGTAAGCTTCATATGACGTGCTTAGTCATGGATTCATAATCGTAAAACCTGAGATTCTGGTCTGCTGCCCCCTGGCTGGGACAGCCTTTCGTTGACTAACAATTAGCCGTTGAACATTTGCTTTGCGGGGATGCAAGGACCACCAGAGGTGGTTATAATAGCGAAAATTGCGACAAGTATTGTTTGTTTGTGTATACCCTTTAAAGTATCCTCCACGGAGGGACGGCGTTCTTCCTTTCGTAAATTTGATGGCAAGTACAAAAAGAGTCTCGAACTCGGAACAGATTTTATGGTACTGCTTTCAGTGCTGCGGGTGTGAGTCGCAATCGAGATGCTTCTAACGGCTAACTTGAATTATCTGCATTTACTTGGAAGGGCTTGTACCTCAAGGATTGGGCCGACAATGTTACAGGCACGACTTCTAAGTCAGAAGTGATTTTTCTTCAGAAATCAGCTCAATGAGTATTGATAGAGTATGCTGAGCTTGTTTTACTTTTTGCGATTGAAGCAGAAATAGCGGCCGTTGTGCTTTGACGTGAAACTGCTCGCCTCAAATCTAAAGCCATGCATCGGAGTACTCGCTTAAGGGTGTGGTGCGTTAGGAACGAAATGGTCGCGTCGCGGTGAGAGGGGCGTCGCGCGCGAAGGATTGTAGCAGGATGCAGCAGTAGGTAAGAAATACAAAAACAAAAGTACTAATAGTAGAATTATTCATAAAATAATAATCGCATATCGATTGAGCTGTATTAAGAACGCTAGAGATGTAATAAAGGCGAAAGAGTAGTCCGCGACAGCCGCGTGCGGCTAATCGATTACTCAAAATCCTTGCTAACGCCCGTCTCCCCTCGCTTAGTTGTCACATTGTTAGACTAATTGGAAAGAGTGCCTCACTCGGAAGCAACATATCAAAAAAATCCAAGGGGAGAAAATTCCGCCACAAATCTGAAGTTTAGGTCGCAAAACTTGGGTAAGTGATGCAGTACCAACTCATGAAAATGCGAGGGGAGGGGGCTAAAAGCATCCGATTTGGCTACTCACATATTAGGCAGAATAATAAGTTCAGTGATGCTTCACAAAGTGTCTAGTCGTACTGCACTGTCATCTGTCTAATTATTTCAACACGCACCAGATCGATGAGTCTTTAGGCATAGTCAACTCATAGTCCTATAGTCCCACTCCACGCAGCGAGCACATACTGGGATGTGAAAGATCAAGTTATATGAAGTTATGCACAATGATGTGTGCTGAAAGTCGTTCAGACTACCACTGAAGGCTATCGTCGTCTATGGCCGACGATCCCCATAACTATGTATATCGTCGTCTCATTGTCTGAGACGAATCCCTAGTTGAACCCACGCCCTTAAATGGTGCGGGGTCAAGCGGACCTGAGATAAGTGGGTCCGCACTCCTCTTCCTTAAGTCGTCGAAGCAAGACATAAGTTGCCCGCCTTATAAAGTATTGCTTACCATTATTGTGTACTGTTATAGCGGGAACGACCGCACTTACTGTATTATTGTGTCATATTTTCTCCGTTATCACCGGACCCTTATAAATAACCACTGAACCACCCGCACATTTTGGCTGCGAAGTTGAGTTGTTTTATTATGCAAAGCAGAGAATCAGGTTCATATGTACCTGAGAGGAGAAAGTGAATAGGGACCAAACTCCCATGCTTTTGTATAACTGCAGTCCATCTTGACGCTTCTTTATTCATCTATCATAAAAAGGAGGGGAGCCCCGCGGGGTGGCCCGACTGGTAGTTAGCCCTTTGACGACAACGCGGATTTCGACGTGACGCACCCGTGGGACCTCGCTCCCCTCCTTTCGCACGCGACTGGTACCCACCGGTGGGTGGCACTGTTCAGGAGAAAGTTCTTTCACTGGCTTACTGATTACAGCAATTGGTAAGAAACAAGAAAGGTGGTGGCTCCCAAAATTGGGTGGCAATGTCCCATGTGCCAGACATAGTGGCACCCACCGGTGGGTGCCATTGTCGTCGAAGGGTTAATGATTGCCGAACCACTCCAAACCGCGCTACTCCACCTAATGTAAGCTGCTGGTGCGGTAAGGTTGCACTTCATTTCATAGTTTGCAGTAAACGTGTGTGGTCCTTCTTTAGGGAATTGAAGTTTTCTCCAGGATGAATGTGACTCACGTAATTTTCGATTTCGACGGTTTACTCGTGGATACGGAGGCATGTTACACCATCGCCAACCAGACGATGCTCAGAAAATTTGGCCGCGAATATACTCCAGAACTAAATGCCAGTATGTTTTTTTAGTGCTGACTGGTCTCATCAAACAAAGTTTTCCATGACAACACCTTCTTAGAATTACTGTTAGACCGGTGAATATACTAGCTAAAACCCGAAACTTGTTCAGAGATGATGGGAAGGAAGGAAGAAGAGGCGTTCCCTTGGCTTTTGAAAGAGGTTAACAGTTTTTTTGTGTGAACACCACAATAACCAAGTAGTAAAAACAATTACAGGTTGGTATCGATGGCAAAATTACGGTCAAGGAATATATGGCTCAATACGACGCAATGCTGGAAGGAATGTTCCTCAAATGCAAAGCTTTACCTGGTGCTGAACGATTAGTGCGGCATTTATCCAAGAAAGGTTCAGTGCTTTCTCTGACTTCGCTTATTGATGAATAATTCCGTGCTTCTATCCATTACCGACATTGTGAAGTTGCAAAAGTGAATAGTGAGTAAGATGAATAGCGCGTTATTGAGGTGTTCCAATGGCTATTTGTTCGGGCTCTCGGAAGTCAACCTTTCGTACGAGACGCGAACCCCACAAGGATTGGCTGGATTTGATTGGTTTAATGGTAAGCAATTGAGGAATGGAAGTTTTGTTTGAATGACAAAATATGAAAAATGAGGGTGATCCGCGCCCTGCTACTTTAATAGGAATGCTTAGGTAATATTGGGTTGTTTGGATAAGACTGACTCCTTTTCATAGCAAACAATCGGGTTCACAGTTATCACTCTTATCTTGAGTTGCTTTAAAAGCTCGAGGCATGCTTGTTCATAGTTTACACGACCGATGCGATTTGGAAGCGAGCTCTGTGACGCACTTAAATGGACATGCTTTTCCTCTAGGTAACGTGCTATATTCCTTTTTCCATTGCAGCCTCTTCGCTCTGTCCGAGCTCTTTTCTCGTGCTAGGAGGGAGTCCCATAGTTATACAAACTTCTGGCTTTGGTTGCAGTCCCGAGACTGCACCATGTATTCGGCAACCTCTATTTGTTGTTCTTGCTCCCCGTACCGCGAAACCAAGAAAATAAGGGAACTCGCGCGCACCTGTGACCTGTTCTTGGTGCATTGGAGTCGAAGGGGATTCTTGGTCGTCTTCCACGGCGAGTCTTCTAAGTGGCTACCATCCTTCAGTGGTAGGTCCATCGTTCGCTAAGAGGTATTGCATACACACCATTCCTTCTGCGCAGGCGCCACTTATAGCTCTTGCAACATTCTGGTCTTCACTGTAACTGGTGGTACTCAGACTTTCTGCTTTCTTTTCGCTCACATGGGGCTTCATTCTTTTGCGCTCAGTGAGATGGAAAAGTTACTGATTTTGAACTCTTACCTTTTCTGATACAACTTCTCTTCTTCTCACACTCTTTCTTTTGTTCAGGTGTTCTGTGGTGATGAGCCAGACATAAAGAGAGGAAAGCCTCATCCAGATCCATACTTGGCAACGATGAATAGGTATTTAATTTATTAGATAGTGTATATATTAGGTTGAGTCATAAGTTCTCGGACAAAGTGATAATTAAGAATTCTAGAGATCATAACTCTGAAAAGAGGTGACGAAAAAGAACGCACATGGTATCGTAGAGATAAAGTATGAAAAGCTCTTTCAAATACATGCTAACGAACACACCTAACTGTTTCCTTCCCTGCAACCATGCCCCATGATTTCAAGCCGTCGCAGCTTCACCTCCCTGACACCATCCTATTTCTTTTTCTTATCTGGCCAAGAACCCGCGGAGATCGATAGCGTATGAAGGAAGTTTACAAGATGGTTGCTCTTGCTAGATGCACAATTCACAAGTGGCATACGAAGTTCACGTCGGGCGACTACATATTCCATCTAAGATGAAGACCGTCCGGGACGCTCAATGTAGTTGGACGTGCTGCGGAGCCAGATGGAAGCCGATCCGTATCAAACTACTCGTGAATTGGCAGTGACCCTTGGGAAGCCACTCCACAATTATTCGTGGATTGAGGTCAATCGGCACGGTGCCAAAGCTTGGTCGATGGGTGACTCATGCTTTGAAGCAGTATGACATGGACTGCCGCGCCGACATGGCACTTTCTCTCCTCACGCTCAAGCGCAGGAAACGGTCAGATGTATTGGTTGATGAGTATTGGGAAGAGCTTTTTATACTCTATCTATAGATGCCCTGCGCGTCCATTTTCGTCACCTCTTTCCTGAGTTATGATCTCTAGAAGCCATCACTATCACATTGTCCGAGGACATGACTCAACCTAATATATGCATTCTGCTCAGGGCAGTGCTGATATTAATTTGTTTGTTTTGTTTAATCAGTTATTTTAGGTTTCCAGTAAAACCTAAGGACCCTTCAAATGTCCTTGTGTTTGAGGATGCTCCGAACGGTGGCAGGTCAGCCAAGGCGGCTGGTATGAAATGTGTTATGGTGCCTAGCGCAGACCATCGAGAAGAGGTGCTACAGATTGGGTAAATGCTACAGCCATTCATTAGACGGTAGTGGAGACATTTGTCCCACCTTTTTCATTCCCTTCATCCACTGGTCTCTCCGTTTAACAGGACGTTCCCGAGTACATTGCATTGGAAAAGCTCAAAAATGTTTCTGATCGGCTTGAATTATTCTCATGTGATTTGGAATTCGGTGTTCCTTGCAGAGGTTAAAGGAGGGAGGTACACCTTCATTACAGTGCAGGGGTATACAATGAGGCTAAAAGTCGGTGTTCCGGCTCCAAACCTAAAAGTTTTCGGGATCGTGTGTAGGCTTATACTGCTGATAGAAGAATTCTGTTAGGTTAAGAAATGGGGACCGGGTTATCTAATATGTTAATGCCCGTTTGAATCGGAAGAGGTAGATCAGAAATGCGTAAAATGAAGTACGTATGGGTAATGGAGGAAGTTGTAGTTCCGAAAAGAAGGGAGTTTGCAAGATATTTTCTTTCAAAACGTCGCGTTACATTTATGCCTGGTCGCTTCCCAAATGGTCAGATAGTCCTATTCTTTCGTCCATTTGAATTCAACCTCTTATATTCCAGTGTCACCAAGGTACTTAATAGTCTCACCGAGTTTCGCCCGGAAGAATTTGGACTTCCGCCATTCGACTAGTTTCAGTGTGATCTATGCAAAATTAACCAGTGATAAATATTAAACTTTTTTTTGAACTTGGTCTCCAAAAGTATTTGGAGGATCCATAGTGCTTCTGAATACTATTCGAACATCAGAGTTTTCTCCGAATTATGTTATTATGGCATTCCTGCTATTAGGTTGTTCGGAAAGGAATGCGCGCTAACTTTGTCCATTCATTTCTCCCTTGCTATAGAAGATTTTTCAGAACAGTTTCGTATATTCGGAAGAGATTTTCATTGCGCATCTTTTGATATACTTTTGTTCATGTCCACTTTGTTTTTTTTTCTCAGAAAAAAAAGTTTAAAAGGTGTTTGACGAAAAATTCCTTTTGCGGGCTTGCATGTGGTACAACTTCAAGCAAGGGAAATCGGCTGCTGAATCTCATCGTGCCACATCTGAAGTATACGGCAAAGAAGCCCTGTCAAAAAGCCATTGTCGACGATGCTATCGGCTTAGAATATCCCATGTCCGACTTTCAATTAACCTCGGCATATTGAAACACTTCGTCGTAGACTGTGTTAGCCTTCGAGGTTTTTAAAAAACAACAGTTTATCACGGCGGCTTACGTTTCGGCGGTATCGCCTTCGTCGGAGCCTGTAAGTCGAAACAATATTTGTGATTCGTAGGCCACCATTTTAAATTACAAAAAGAGAACTCTAAGGGAAAGTAAAGCAGAAGCGATGAGCTGACCTGTAACCGGCTGGAGCTGTTTGTCTGCACCCTGAGCCCGAAGTTCCTCGCGGCGCTTTTATATGTGCTGGGACTCAGAGGTCGGGTCAGGGATTGCTCCAGGGGACCCCCCAAGATGTAAACAACTAATTAAGGTCATGTGAGGTCAGGTCCCTGCCGATGGTCGCGCATCGCCCCTGGTATTGATTTTTCAGCGAGTCTGGGTATTTTCACCCGTCACCCCTGCCCCGGCGCCCCCGCTGGGGTATCGACTGTGTAGATCAAAGCCACACAAGTCTGCGAATGGCGCGAGCTCCCTGGTAATCGCCACGCACTCGTCCTTCCTGTTGATTTTCGGATTCTTTGCTGCGATCCACAGTGCCTCCAGAGTCTTTCGCGCTGAGATGTCATCTTCACGAGACAGTATCATAACAGAGACCGTCACACCTTCATTCTCATGGTGCTGTATCCTGTGATCACCGAGAGGAGTGGACTTCCTAGACTTTTTTAACCCATCCAAATGCTCTTTTATCCTAATGCAGAGTGGTCTACCCGTTTCCCCTACATATTCCTCCCCACACAGTTGGCATGTGATGAGATATACGACTCCTGAGATCATACAATCACCTTCCTTTCCGGAACGGCAAATTACACAGGAGGGCGTTTGGCATCTCCGATCATAGAGGCGGTTTCGGACCAACTGCCTTTTGAGGTTCGAGGGGGGAATTTCGACCACTCGCACACTATCCTGGAGATCAGCTTTTCGCAGGCAAGCGCGAATGGCAGCGCTCATCTCATCTGAAACGAAAGGTACACAGAAGGGTACCTTCGTGTGCTCTTCCTCTTGCGCATGTTCCATCCTAGCACGCCTTCTACGCCATGCAGGCTGCCCATTGCAACCATATCCATTCTCCTGCGCAATCTGACGAGCCATTTCCATGGACTCCGCTCTAAAATCGCCTTCAGACGAAACTGCAGAAGCCGTTTTAAACATGTTCTTGACAATGGCAGTTTTCGTCCTCAATGGATGCGCTGAACTGCAATGGACTAGGATATTCTTACTGCTAGGCTTCCGATACCACTTAGTTTTTTGGATACCATGCGAGAATTTTATCTGAACGTTGAGGAAAGCGAGCCAATACTCTGCCGGTTTTTCCCTTGTGAACTTAATGTGTTCAGACTGTCTATTAAGTAGTTCGAAACAGGTGTCCATCTCAGTTTGAGTGGAGCACACGACAAAACAGTCGTCGATATACCGGCAGTAAATTATTGGCCTTCGTTCCAAGACGGGCTTTTCAACTTTCGACATGAACGCTATAGCCAGCGCTGGTGCTAACCTCTGCCCCATAGCTAGTCCTCTCACTTGCTTATAGTATTCACCCGACCACCTAAAGACGTTGCACTTTAGGCTTTCGTCGAGCAGCAGCATAATGTGCCTGATAGTGAGGCCATACAAATTCAGACTAGCATAGTGCTCAGACAGGATTTCTAGTACTGCTTGCAATGCGCTTTCCCTTGGTACGTTTGTATATAATGAAGTCACTTGTGTGGCTTTGATCTACACAGTCGATACCCCCGCGGGGGCGCCGGGGCAGGGGTGACGGGTGAAAATACCCAGACTCGCTGAAAAATCAATACCAGGGGCGATGCGCGACCATCGGCAGGGGCCTGACCTCACATGACCTTAATTAGTTGTTTACATCTTGGGGGGTCCCCTGGAGCAATCCCTGACCCGACCTCTGAGTCCCAGCACATATAAAAGCGCCGTGAGGAACTTCGGGCTCAGGGTGCAGACAAACAGCTCCAGCCGGTTACAGGTCAGCTCATCGCTTCTGCTTTACTTTCCCTTAGAGTTCTCTTTTTGTAATTTAAAATGGTGGCCTACGAATCACAAATATTGTTTCGACTTACAGGCTCCGACGAAGGCGATACCGCCGAAACGTAAGCCGCTGTGATAAACTGTTGTTTTTTAAAAACCTCGAAGGCTAACACAGTCTACGACGAAGATGGTATCGGCGTTGCAAAAACGGTAATGAAAGCTTGGTGGACGAAGAACATGGAAGTCGGCCCCAATTCGTCGATAACCAAGTGTTGAGGACCGTCATTAAATTGGATCCACACCAAACTACCCGAGAACTGGCCAAACATGTTGGCTGCTCAAACTCCACCATCCATGAGCATTTGCTGGCAATCGGCAAGAAGAACGGGTGCGGAAAATGGGTACCGCATAAGCTAAGCGACTCAAACCAGGCAACACAAGTGGCGATGGCCGAAATTCTTCTCCATCGCTCCAAGAACAGCGGTTTTTCAACTCTATTATTACATCAGACGGGAAAAGGATCTGCTTCGACAACACAACACGAAAGTGACAGTGGTTAGACACCGGTGACACTCCAAAACCCACTACGAAACCGGATACCCACGGCAGAAAGGTGATGCTCTGTGTTTGGTGGAACAGCAAAGGTTGAGTGTAGTTTGAAGTCCTGAATTCGGGTCAAACGGTTACGGCGGACATTTATGAAGATCAAGTGAACAGCATGGATCAAGCCCTGCGTCGTCAAGGTGTCGAAACGACGTCGACAATATTCCTCCTCGACAACGCTCGTCAACATGTTGCGAAAACCACCTTGGAAAAAAATTGAGGAGTAGGGGTAGGGAATTCCTGCCTCATCCGCCTTACAGCCCAAACGTGACTCCATCCGATGACCATCTGTTCCGGTCAATGCAGCACTCCTTGGCCGAGAGAAAATTCAAAAACCGCGAAAAAGTCCAACTCAGGGTGTCCAACTACTTTGAATTGCAGCCGGCCCAGTTCTTCAGGAGAAGGATCCATTCTTTGCGTAAACATAGACAACAAGTCATCGATAGTAATGGAAAATATCTTTTGAATTGATCTTGTTTAGTTTCGTTTTTATAATAAAAAATTTTTTGAATTCAAACGCGCATTCCTTTCCGAACAACCTAATAGTTTGTGTGGTGAACAACATTTTTATTCAAAGCAAGCTTCATAGGTAACAAAGACAAGGGGTTAGTCGAGGTCTCCTCGGAGTAATCAGTCAGATTCATGCCCCTCTAGAATACGGCGCAGAAAGTCTTCCTTAGACGTTGAATACTCTGTATCACCAGAACTGACAGAAGTGTCGGAGTCATTGCCGTTCTTGCCTTCATCATCACTGGAATCCGAGCTCGGCACTGCAAAGACTTCTCTTTTTGGTAGTTCTTCAAGGCTCCCAGTTTTGGAGATGAATTGAACTAACTTTTGACGGGAACTGGATCCGTCTTCATCTCCTCGATGATTTTGCGGTAGACGTCGTCTTCACAATATTTCTCGTGGAAGGGCATTTCTACTTCAGGTAGAAAGTGACGGGAATTGACGCGGCATCTATAATACGTGCATAACAATCTAAGCCTGAAGTTCAGGAATTTTTATCCCAGCGTATCTTCAACTGTTTTGAAGCAGACACCCGCTGAAAAGTCAATGGTAATCAGGGAAACGTAACTTCCTGATGGGAACTACTCGCCCGTATTTGCCACGGTTTAATTCTTGATATTAATTATTTTAACGAGAGAGTTGATGATAGTTCCTGAGATCTGTGGGCGTGGTAGCAGCTGCTTCAAACTTCTGATGTTCATTATCCAGGTATCCTACTCTGTAACTAGTAACTCCCATATATAACTCCCTAAAAGTACTTGTTGGAGTTGTTTGTTCGCGTGTTCGTGTGTGGGTGTGCATGTGTCTATGTGTATATATGTGTGTATGTACGTGTGTATATATCTGTGTATGTGTATGTGAGGATAATAAGGTGCAAGCATAATATGTGTTCTATCTGTGTAGCTTTATACACCGCTATCCACGGAACACCTTCACAGTGGGTTCTCTCCCGATAGGATCTTTAGACGGTTGGTGACTAGACTTGGCGGCGCGACCCCAGGTTACGGAATAGGGGCTACACCACAGAACAAAGTCACCGGAACTTTTCCGGAGACGCATATGGTTTCAGAAGGATGGACTCCCTGTTTTTGCTGGATTGGATTGTGTCGTACCTTTTGACGTCTTGCAGACATAAATATGCTTCCGTGTGTGGAAAGTCTGCTGTGGCGGAATCTTGCACAGCGGCTCAGCCAAAGGCTTGTCCATGTGTTACTGGGTAGTAGCCGGAGGCGTGTAGGGCTTGCCATTAATGAATAGGCCCATTTGTCTACCCTGAGATAGCCTGCTAGCTACACCGATTCTATCTACCCCCCATGTCAGAGCCTGGCAAGCAAGGTAGGTCCAATTGGTGAAGTTAGAGTATAAGCGAGCCTCATTCAACGGACTTAAAGGAGCCCACATTATGGTGGTGCTGGGTAGGGCCGAGGGTGCTAAAATCTCGAGGCTGTAATAGGCTGCCAAAAAAGAGAAAAATGGATAGGGCTATTTGTACTTCAAAAGAATGGTATCGGAAGGCAGCGTCTTCGTATTTACCGAGATGAGAAGATATTGCCCGCTGCACGCCGTTTTCCATGCTGGCAAAAAAATATTCCTTGTCCTTGTAAAAGTGGCAGCAGAAGCGCCGTCGGTGTAGGCCTCCTTATACTCGCACTTGGCGATGAATATCGGTTCGTTACGAAAACTTGACATCCCGCATCAGACTTCTGCGATTGGAAAAATGTGGCTCGACCTCAGCTCCAAAAATCCTCTTTGCCTACGCATTAACGTCAAGGCACGAGGAATAGGAGCTGCAAAGATTATATATGCATCTAAAAAACTCCCCGGAGATGACCACACTTTCATCGAGGTCATCGTCAGTGAACGGAGGTTTGTGCAACCATAGCTTCCTTTCAGATCATTATTTACCCTTTTGTTTATATGTATGCGTTTCTGAAATTTTGAAGACGTCTATGCTCCTAAATGCCCGCTGTTAAAGGAACTTGCAGCACGCTCAGATAAGTACCCAAAATTATTTTAAGAGCTGCATTCCTACACGATCCAGCACCCTTTGATAAAAGTTGCAGTTGTTAAGAAACGAATTGTTCACCTTATCACCACTGATCCTTGCAACATTTTAAAAGCTGAAGAGACAGGATCCTGCCCACTCACCTCACAAGTCGAAGATTTTGTCCATTTTGACGGCAGTACCTTAGGCGACATTCACAGAGGTGCTCAAAGAACAAAGGTGGTTCGACGCGATGGTTGAGATTGTATGGACAGACGACCATACGCCCTTCAAGGGAAGGAGATGGTTCAGTCATCGGACTCTGACGAAAGCAAATGAATCTAATCGGGTGAGTTTGGAAGCGCTAATCTGGGCTTGTTAGGATGGTTGGTTAGGAGTAATAGCACGTGAGAACTTGATTGCGCGCGGATTACTCCGTGAAGGCCTCTCACGGGCCTACTTTGTACTCTACGAAAAGATGTGGGTGGTCCCTTCATTCACATCTCTCGACATTTTCCCTCAGTGCTTCCCCTCAATAAGCATTCTTGGATCATCATAGCTTTATCCTAACCACTTGCGATCAACATGGTCACCGAATCTCTCGGAAAGCATTAGTAACCTACTTGCCATATGTGTATGTACGTCTGTGAACTTCCCTCGTTGGAGGTTATTTTCCGAATCGTGTCCTCTCACCGATCCTCAAAAGGCGAGCAGAGGAAGCGCTGATGCTACCAAAAGACCCAACCAAGGAATACGCAAGGAAGTCCTCATCCTTAGGAATAATGGGAAGACGTGAATGTCCGAAACATTTTTGATGGCCAGTTTCACATCCTACCTAGAGGATTCACCGTTTTTTTCTCGTCACAGCTTTCATCCACAGCGAAGATGATCCCTAGTATGAAGACGCCATTTGCCAGTGGTTGTAACACCGTTTGCGTTGTACCACTAAAGTATAAAGTTTGATCTGGTTGATTTAGAGTACTAAAGTATAAAGTTTTTGACGTTAATGCCATCATCCCGTTTTGTTATGCTCACTCTCATTCAACTTCCATTCAGACTCGTGGAGCCGTTTTAAATGCGAATGCGACCTGCTGCGACGAGCCGCTACACAAACCAGTGTTTTCATCCTCCTAGACGAGTCTGGTACCAATTGGCTGCTTTCGTAGTCCGCTGGCCGGCGAACCGGCGTGCCAGGAGCGGCAGTGCTAGAGGGGAGGAGTGAGACAGACGGTAGGTCGAAGGGCTGAAAACAAAGAAAAACGAGATCAAAAACCAAACAACCAAGGGCTTGAACAAATGGTCCTTGATCTTGTCTCTCGTTGTTTGCAGCCCTTTGAAGGGGCTGGCCGACTGTTTGCCTCCCTCCTCCCCCCTAGCACTGCCTCGGCTGGCACGCCGGCCGGCCGGCCGGCGGACTATGAAGGCAGCCATTCACCGACCATAAAGGGATAGAAGGTTTGGTTGGTTCAATGGAGTATCAATCCGGGACTTGGTCCGAGGACGTCCGGGAGTGTGTTAGTCCGACTCTTGCCGCTACACCACCCCTGCCCTGCCCAAAGAGCCATATTTTGGGGTGGGACATGTCCACAGTGACATTTCCCAGTTGATCTGGTTGATTTAAAGCCGGCTGAAGCATCTTTGAGTCATTCTTTCAATATTCTTGTACCGAACACGAAACAAAGAATCAAGCCAAAGTTTATTTTCAAATCGAATCAGTGTAGAGATGATGAGTTAGGTAAAGATAAAACCATGAATTTGTCATTATAAAGGTTGCTTCAATTCTGGTATCAGACATCGAGGGTGTTATTGAGACGATAATACATCGCCAGTGATATATCCGACAAAGATGTGCTCGATGAAGTCAAGGAATCACTAGACGAGATATCACTGTCGCTGTCGCTCGATCCACTGTCGCTTGATGTTTCAGACGGAGCGAGACATTTTTTGGATGAGTTCTGAGGTTTCAGTGCTGCACTAGTACCCATGACTTTACACAATTCGTCGTTTATCCTACGAAAATATGCATCGTCACAGTGCTTCTCATGAAACCATAACTCCACTTCGGGAACGACGTGGCGCGGATCGACACGACATCTGGAAAAAGCACACTCATCCGCACTTTCTCCACTGCGCATGCGATACAGAAGGCAATACGTCAAGAAGGGTGGATGAGAAAACATGTACATTGAAATGTCAAATGGAGCATACGTTGAGGGCTATAGATGAGTTGAGAGGGAGGGAGGTAAGTTCGAAAAAGCTACAGTTTGAGGTGGTTCACCGGTCTTCTAAGCTCAGGCAGGGAAAAGGGTGATAGCATTGATAAGGCGTTGTATTAGGATTTTGCTAGCAATCAGCTAGGGTTAATCAAGCTTTTGGTGAGAAGGAACCTATTACTGCAGTGCTCTTTCGTAGAGGCTGTAGGGACGAAAAGTAGATTAGTGTACATTCATCGAAATCTGCCCACAACCGTTCCGCGGAATCAGCTCTATACCAATTCAGAGAAGTGGTGAAGGGGGGCCTGGAACAGTGAAGGTCTCACGCAACTACGTATGCGCCATGAATGGGCCGTAGGGCATTTAGTCGCGATGAGATTCGTCTACAATTGTATATGGTGAACGTGCCATGGTGTGATCACACCAACCAGTGATAAGGATCAAGCATGCTGACCTCGCGTGCATTTATTCGAAAAGAGGAATTTCATTAAAATGCTGGGGTTTATCGAGAGCCATATTCAGCTAATGATCAAGCCGTACCTGACTACTTTGATATCTTGTGAGTTATTAAGGTATTCCATGCGGCATGATTGAAGATGTCCAGGAAAAGCAGCTGGAGAAATGTGATGTGCTCGAGAATATGGACAAACAATCAGAGCGGCACAATCTCCCAGTGCTCGTGTATGCCTTGGACACGTCATGCGCTGAAACTCTCGGTTCACTCTGTAAGGAGCTCCAGTTCCTGTTCAGGAAACCTAAGACGACTAGGAATGACTGGTAACTGCCAGTCTGCAAATGAACTCACCACCAAAGTCACGCGTAACGCTACGGAATGAATCATACCACTGGAAATGAAATGTTTTTGTTTTCGAAAAGGATAAGGTCGGCATGTTCATAAAAATATCTTCTCCCACAGGAGGCTCTCTGTGAGTCGACTGCTAGGAGAAGATAGGATTAGTCGCGCTCATTTGCAATCGTAGGCTGTAAGCACTTTATATAATGGGTAGTGTAACTAATAAAGTAAGGCTTGCGCTTAGCGGCAGCTAGCCTGAATTCCGGAAGACACCGATACCAGTAGCACACTCGACGTTATTGCCGTCTGAAATTGTCTCATTGTACTTTTGCACGAATTCCGATTTTCGAGCACGTAAGTATACCACAAATTCTCCCGATAGAGATACTGATGAAATGTTTTACATGCACCTCCTAAAGATATCCCATGAGTACGCTCGCTGCTCAAGCCCCCGCACTTCGGGTTGAACCGTGGTTCTACGAGGCTAGGTAATATGCACTTCGCTCGAATAGTAATGACGTTATGAATGCGTATCTGGCCTATATATTGACTTGGGCGCTCAGTCCATGTACAAGTCATGGCTTTTATCTTCTCAGATGAGTCCGGCATTAATTAACCGACATCAAGGGACGAAATGGCGACTACCAGGTCAGGATTCGATCCTGCTCATCGTAACGCATCACCTGGCTCTACATGGAGAATAATGATCAGTGAACAGTGCAGGTGCACACCGATTACTTCACTTACTCCATCCGATTACATCTGATTACATCATAACCAAGTCAAAGGCGTGTTTTGTTCCTGCTCTGCTTTCTGGATACAGGTCCTATTTCCGGGACCACAAAGCGCGTGTGGAAGGTAGGGAAACCTGCAGTTCACCAACAGGGTTAATCTGCTGATCCGTTTCCGTCTTCACATGTGTAAAACTCCTTTCATTACTTGAGATAAAAGAACTCCTACGAGGGAATTCAAGTCTCGAAAGAAGAACTCAGCAAAGCGATGCTGACTTTATTGGAACCAAAGCGGAGCTCACCCTTTTTCCTTTCAAGCCTCAGCGTTATTCCATAATTGGAAAAAAATATATGCATTTGCAAATAATGCAGTACAATTGAGGATAAATAGATAAAGTTCTTGAGCGTTGATCGATCACGTCTGAGGGATACGCTCTAGCGTTCGACTTTCATCCAGAATCGTAATGGCGTTTTGAATGCGTATGTAGCCTATACAACGACTTGCGGTGAACAGCCAATGTACGAGTCAGTGCATTAATCCTCCCAGACGAGTCTGGTACCAATTCTCCTAACCCGTAGGGATGGAAGGCTTGGTTGGCCTAGGCAGGCATCGATCCCGGATTCGAACCCCTGACCGTGCGTGTGATATAGTGCGCCACTTGACACTACACCACTTCCGCCAGCAGTGTAAGTACATATAAAAATATCAGAGATGAAGGCAATGACTTTTTCAGGTTAATGCGGCTCAAAGCACATCGGTCGACTCGTAGTGAAGTCACGGCATGAGCTACGAATACTGATTATCGAAAAATAGGGGTAAAAGCGACAGAGTAAGACAGGTACCAAGCAGGACAGTTTTAGAGTAGGAGCGGAGAACAAAGAGAGCTTCACTCCTCGTTAATCTGTACAAGGAGATGGTGACGTAAAAGACGTAATCACTAACAATTTGCCGACGGACAACAATGGCAAAGCAAAGGTTGTGTTCTATTCTCGTATTTTATCCTCATGTGAGGTACAGATATCATTTCTTTATGAAATTCGAGACACATCTGGCACGATAAGATTTTATTATGGAATTTGAGAGTTAAGCCATGTAGGTACTTCATTTCAAAATATCCCCTACAAAACAATAACCGAGTAACAAAGGTAGTCTCGAAATGAGCAACAACGCCAACTGACGACAACGTGGGATTTTTTTTCAAATATTTGGTAGTTATTGGAGCGGCGTCCATTTTGAAGCGCCATACAAATGTACAATTCGGTAATAACAAAAGGATATACCTAGTCGCAAAAATCTGAATAGCCTATTAGGGTACGAAATTTGAGTATATGAAAAACACATTGATACATAGAACCACCCGCTCGATACTGGGTCTATGTGACGGAGATGGTGATTAACATTTTCTGCTATTCAGTAACAAAAAATCACAGTAGAATGAAAAACAGAGGGATACCAAGAGTGGAACTAGCATGCTTCAGATATCCGTTTTTCGGCGTCGTATAAACTTTTCTTGTAATGTCCACGTTCTATAGGGTGGCCCCGTGAGAACTCAAACACTAAAAACTCGAAAAATGAAGAGGTAAATCTGGTTTTCTAAACCAATTTTTTTACTAGTAAAGAATTAGTTCGCTAAAGATTCTAGCAGAACAACCTACACGATATAGCTCGCTCAGCTGACCAGCCCATTCGATCGATGAGATACCGGCATATCAAGTAGCCAGTGCGATTCAGACCGTGCGTGCAATGCACACCAATCAACTTCTCGCCTTAAAAGGACATGTTCGATATGAAAATTGAAAAAGAAGTGGGAAAGAAATTATATAGGCTTTCATTAATTAATTCTCTTTCAGTGACATATGGTATAATATTCTTACTATATTAATAATTAACAAAGTATAACAAATTGGAATCAGTGGAGCTTGTTAAACAGTATGAAAAACGTAATAAAGTACAATTGTTAAAATGAAGTAAAATATGTCTCGATTCGCCTCTTCACCAAGCGAACCATCAAATCCCCCTTCCTAGAGGCTCACCAGTGGTTCGGGGTTAATAAACAAAGGAATGAGTAAAATACTTGTTCAAAGCAGATAAATTACACAAATGAAAAATAAGTGAACCGCGAATATTGTGAACAAGTTGCAGTCGGGGAAATTGTAAAAAAAAATAAGCCAACAATGAGGAAAGTAATTCCAAAATATAAGCCATATCACTGATATTCTTCTATCACCTCTCTTCTGGAAAAGGTTATAAATCTCACCGTTACTAGTGTCGTTGATGTATTCGTCAACGACATTCAAAAATTTCTTGACGATATCCTCACGGTTACTAACTTCATGTCCCGGGCAGTTCATTTTTCTAAAATTGGAAAGAAATGTCGATTACTCACTCATATTGTAGCAGTACAACTTATAGAAAAAAATAAAATTAGCAAAATTAATAATTTTATGTAACATCTTACACATATTTGATATTATGGTTTGCCCATTCTGCTTTATTGTAATATCTGTCAGTGTTGGTGAGATCGACTACCATACCGATAACTTTACCTGCCTGACGAGCCTGAAATGCAAGTTAATGTTTACCAAAACCCTTTACTAAAAGACGAAAAAACAATAGTCAACCCCTACATAAGTGACAATTCGATCAACATCGAAGTAGTCATCGTCCGTCAAGTCGTGCTTCCCCGAGAAAAACGATTTGTCTAGCGGTGTTTTAAATGCGACAAATCGTGTCCCTTCCAAGTCTCGACCAACTGGGTCGTAATTCAACCATCTTAACAGAAATATAGGAGAAAAGTGACGAGCAATCAGTGAGCATATTTTAAGTTCAAATGAGAATGGCATTTTGAGCACAACCCGCAAATTCTGTGTGCTTGCTTGCCTCTCAATCTGTCGACCTTTTTTGGTCTAGCTAATCAACCACAACGTAAAGATTATGAAAGGAAAATTAAGAAAACCCAAAACGATAGAGCCGTAGAAACAGAAACAAACAATCAAAACGTGATGTACTATCGGTATGTGATGAGCATGGAATAGCACTGCCAGCTACCACTTGGGACTTTCGCGTAAGTCATCCGCATCGAAGGTGTTAGAGCAGCTCATATGGATGTCGAGAGAACACATTTTTCTGCTATTGAGTGGAAGCGATCACGGAAATATAAGGAAAACTGACCCACTACAAGGATAGAAAACAGAGAGCAGGAGAAAACACAACAGAATGCGCAACAAACGAAAAAATAGGAATCTATAGGCTACCCCTATTTTTGCGGCTCAGTGTAATCATTAATCCTAGTGTGCACTCAAGATATGATCTTATCATCTGTGTTGAGCTGTGTTTGTACCATAAATAGGAAAGGAAGGGTTCTGACGCGAAACATGAGGTTAGAAAACTCTACATGTGTTGCTCAACTGAGCTAGAAGCGCTAGGGGAACATGCAAAAGACAGCTACCATTATACCGAACAAAGTAAAGTCAACTACCAAAGTGGATCAGTTTATATCATGGATTACTAAATGGGTTGAATACCTGTCTGGTATCCTTCTTCCACCTACATTGCCTGGTCCGTCATCACCATGACCTCCATGTCGTTTTCGTTTGCGGAATGGCTTCTTACCAAAGTTTTCATCGGTCATGGTCGAGAAGCAGGGAGAACAACCTTAAAATCACAATCTAACCAACGTTTTCTTGAAGGTAGAAAAGCTAGCGAACATTTTAATTAGGAAATTGTAAGAAAAAATTTATTGATACACTACTGAAAGGATAAATGCTTCGGAAAGCTTAAAGGGCGAGAATAGCTTGTCTGTTAGAATGGAGCGCGAAAACATAATGAGCCGCTGGTAGTTTACTGTACATGCTGCGACTTCCAACAGCAGCCCGGCATTCCTGCTAATCACTTCTCAAAGTCGGCGTTATTTCGTAGATTTCTCCGGTTAGTTTGGGCTTTTTTCTCATCGGTTGCATTTATCCCTTCATAACTACGATCTCATAGATGCGAACCGGGTTTCTCGTACAGCGTCCCTTCAATTGTGAGCTGCGCCACACAATCACTTGGCTGCGATTTCTCTCTTGTTACGATAATGTTCCTGTAATTGACGATCATTTGAAGGTAAGACATTCACATCTGGACTGTATGCGGGCTGATTGGGACCAGCAGAAAGGGAAATCGATGTTGGAAAAGTCCTTCCCAACCCAGCTGATACCCCTACGCTTTCCTACCCTTTTCACGCGTACCTCTACTATTATGATAGTAGAGACATACTCTTTCACGCAATCTCTTCTACCCTTTCCTCCCCTTTACACAACCTCTTCTATAAGTTACTATAGACTTTCAATTCGAAATTCGGAAATCATTGGGTACAGCTGCACAAGGTAGAAGATAAATGAGAATAGTCATGGGCGGAGGTGGTGTAAGTGGCAAGTGGCACACTATGTCACATGTACGGCCACGGGTTCGAACCCGGGTTTATATCCGCCTGGGCCAACCAAGTCTTCCATCCTTCCGGGGCCAGGGTCGCCTAGTACCAGGCTCATCTGGGAGGATAAAAGCGCTGACTTGTACATCGGATGGCCACCGCAAGTCAAGATATAGGCCACATACGCATTCAATACGATGACTCTCAATGGAAGGCGAATGTAGGGCGCATCCCTGACTGCTTTCATACTTCGACTTGCGCGCCGGCTCGCAGTTGGAGACGGCCGTACATTTAGAAGTGGGGTGCGGGCGGCTATGTGCGACGGCTGTCCTATCCAAGCTTATGGGGATACGGGCGTTAGGAACGATTTTGGGTAATCGATTTGCCGCACGCGGCTGTCGCGGACCACTCATTCGCCGTTATTACAGTTCTAGCGTTCTTCATACAGCTCAATCGATATGCGATCATTATTTTATGCATAATTCTACTATTAGTAATTTTGTTCTTGTATTTCTTACCTACTGCTGCATCCTGCTCCATTCTTTCGCGCGCGACGTCCCTCTCACCGCGACGCGACCATTTCGTTCCTAACGCACCACACCCAAGCTTGTGACAGCAGCCATACTCGATTTGCGGTATCGATCGGTACCCGCTGCTGTCACACGCTTGGATAGGGCCGCCGTCGCGCATAGCAGCTCGCACCCCACTTCTAAACGTACGGCCGTCTCCAACTGCGAGCCGGCGCGCAAGTCGAAGTATGAAAGCAGCCCCTCAGGAATGATGGAAAACTGGCGTCAATCAATTCCGGTCCCCTTTCTTTCCGAAGTAAATGTGATTGGCTGATGATCTGTGTATTTCAATAGGGTTCTGAAAGGAAAGGAAATATCTTGTATGTGAAATTCTGCGTCCACTGCATTTTATTTCACAGTAGTGCCACGGGTGTGTACCGATTCGTGCGATTCTGGGTGCGCGCGGCAAAGTGCGCGGCGAGATTCATGACGATTCGAACGACTCTGGCGCCTATTATTGGGGTACAAACTTGGAGTAAAACAGATTAGTAGGTCAGCTGATACTACTGTGGGAACATGATCATGCTGAATTTGCGTTTCTATACAGGAGTTTGTGATTGGATTTTTGTCATAACGGACACCGCATGATAAGCGCGAATTCATCGCTCTATCTCTGCAACAACCTCAATTATATGCGGCTGCCTTTCCCATAGTAATTCTTCTTTTGTCTGTCGCTTACGTCCTATTATTTTTCGTTTTTTTTGCCGATTTGAAGCCTTTTGACTTTCTGTGGACATCAGTGGACGTCATTATCTTTGATCGTTTTATCTTATTAACTTTTGAGTATCACTGAATAGATGAAATGATTAAGTTATTTCGGTACTATTCTACTATTACACCCCCAGAACTATTCTACTGTTACACCCCCAAAAACTCAAAATTTTAATTTTCGATGAAACTTCGCCTATAGGAGTAATCCGATGCCCTGATAACGAATATGGCCTTTACTTTTGGCGCTGGCGCCATTTGGCGCCAATTGGCGCCAATTGGAGCCAAATGGCGCCAGCGCCAAAATGAATGTTATATTTGTTAACAGGACCTTAAATAACCCCTAAACGCAAGTTTTCAACAAATTTGGGAAACACCCTTGGCGCCAAATGGCGCCAGCGCCAAAAGTAAAGGTCATGTTCGTTATCAGGGCATCGGATTACTCCTATAGGCGAAGTTTCATCGAAAATTAAAATTTTGAGTTTTTGGGGGTGTAACAGTAGAATAGTACCGTTGTTTCAGCAAAATGATAACTTCTTCTCGAAATCCTCTTCACCCCAACATGAGGACAATGCAACTGTTCCAACTTGAAGAGCTTTCGACTGGTGAGTTCATAGATAGTTCATGCAGTACCTCTTTTTGCCATTTCTATGGACGATGATGTACACCCTTCCAAAGTTGTCGTCTCGTTAGAGCACATAAAGACAGCTTGTATTAACTAGTAGGTCAAAGCATTTGATGTTATGATCTGATGTTCATGAAGGATACCAGAACACTTCATACTCCGTCAAATGCACTCAGAGAATTGAAACTTTTGAAGTAGCCACACTATTTATCAACTCTCAAGGATTTTGAGTTGTTGGATTCAGCAGAATGAATTTTAAACACACACAAAATAAATTTTATTCAGTAAGAAATTGCACATGGAGCACCAACTGTTCGATTAAATATTGACACCTCTCAAGGTGCTGAACTTTGTGTGAAATTTTACAGTCTTGTAAAAAGCGTGATTCCATCGCCTTTGTTACATTTGTTTGGAAGCTTAACCTGATGAGTGGACATCGACTTCGCTCTATATTTCACATTTTACCTGTGCGCGTCATTAAAGTTTGAATCAGTCATGTGCGAAATTTATTTGTTTACAAACATAGCCTTTTTTGAAACTTCAATTCCTTACTGTTACTTTCATCTTCGTCTATTTACCTTTTACTCGTTTCATACCGTTACGTCCTCTTCATAAGTTTACCTTTTACTCCCTTAATGGGATAAGCTGACAGTGATACGGTAAGCTTTCACGACTATACCCGGCTTTGCACCCGGGTGTAAACGAGCCTCTTGTACCCAGGTTCACTTTCCCGTATAATCACCTATAAAATGAACTTGTTGCTAAAAATTACTTCATGTGAAAGAACGTTATTGTAATTTCAGGTTTCTGTCGATATGAATTACAGGGTAACAATTGCTGACGTGAAGGTGCCTGGGAAGGATACGCAGGCGGATGAAACATCTCAGTTGACTTTTCAAGGACTGGCCCACTTCAGCCATCCCGGGCATTCAAAGAATTACTTCGATCCTCGTGAAAGGCAGGTCAGTTCGTAACACCTACCTCATTCATTTTTTTGGAAAACAGATAAATAGGGACAAGTTCGCATGGTCCCTTTGTTGTGCTTCCTTTCTCGCCTCAGTACAGTTCAGTCTCAGTGGTTACAAACTTCATTTCTCAAATTACTTACGTAGATCGCAGAGCCCCTCACTGCGACATTGAACCATTTTTAGGTATGTTGAAGCCACTGCTTGACGCCCATATGTCTTAACATAATTTTGTCCATTTTACAAAACTTTATTTTAGCAATATTCTTGGTCATTATTAAGTTGCGAAAGATAAGCAAACTAGTGCTTGTTTCTTCGTTGAGAGAATTTGATTACGTATTTTCATTTTCTGTGTCTGATTGTCTTGCTTATTTGGGAATGGGTGTTGATCGGGCTCTACACCTGTAATTCGCTACCATTACTATGACCACTTATTCAATGTATAGAATTGCTCATTTCCGCCAGATACTAAGGGCTTTTTCTTCTCGTTGTAAACTTTGTATTAGACAAATGCCCTTTGCAGAGTAACCAAGCCGCGATTGTGACCTATTAGGAGTGGGGATGTTATGTTCTAGTCGAACAAGTTGGCCCCGAAAGGAATTTATGTCCGAATTCCCACGGACTTGCGCATCTGCGCAGCCATTTTTCGATAGTGGTCTAGCGGCATCAAACTGCAATCACTGCAGTCACCCATTTAGACATCGTCGCAATCACTTAGATCTGACCCATACATAGCGTATTCCAGTCACCTATTTAATTTCTGCGACATGCGACCAATGCACTGAATGGGACACATGGCTCAGACAGAAATTTCCTCACTTCTCCCTAGGTGGCGGCACCACTTACCCTGCGGGGTCCTCGCTGTAGTTATCCTCATTGTTTGTTCTGGCTATCTTAGAATTCCTCAATGTTTGGCTTTGAGCAGAGCTTCGAAGTGTGAATCTTTACTTCGGCGATAAGGTCATTTCGCACGCAGTACCTCCAGAGGCTTATGATTAGTTTTAGTTTTTTTGACTGGTAGTTGTTGCTTTGTAAGTCCTATGTAAGTAAACAGGAAGGGTGGAAAGGAAGAAGTCACACGAAGGAGACAACACTTGAGCAATTGTAATTGGATAAATGTCTCTCAATTAAGGAACTAACTGGTCCTAATTCACCTCACCCCTACAGCCCTCTTTTCGCTCGATTGATAATTATTGCTACACTTATCCGTGGTTTACTGGAACGCGTTGGGTATGCGGAGTGTTCTTCTTCCTCTAGTTAGAGCTTCCAACCGGCGAAGCTAGTGAGATTTTACGAGACGAGAGTTTTGCAAGTGAGGAATTAAAAGCTATACAAACTGTTCGTCAAGGAAAAAACCAACATTTCAATTTGTTGTGTTCTGATGAGGTGATGAATTTTCAAGTGGGTTCGCTGAACTTGATCTCGTCTCAGTAGCTGCTAGACGGAGGTTAAAAAGATATGGTCAGTTCGCTTTCCTACCGCTCAGGGTTATCAGCTATATCTTTGATAAATGACTGCTTGGCAAGGCGGCTGTCGGTTTGGATGGTAAGCTTGCTGCCTCAGAATGTAGCCATCTTTGAGCGCATGATTCCAATCCGTCTGCTTTCAGAAGAGTTTGGAATTCGCTTTCGAATAGCTGTTATATGCTTTGCATTCTTATTTGGGATTGATCGAAGTGTTAAAGAGGCAGCTGCAGAGATTATTGTGCACCAAGTTAATTCCTAATCAGTCTATTTCTAATTCATCAGCGAAGAGCGTATGTTGGAATTACTCAAAATGGTAATGGGTGACACTGATCCGTGAAATATAGTGTATAATAAGAAAACATGGGATACTAGAGGTAATATTGGTGATTCGACCGCATGGTATGGATCACATTGATAATCTGCCTGATTACTATTGGTCGAATTGTTGAACCTGTGGACTATCTTTGGGGAGGACGTGTTACAGGAAGAGAGCTAGAATGAAAATACTCGTGATGAGTGCAGCGAGGGCTTTCTTAAAATGGCATTTTCGTAGATCCGTGCACATGCCACCACACCACTTCCGCTCTGGTCAAAAAAGTCTTGCATTCTTCAAATGACATTTAATTGCTAAAGAGTTGTCGGTGAGAATAAAAGCTCTTAATAGTACTCAGCTGGCCACCGACAAGTCATTGTATAGGCCTCTGTAGGTGCGGGGACGCATCCCATAGACGGAAATGATCAACGCCCAGGACTTTGTCCTTTATACTTTCTGCACAGGGTGCACAGGTTTCTGCACATATTTATTTATTTATACGCTCACTGAGGGCAGGTGTACAACTACAGAAGAGCCCAACTAAGATCAAGATAAAACAGGCATTATGTACACATAATTATCAGAGCAGAGCTCATAGGCAAAGCACTTCGTTTACCGAAAAGCCGGCGGATGAAGCGACTTGTATTGAAATTTATCGAGAGGTGGAAAGAAGATTAAGAAGGAAGGAGATTTCCATCCGAGTCGTTGAATACAATCTGGGCGAATCACTAACGCGGGGCGCGCTCTCATGCCATTCCTCAGTTATAGTCTTGGAGTATTGCTTGCTTCAACCTCGTCTCTAATTCTCGATTCTTGAACTAGTCCCTTTCTCTGAATCTGTCCATGTTGACTAATTGTAAGTGCGATTGCCCATTTTAGACCTTCCCTACCCTAATTTATGATCCCTGTCATATTATTCGCCTTTCTAGGAAAAGCTTTCCTAAACTGGTTTTGCAGCGTTTTAGTGCTAAGTGGAAGTGGAACGTTAACTGTCAGCACGAACCAAACAAGCACTTGCCCCCTGAAGCTGCTGATGTCACGGCAGCTCAAACATGCCTGCAGTTGGCCATACGGTGACCCTGGGTCTGGACGTCAAATTTAGTTTTTTTCTCAGTAGTAATTCTTCTGACTTCCCTTTAATTTGAGAATGATAGTTTCTCGAAGAGCTTCATCTTATTCAATTTTCGACGAATTTGCTCAACCGTGGCGTTCTGTAGAACGTTCCAGCAACCCCATGCTGCCTTTTTTTCACATTTCCTGCTTGTGGTTCTCTTTGGCTTCTATGGCGATCAGAAAATTCTACTCACGTTCATTGTGCAAGAAACATTTTCATCAGTTAGCGATCTCAGCATCTCAGTTTTTTCGACGATACCGGCTATGTCTACTTGTATAAACTCAAGTTGAAATGCTGTGTTAACGCCTCTGTGATTTTCTAAAGGAACACATTGGCATTGGAGAGTGAGGTTCTAAGCATTCGAATTCTGGTTTTCCACCCCAACGACGTCGAATTTTATATTTTGACAATAGGGTACTGGAAGAAGGTTTCGTTGGTTTCCTCGGATCAGAGCCAATCAGTTTCGCAAAGCCTAAGTGATCCAGAGGATGGCACGTTTTCTGCTCATGCTGCTGACTATGATTCCGGACTTTACTAAAGCCAAAATGATCTGAGTTTTCTGCGGATTTCTTTCACCCAGAAGGTGCACTTGGATCAAATTTAGTGATGTAGCAGAGGTAGACAGAATTTCGCTCATGCATATGCTTTCAAGATCGGAAGTATGGGTAGAAGGGTGAGAAATTTGGAAACCATGTTAGCAGCGTCTCTAGGTGACATATTTTTCATGAAATATCCATTTGATCGAGTTCTCTCGATATTCAAGCAAAATAGAACTGTTCTCGTAATTGCCAACGCGGAAAGACATGCTTATTGCTTCGGTGTGAAAGCTTTGGTCAACTTCTGTAAATGGAAAACTTAAGAAAGGCACTAGCAATTGTCGTTCAGTTCAAGGGCGCTACCGAGGGCGACCACACCGCTTGTAAATTTTTTGTGGCCATCGTATTCTCATCATTATCACTTCCCATTGTTAGATTCGTTTTCGAGAGTGCTGTGAAAGGTACAGTTCACTTTAAAAGTGGTTTCTGAGATTTTCTAATAGTATGAATTCGAGGTTCCCCTTCATACCATACCTGCCGATATAAGGTCGAAAGACGTCTTCGTTAGGGCACAATAAGGGGTCAGAGCTTTTATTGTATGAATGCCTCACCAATAGTGGACGAGTCTCAGTGGCTTTGTAGAGGCTGCACTATCTCGAGAGACTTCCATGTTAGAAGTTCAATCAACTTGTCGTAACATATGGCGACAGTGAAAGGCAGTTTCGGACTATTTCGACCTGATGTAGTCATCTCTTTGAGCAGCGGGAGCAAGTTAAATTTCGTCCAAAGACCCCTTATATGCCATGATCATCACTGTGATCTCGTACAACCTCCACTTCCACTACTTTTAAAAAACCTTGAAGTAGGCGGATTGTCTCACTTTCTTCGCCACCGATGTACTCCTTTACATCAATACTTCCACTTTTCTACCTGAAAAGGGTACCCAAAAATTATCGTAAACTGTGCCTTCAAACTAAGTCAGATCAAGTGACCTCGTTCCGTCGGCGTACTTGTATGAATGTTATTCGGCTGTAGCCGAATGTTCACTCCGATAGGTCTGGTTCAGATGGTAGAAATTGAAATGGACAGTCATAATGGATTTTCCGATGAACGATGGCAAAAACAGAAAGGTAGAGATCCAGTTTTGCCTCTGTGAATAGGCTCTGAGTCACATCCCAACTATACGCCGCTGCACGAAGGTATCATTCGCTATTCATCCCTTTGGTCTTTTCTATTAGCTTTTGAAACGTGTTCGATAACGGGAACTAGTTCAGTCCCTCGGAACCTTGCTCCCAAAAGTTTTTAGAATGTGAATGTTTCAAAGGGCTCCCTTCACTCCATTACCTTAGATAGATTGTCTTCAGAGGTCTGTTGATGACCGGCTTGCCCAGATTTTTCAGAACTGCAATTAAAGCCTCAACTCCTTTGTTTTGAGGGCATTTCGTACCCACAGGGATCATCAAAGGATCTTCTCTTTTCTGAATGGTATGTCCTGTTTAGCGTAATGACATTGTAGGCACGTTCATATTCGGAAACTTGGTTTACGTGAAGTTGGTCTGACTTGGCGGGTTTGGAATTTAAGAGTGTTTAATGTTATCTGAAGGGAACACTGAGTGTTATTTCTATTTTTTTTTTTGTTGCTTTTTGAAGCCATCACATTATCTGTGAAAATCTTATCACACTTAAGAACTTCCTTCTCCACAAGCCCGTCCCTCTCCGAAAGATCAAGCACAAGCGGTCATGGACACCGGTTGCAGCCTCTAAGGCGGTGTGGGTGTGGCAGTGGAACGGTTACATGGTGGTCGACTTCTTGCTTCACTCCGTCCACTTGTTTGCTGATATCAATGGACACCGACAGATCTTGAACTCGGGGGGTCGTCTCTATGTTGGATTGATAATTGGTTCACTCTAATTTTCCATTCGATTTCTTCACAAAAAGCAGGATTCTCGTTGATGTCAAGAGCATTCCTTACGTTCCGTTCCTTCCTTAGAACGAGTCCCCACTTCACCTACTTTAAATTACTTTTCTTCAAAGGCTATTATGCGATATCTCTGATTCGTGATCCGAAATCTTGTTTTGCGCTTTTTCGGTCTTATTCTGTGGCTATATTTTGCATATCGCTTGGCCTGCAAACTTGATATCTGCACGAGCTAAGAGCTAGATCAAAGGACTAAGACCAGCTAAACACCTCTCGCCATTTTAGCTAAGGCGGGTATCGAACCTGGATTCGACCTAGGGATCGTCCACGTGGCAGCGCGTAATTCGGTACTAGCCCATACCGGTGGTATGGTACGGATGATAATAGTGCTAACTGGGTCAAGCCAATTTGGGATTCATGAAACATTATCGCATCCGAAGGCTAGTTCTCGCATGGTTTTCCGCTTAATGGGAACGTGTTTCATTCATGACCCAACCAGAGACGGTGATAGCAGGTTTGGGACAAAGAGAACTGTGAAGTGACGTTTCCTGCCCAGGGCATGTTCTTCACATCGAAGTAATTGCAGTAATGAAACCGAACGGAAAATCTTTCCTCAAACTCAATTCATCGTCTGTGGGGTCGCAAATTTTTTAAATCAATCCCAACTCTTTTGAAGCCCAAAAACGCTGATTATATAGAAGAAAGAACATAACGAGGTTGGAGGGGAGGGGGGTAGCAGAGGATAAGAACAGTTTCCCTGATTTACCACTGAGTGCGCATGTTAAACCCTACCAAGGAGCCGAAAAGTGGCAAAGGGCTGAATCAAAATCGATCGCCCAAATAATTCAATGGATCATCCTTCGAATAGGATGTCACTTTCATCAGTTCACATCTACGGGAATTGACCGCGAGGGCGTTTCCGGAATCCCAAGGTCGTCGGACATGGTGACATGGAGAACCGGACCGACTCGCTCGATATCCGTTAACAAAGGGAGACGTCCCTTGAGTACATCGTCACCACCTTTTGCGTTTAGCTGAATTTCAAACCCACTACTGACCGGCATAAAAAGTTATTTTTAATCAGATTTTATTCCTCTGTTATGAATCCGGTTCAATGGCGATGTTTTCACGATGCTCCAACCAGGCTGGGTTCTTTTTTTGGACGGGTTCTCGGAATCGTTGATCGCGCGCTAGCCGCACAATAGACATCAGAAATCGTTGTGCCTCCGACGATAATTACCAGAGCGACGGCGTGAATCGTGTTTGTTCGAGGAGTTTCTTCCTCAGAACGTCATTGTCGTCCGAGGTTTGTTGTTCTGTCCGTGTTCGAATCTTCATGTTAGCAAAGTACGTCATAGCAACAAATCATACTCCACCTTCCGTCCTCAGTATATCACATGTCCAATTGGGGAATGTTGCTCCGAAGCAGTCATTTTCCTCTTGAGCTCCTAACCAACTACCAAGCATGTTATTGGAAGTATTCGTAACTTTGTTTCCAGATTGTATTTCTTTGTGTGATACTCGGGCCGCTGAAGCTGCTGAATGACTGTGAACTGAATCGCTCAACCTAACTTGAGTCGCCATCTTCCCCTACTCTTCGTTTCGGGCGATGTTTTCGTCATCTGAATTGTTTTGGTATGATTACGTTTCGATCACAAGTGAACTTACTGCCGAATAGCTATCATCGATGAAGTAAGCTATCTTGGAAAAGCAATTTGCTTAGGGTATTTTGATGGTTTTCAGCTAAGTCTCTCATTTGGGAATACCTATGCTTCCTACATAAGTATTACTGGGACATCAGCGAAATTCAAAAATTCAACAGACTTTGGACTCGTTCAAGATATGGGGTCACACTGTTTCCAAGTCTTCCGTAGTCTTCCGTAGTCATCCCCAAAAGGGTGTCCGTTGCTAGCTCTGAATGATTCAGCGCATTCCCTGGTTAGTTTCTGACTTCACAGAGAAGTTGAATCAACTTGAAAAAAAATACTCTAAGTTCGTCTTCTCGTCTCCTTTTCTTTCTTTTTTTTTTGCTTTCCTTCTTGTTCTCTTCATTAAGCAGCGAACCTTCTCGAACATGTCACAATGTTTTTCACTAATGCAACTTCGGGGAATGTGTTTTGATATTTTTATTTCGACGAAAATGAGTGATTTTCCAATAGTTCCTTCGTAACAGCACGTCATCTTTTTCAAAATAGCTCTTGTGGATGGCTCTTACTCTATTTTTACGCTGTTCGCGTGATTTCTAAGGGAATTCTTCGCAACTGAGTACCTAATAGAAATTTTTTCTAGCTCTACCTTTCGGCTTGATTTTCTGAACAGTCTTTGCAAACTATATTGTGTCGTATAAGTTTCTGCAAAGGAGAGTTTTTATTGTGGAAAATTTCAAGTGAGGAATCATAGGTTGCAGATTCTATCCTAATTCATTATTATTTTTATGAATTGACATTATGGCGAAGTTACGTACGTCAGACGATTTTCGGGCGTCTTTTCACATTTGTGGTGTTCTACATTGTGGAACTGCTTCTTTGCTCTGCGACAGTAGAGTTCCCGAATCGTATACTATTCAGAAATTCGTCTTCGTCGTTGGTTGGCTAGTAGCTATACGAAGCTTCTTATGGTGCGAAAACCTGCTCCGATCTTTAGTCTGCCTGACTGAATTGGATGAATCAACTGCGTGTTCATTCTCTGGAATTGGTGGGAGTTAGCTCTCTACATGAAGCAAAGCTAGGATACTGTAGAGTACACGCCAGTTGCTGATGAATTACTATTGCCCAGTTCCTGCTGATGAGTGATGGGTGGTCTGAACGGAAAAGTTCAAGATCGTAAAGGTTCGGAAACGAAAACGGCAGCCCCTAATAACAATATTCGAGGATTTAACATTGGTTCAATTTCATGAAATTTGAGTTTTACATTTCAATCAACACCACACTGACGGCGACCCATCTTCTTCAGATCAGAGAGGGTGAAATTAAAGACTTCGAGATTCATCTCAGGCTTTGTCTGCTCTTTCTGCTAGCTGTACAATTGACTTGCCGAGCTTAAAAAATCTAGTCCTGCAACTTCTCTGCATTGGAATTTTTCAATCGGCTTAGATCGGCTTAACAAAGCTGGTTTGGATTTCCGGATCATGCCTGTTGTAGCGGCTTCATTCGCCGTTATCTCCTCACACCTTTTCAATGAAATACCATATTACAACCAGACCGATAATAAAGTTATTGTTTACATTATTAAACCTTCTGACAAGCATTCACTCCTTTCATCCATAGTATTCAATAGGAGTTAAAATGATTTATAGTGAGGTATGGAGCCATTCGATTTCCTAGAGCTCTAATTGCCAACTCTGATCGTAATTGCGCCTTATTCGAAATCACTGATTTGAAGATGTAGTTCTGTTCCATGTGAGGAACGGGGTAAACCTCACTGCGACAATGTTTTTCTACAAGAAATCCCTGTAACGACCAACAATTAAGGCGGTCAAATCACTCAAAAACGACGGCGGCATCTAATTGTGCCTGTCGAAGACGCGATCGAATTTTTGCCCTATTTTACACGTTCCGGTGACAGCTCGGCTAAGCCATCGTTCTTCTGTTTGGTTTTGTCTAGAAAAGTAAAACTGGGGCAGCTGGTCATGAGCGTCATAGGGCTCCGTAATAACGTCTTCGAAGTACACTCCTGTACAGTAAGTCATTCTCACTGAGAGATTCTTAGCGGAGCGTGTTCCATACAGTTCTAGTGCTGTGTGTAGATTTAAGAACGGAACGCAGAAAAAGAGATTAGCTTTATAGACCTTTTCGGTACTGATTGAAATTACTGGTCGAAAATATTGCGCCATGTGTACTCCTGAGCTCGCTCATTTACTTGGAATGAAGCATTTCTTAATGCAAATTCTAGTCAGTTGGAATTGCACCGGTCTTGCTTTCAGCCCCATGTTGGCTCAGGTGGACTTCTCGATTATGATCGCTTAACGGTACGCTACCGAAATTTCCCAGTATGTGAGGGTCATTGTTCGTCAGTAGCCGTGTAGTTTTCTTTTGGACTTTATGCTATTCAGTTTTTTGTGCTTTGAATTCTCTTTTTTGGCAGTCCTTCTAGGGTTTTTGTTTTCTGCCTGATCCTTCCAATCATTCAGTAGTGTAGCTCCCACCTACAATGTACTTCAATATTTCAATAGTTTAATACGCAACTATTTTGTTTTCTTCGAATTCCTATCGACTTTCATAGGACATTTGTTATCCAGAATTGTCCTTCATAGAAACGTTACAGCATTGCTGATATTCGTGCCTGATTTGATTTGTGGAGGTGGGGGGAGCGTCTTGCGATAGCACGATACGAGAGAATCGAATGATGGAATAAGTTCGGCGAACGACATTCGATATCGTTTGGTCGATTTCTCGAATCTGCGTCGAAATAGCCAAATGGCTGTCCAGCAGAATTCCAACCAATTTTTCGGGGTTAACACAAATGGTTGAAGTTTCGGATTATTGTCTTCCTCGAGGATAATGAGCTGCCGTAATTCGAAATGACTAGATCCTAGTTAGAAACAGTTTTGTAACATGCCATGAAGTTTTAGACTGTTTTTATTTGACACTTCTATTTTTATCATCTCCCTTCTTTCCAAATATTTATGGTCACTCTGATCACCTACCTATCTATTATCATATTAACACTTTTATTTCTATTTTAATTATTCAAATTGTTCATCCTGTTACAAAGAAGTTGATCAAGTCTGCCACATTTCGCTGTTGTTATGATTCACCGCAGCATTAATCGTTTTTTAAAAGTATTCGGGTCAACCTACGTCGATTCGTCCATGATCTTGTCGATAATCTGCTTTCCTGATCAATCGATCAAATTTCACGCTTGATAATATCGTCCAAGTCGGTGATGAAGTTGGAAGTCTCGGCTGAGCGCAGCCATACTCCACATTTCTGATGGTCAGATTTTGCACACTCCTATCTATACCTTGCACGAGCTTCTCTGACAACTATGACGTCATCCTACTATGTCACTTATGAGCCGTTCAACTAAGTAGTAGTATTTTGTAAAGAATGTAAAAATCTTATGAAGATATGTTTGTGTTGGGAGTGGAGGTGATTAGTGGCATGTAGAGCACTAACCAACACACACGATCTAGGGTCGAATCCTTGATTGATCCGTGCCAGAAAACTGGAGAACTATATACCTTCGCTGAACTTGGACTTATGGCATTGGCACAATTTAGTGTAGACTTCCCTAACCCTTTCAAGACACTGGAATCGCATATCCTTGAGCTTTTCCAATCTGAACTTCTTTTTTCCGACCATTCTAGTCACGATATCGTTTGCTCAAAGAAGCACAGATTCTCGATTAAAGTTTTGCAGTGATTACATTGGTTGTTAAGGCGAACGATAATGGTCAAGCTTATGCTGCAACTCTGCAAACCATTGAGAAAGGCCTAAAGCGAGATTCCGTTACTGCTCCCGAAAAGGGGAAATTTGAAGTAGCCGACATGACGTCGCGTTCATATTGTGCTTTCTAGGTGTCTACAAAAATTCAACTTTCAAAATATTTTCCATAATCTCATGATTAGCAGCATAATCTTATAAAAAAGGTCATGCAGTTCTGAAGATAGCAAAGTGGAAATAGCTTGGCGATTATAGACGTTTCGGTATGCGTCCACGGATTCGACTTCTATCCAGTCCAGAACTCAGTGACTGTTAATTTGTTCACGGCAAATCAAATGCATAGTGTGATATAAAGGGTTCATCATTCACAACCATCTTTTGTATGCCATTTTACTTGGTTTGTAGCCGAGGTAATCAAAGAATATGGTACGGGTTGAAGACTCCTTAAAAAAACTTTTGTTGAAACCATTTTTCTTTCAATGATCATCATATTTTACTGAAGAATCAAATTAAGACGTTAAGAAGTTGACGAGAGTTCCGTTGCCAGGGCGGGTACTATGGTTGTGGCGGCGTTCGTGAGACACTGACCTTGAGGAACCCGCAACGCGCGAAATATACCACCACAGCGAGTTGTACTTTTGGTCGGAGAGATCTGACCGAGGCCTTTCTCGATCATTTTACACAACGTCAAGCAAATGTGTCCCTTTCTGAAGTCTTTTTTTTATCATTCATTTGAGCAAGTGCTATGATCTGTGAGGTCGTAAATCCAAACTTTCATCTCTAGTGGTAGTCATTTTTATTTAATCTAGATGGATTTTGACAGTTTATGACCTAAGCATTGATGTCTTTATGATTTTCTTTTTTTTCCTGTCCACCCTTTGTTTGCATTTTTCTCTCCTTCACATCTTCTTTTTGTGAGATCGCGAATTCATACATCCAATGGACTCCATAGCTCATTCCATCTCCATTCCTTTTCCCCTGTAACCATACGAGGGCAGTGCATTTCCCATCTGCTTTAGATGGGGATTGACTAACACCATGGCTTTGCTGCTTTGATTTTTTTTCCTCCACGAATTGACGAAGGTAGCTGAAAACACCGCTTATCACTTTCTCATTCTGTAGAGAGTTTCCGGTTTGAATCGATCAAATCTTTCTTTTGTGCTGTTCCTTTTTTGTTATGCTTTTTTCAGAGTGTGCACTGTCTTACTCTAAATACTGGCCTGATCGTAAATAATCAAAAGAATCTGTTATGGTGCACTAATATCCTTTACAATCCTCCAGATAGATGTGAGCATGGTTTTTTCTGATCCTGCAGAAGTTAAGAAAACATTGGCACATGCATCGCTGGGGATTTGGAAATAAAAAAGCAGACTTTCCGTTTCTTAAAATTACTCATCAGGTCCTACTTTCAAGTATCGACAGCTAAGGGCTCACTCTTCATGCAGTTTTGTTGAACTCGTTCTACTACCTTCCTTCTAGCTGTATTCCGCTTAGTGTTTGTTCCACTTCGATGAAAAGTCTGGAGTTAGACCGAGTCCACAAATAGGTCCTGCAACGTGAAATCCCTAAGAACGGATTTGGACTTACAACAGATTCAGTGCTGGGCAATCACATAATCAGCTTTTGTTATTAGAATATTGACTGCTCTGATGTTGGACGAAGGGCCAAACATATGTGACCATCTGAGGGGGTGGTATCTTCTCCTCGAAAGTCGCGTCGCGCTTGCCACACCCAGTCGCGTGCTGCCGCGCACTATGGAGGGAAAGGTTTGATTTGCCAATGGAAGGATACGGCGGTCGCGCGGAACTACCGCCCGCCGTAGGGTTCTGGGGAGGAGTACCGCCACCCATCATCTAGTGGCGGACCAGTTGATTCGCAATGCTATCTTCTAAAGGTGACCGTAGAGCACGATATACCTGCAGAGTACCCTTCGTGAGTTTTGGGTTGAATAGCTCTGGTAATGTCGGAAATTCGTAGAAAGCACATTCACTCAGAGTTGTGCTCGGCTCGAGAGCGGAACTGTCACGACTGTCCGGTCATGTATGCTTGCCGTGTTTGAGATCTGCCCCATACTCTATCTAGCCTACCTGGTGTCGAATTCTGCTGGCAAGTGAGAATCGTAGGCAACTTCAAACCAGTATCCAGTTATCCGTTTTTTCTTGCATTTGTTGTCGGAGATGATTTTACTACATTACAAAACCGGTTCACTTTTTTCATTGGAACATTGCTCCCATCCCAATTTGAACGAAACTACATTCAAGTGTTTTGGCACTTACTGTTTGGAACTAGTTCTGAATTTAGAAGCAAGGTCGGTGAACATTCTGAAATGATGTTTGCGAACGTTTTTCGGCATACGCCCTTTGAGGCCAAGAAATCAAAATTTAATCGTGGCAAATTGCCAGAGTCTTTCGGATCTCCCAGAAACAGAAAGGGGTCTCTCCATGTTTGTTTGAAGTACTCGGTACCTCCTGGTTGCCAAACCCATTTCAACCCGTAGATTAGTTGGATAGATGGTTTCCATCCTCCGGTGAACTGTGAGGAAAAGAGCTTCAATATCTTGTAGCAGGCTTCTTTAAGTTTACTTTTTGAGGCTAGCGGTCACCCTCTTATCAAGTAGGGGAGTACTATGACCCTTCATCAGGTACATGGAAGTTGAAGGAAACCTGAAGATTCGTGTGTTATCTGTGTGGAAACCAGATGAACCGGAGCTACATCGTTAAACATTCGGAAGTCAAACACCTTGTATGTCCAAAAAGGCTGTGTCATATACAGAAGGACCCTTTTGGGTGGGGGAAGGAGGGAGGGAGGAGTTTTAAAAAGCGAAAAGGAGAGTGGGTACATACTCCCGCGTTTATGCTGTAGACAATAATGTGAAGATCTTATCGAAACGAAGATGGTTAATTGGAAAAAAATCGTTTTTATAGTATTTTTAACTTTTTAACTCGTGTACCTCTCGATTTTGCCCTCTTGCTCTTCTTTTATACCCTCCATCGACTTGGCAACATTGCATTGTAATATTTCTTCACAAGAATGATGTTATCGTGCCATTAATCTACTGGAATTGTCATGCAATCGTTTTTGCCTCTGATTGTCCAGACTGTGAGAGATCGCTGCGTTCCCAAAATAATCCCCTGATCATTGTTCAATGAACAGTACCTGATCATTGTTCAACGAAGAGAATCTACTGCTCTTAACCTAATAAGTATACGGTAGGAGGCTTTTATTATATAAGTCACATTTGAGGGAGAAAGGCTAAGATATTCTAACATGTCCATTGGTTTGCCCCTTCTGGTCCGCGCTATGCTTGATAATCGTGGCCTTGATATCATAACGCCCCGAGCGAGTTTATGAATGTTGTACTTCCTTCCAATTTCATCCTTTCTGTGATAATTTCAAAAGCAGAAATTTTCTGATTTCGCCGACTTAATGACGTTCAAACGCGTATATGGACTTTAGAAAGACTTCTGGGGTCAGGGGGATAGGCAGTTCTGTATTGTTTGAATAAACAAATTTTATCCGACAACCTCTACTTTCATTAATATTCTACTAGGCCATAAAAAAGTAATGTAATCCTCAATATAAAGATCTGTAACTCCTTTCCCGAATGGAAGACCAACCTTTATAAAAGACCACTTCTCCTTCTTATGGTTAGCAGCCTTAGCTGCTTTCGCAACGGCTATCTCTTTTCCCACTCACGAAGATCAGCGTCATGCTCACGGATCCGGCGCAAGCGGAGGGCACCTCGCAGAATCCCAAGGCCAATTGCTGTGTACATTCCAAATCTTATAGGTGGCGAGATATTTTGTGTTGGTGGCTTTATAAAAACGGCATTGGGATGACGTGGGTGAGACGTCCCCAAACTTGGGTAATTAAACCATGTCTGCCTTCCTAATCGAATCTGGTACTTGTTGAACTGCTGTGGTTTGTGGGTAGCCCGCTAGGGAAATTTTGTTCCTTCTTTTGATACTCAGATCATGTCCGCTTTAGTGGTTCAATTCCATGTTCTTTTCGACGAACGATCTAAGGTCATGTGTTCGTGGTTTTCGTGCACTGTTATGCTGAACTGTGAATGTTGTCCTGCCCTTTGGCATATTTTACTCGGTTCAGTGCTTTTAGGTCGCCGTCACTGTCACCATCGTTTCATCGTATCAGTCCGTGCAGTTGCAGTGACTCCGCCCAATCTAGTCGCCCGTCGCACAGTACTTCTCTCCATAGGCCAATGGGCACCGAGATGCGACGTCGTCATGTCGCCGACGCCGTCAGAGACAGTGCGTCGCCGTCTCCTTCCATTCCAGATGACTCGAAGAAGAAGTCACGGAAGTGCAGTGTATCCCGAACGGAAAAGATGCTGTACCGAGTGCCTGTCATACTGTTTTACGCGTTTTGGTTCCTCTTTGGCATTTTGGTGTTGCGGAAAACCCAAAATGCTATCGCTGCAGTACGGTACGTGAAGCGACACGGTCATACGGTAGCACAAGAAATTATCGAAAATTCACGCGAATTCGATGATTTGATTCACATGCTCGACGAGGAATTCACTCGACCGCCAGCATTCCTGCTGCTGAACCAATATGCTCTCAACATGACTTACAACTTCCTTTGCAATACTGCTAGTCTACCAGGTGTACACGAACGATTGATATTCGTCACACTGGACACAGTGGCTCGTGATGAACTTAGAAAGATGTGGCCGACCATTCGACAGTTCCACTGGCCAACACCGAGTCTTTATGTGAGTTTCTCTCACTCTTTTTTACATTCTTTTTTTACGACTTTTTTCTTCAACGTTCTTGAAGGAATAGAAAATGCTAAATGAGCGTTCAAAAAAATGGCATCCTCGGAGTGGAATTGAAGTGTTTTGACTTTGGCAGTTAGTTTTTCATCACCGGTACACCGAGTTTTCGGTGTGAGAATTGGTTTCGGGTGGAACTTAAACCTTTATTCATGCCTGGCAGCACTATCCTCAACGAGGATCTCGGCCAACCCTGAAAAGTGACCGTAGAGCCGACACCTTTTTTGGTCACCGTAACTTTTAATCAGAGACGTTAGTTTCAATTACTATTCTATCAGCAGTTTTTAGATCGCTTCGTAGTATAAATTACTTTTTCGATGTATGACTTCGTTATTGGCCGTGATAGCCGATGCCGACTAGCGGTGAGCACGATAGTGAAAGGCAATCCAAGGTTATGCACGCAGTAACAGTGTTCTATAGCGCGACTTCTGCGTACCTAGGGACGGCTCGGGTTATGATTCACGCAATGGTCTCACCTGGTTTTTTACAGTTTCTGATTATTTCATTCAGAGTTTCTCTAAACTGGACTAGTAGGTGGCGTAGTTGACGGTGTACCTGAACGAAGATTCGTCATCGCTAGAATTTAGAGTTTGCAAAAAGAGCTGATCAAAAAGTTACTCAGTAATTGAGTTGATAGGTTTCCAAACTAGTAATTTGGATGTGACCGTTCCTAATAAAGAAAAGTTTTATTCCATTCTAAACCTTGCTTCTCGATACTTTACCGGAATTGTACGATGAAAAAAGGATGGGTTTGTGTGAAGATGAACAATGTAATCGAATGGAAGAAGAAAGGATGGAATCAAATGAATGATAAAGTCTCCATCGGTCCGTGGTGATAGCAACATCCGAGATGTTTTTTACTGGCAGCTCCCTTCATCTTCCCTTTCTTGCGGTCTTCCTTGTCCTCATTTTCCTAATCCAGTTGAACCCTTTTATTGGAAGGCGGTGACCGTGCAATGACGGTGTGGCAAGCGACCGATTATGTCTGCGATCACGCAATGAGAGTTTGAAGGTTACACGAGGATTTATGTCTTTTATATTAGGGATCAGCCGTAGCGCTTCGATGGAACTTCAAATAAATCCGTTGATTACGTTGTTGACAGCGAAAGATTGAACACGATTTTAATGGGACAACTACAAATATTTTTTGCAAAAACTCTCAGCTGGTTGGTAAAATTTAAGGGAAAGTCTGAAGCGGGCGATAGTGGAAGAATAAAAGCGTGAAGGGCTATCGGTGTCCTGCAGTGATCATTTGTAGAGGACGCCCTGATTTTATTTCTCTTGAAAAGCATTCTATAATATATACAGGGTGTCCCAAAATTATTTGCGCCGATTTATAGCAATATATTTGAAACTTCTCAACTGCGAAAGACGATGGAATTTTTATGCACGCTAGCTAACACTATGTGCTACAACATGCTAAAATCGCATTTCAAGATATCCCCCGTGAGCGCGGATAGAAGTCAAAGTTTGCTTTCGACTTGATCGCATGTGGCACGCAGGTATCCTTCTCCATTTCTTCCCAGCCGTCCTCTAGCTTTTGCATTCTAGGACTCCAAACTGGTACTGCGAAGTCGACAGGTCCTCTTTTAATCAGGGACCATTCGTGGGATTCAAGTGAGTCAAGTTCTGGAAAATAGGATAACCATTCCTCTTCACCAGTGGAGTCGGGCAGCTGTCGTCGGCACCACTCGCGGGCAAGCTTGGCTCTATGGGCTGGAGTAGCGTCCTGCTGGAAGGACTATGAGTGTTTCAGAAAACGTTTTCGGATCAATGTTTTATTTACTTCCATTAGTACGCCGATTAGGTACTGGTCTTGGTCAATTTTCACGCCTGCACCGAAGAAACCACGAGCGGCTTACCCTTGCCAGTGATTTCCTCAAAAAACATCATTTTACTGTTCTGATAGCAACCTTCTTGTGAGATATTACACGCTGGATGTTTCTTTCCGGAACGCGAACGTTTTGGTTGTTGAGGGATGGTTTTATCGTAAAAAATTTTTTAGCCAGAGAAAACGACGAAGGGTTGCGTGTCATCACTCAAGTGGGTCTGCGACTTTCTGCATTTTTTGGCCCTGCAGAGTCTGTTGAGGTCGGAATTGAAGCGAAATTTCTGCATACGATAGGATCGGCAGTGAAGCTCCTGCATGACATTCTTCCATCGCGATAACTCGGATAAGCCGTGCCCGTTGACTTCCTTTTGATGGGTCACCCAGGATCCCGACCGATTGGCATACGGACCATTTTAATAGTCCTATCTTCAGCAACATTGTACCTCTCTATCTTTCCTGGTTTGTCTCTGATTCAATCTTCTTTTCTATATCGTTTAATAGCCTCCTATACGGTTATTAGAAAAATCCCAAAGAATTTCATAACGCCCTTCCACTTCTCGCGCGTCAATGATTGCAAGTGGCATTGAATGAGCCTCCTCCATCTGAAAGATAATGGGAGTTCCACATCAGCAACCACGCATATTGCAAGGAAACCTTCTTATGCAACTAATTAATAACAGGTAATGTGAATTTGATAGATTATTTCTACCTTAAAAATTACTGAACTTTGGCGCAAATAACTTTGGGACACCCTGTACATTATGCTGGTTTTTTTTAGATCAATCCTAAGTTGTACATGTGTTCTTGTTCGTTTAGAGGAATTGATTAGCACTGAAGACTGTGATTTAAATTTTATATGAAGAATGTGTGATTTTCCTTTACTCCATGTTATTTTAGAAGCCGTTCAGTTTCGCTGAAGGGCCCTATCAGACGATCTACTTGCTGCGCGCAAATCTGGCAGTAAGCCTTCTGAAGAAGTGGGTATTTATACTTCATTTCTTGTTTTTTTTTCCTCCTCGACTCTCATATACTTTCATGTTTATAACTCTGAACTTTCTTTTTTTATGTATTTATTTCCCTGAAAATCTTTTTTTTTATAAATTTTCATGCACTACCCTTGATGTGAGCGTGGGAAAAATTTCTTATTGCTTGAAATGGCTACCTCCGCTCTGATTGTTTGGGATTTTCAAATTTACACGTTCTCTACTAGTTACCATATTTCAAATTCACAACAACTCTCATTCTCTCTGAGGACTGGCATTCATCAGTTATTGTATTGTGGCTTTAATTTAAACGATTCAGGCTACAATTCAATTCGACAATTCACTTGAGTAGCGAGTTTATATGCAAGGCTGATAGTGCCACCCCAAAGTGAAGCCCTACCTCCTGTGAGAGAAGAACATTGGGGACGATGTATCGAGATTGAGCGACGGGGCGTAGAACATGTTTGTAGAATAGAGTTTTCAAAAGGATATAATAATTTATTATAAAAAGTAGAAATTCGCAATGGTAGAAGACCCCATGCTATGAGTTACTCCAAATTAGGAAAATAAGATGGAAAAGCTGAGGAAGGTCTCTTTCGATAGTTTCAATAGTTCCACGGCATTAACACTGCTGAGTTATGTGGTCTATTTAACATTGCGCAATCTACAGCTATATATCGGTTCAAGCTGATAATGGTGTATCAATGATGAGTTAATATTTCTCTAAACCGATCTGTAACCAGGAAACTTACCAGTTTTTGCTTAGCCTCAATCTTCTCTTCAATTTGAGGTGTTTTCATTTCGGCAATGGTCTGAGTGGGAGGCACACCCATTAGACTACATTGTTCTTGATGACGTATTCATATTCAGAGGAAAATCGTTCTGGATGATGCAACAGGACACGTTTTGGCGGAAGAATCTCTTCGAAGTCGGCTTCGAAGACGACATGTCGTATGACGCGATATTCGATCAGTTGGGTGTGAACGAGAAGAGTATGAGAACTAATTGGGTGAACGGTAATTATTTCCGAAGCCAATTCACAAAGTTTCGATTTCGTTCTCAAAACTGCTTGACTAAAAACTCTGTGTAGGCATCACTGTTGTAAAAGAAATAGTTGTGCAACGCCTGGATCGTCCACTTGATCAGTGCGCCCTCGTTTGCCCTGATTCGGATGGGTAGCCGCGCTCTCTACGGGACACTTGCGCTCTTTCTCTCACCACTTTTACCTGATACCCGCCGTCACTATAGCGTGTCAAGGCTATCATACACCTCTGTTAGGTGCAGCGGGGAGAGGCAGAAATCGGAGCCCTTCATTCCAGGTGGCCTGCCTCTCTGTCTCCCACCCAGAAAAAGAGGAGCAAATTTTCTGTATAGTCCCTTAAAAAAATAGAGGTAAGAGAAAGAGCCAACGCTCGAGCAAAAAAAATTCATTAGGTGTTGCTCCCACTTTCATTCTCTACCTATAGCACATAAATCAATGCTTGATGTGGTAGAGAGGTTGAGAAAAGAAATCAAAACCTTCAGTAATTTGTTGTCTTACGAATCCAAACTGTAAATAGTTTTCTAGGGAGCTAAATGGATTCATATTATGATTTTTCTTTTCAAGAAATTCATTCGACTCAACCGCTATGGTGTCTGGACCTTTTTTCGAATATATTCGTATTTTAGGAGCGAATTTCTTCGTACGTGCTAACAATGACACAATCAAGTTTTTCGAGAGACTGGCGGATAAGCTGGCGCACTGGTATACGCCAGATATGGGAGTGATGATACATCAATGCCATACATGGGGACGACCGAAATGTGCATATTTCCCATACGAGTGAGGAATTTCATTTTTATTTCTTTCTTGCTTCTAGGAGACATCCAGAAACTCGTTATTTTCTAATGGCTATTCTATTAATATTATATTGATTTTGGTTGTAGGTATGAAAAAGATAGCGAAGAGGTCTCAGATGTTCTTGCTAGCCACTTTCAGAAGTGGTAGGGCTCAAGTCGGGGTCCACATGTAGGTTGGGTCAATAATAGAAGCCGTTATTATGATTTTGAGATGAGGGAAGGGTTGTTGGCAAAAAAATAACCAATTCCAATAGACCGTTTTTCGAATTTGATACGGACGTCGAACGTTCATATTATATTGTGTGCGATTATTGCTGAGCCAAATCGTTGGGATCGTTGCGATTACCATCGAATACCAATTAGATAGACCTAACGGTCAGCTCGAGCCAATTAATCCTGGGCGTTTACCATGGTCCCTTTGAACGAGAGAGTGTTCCGAGAAAAAAAGAAGAGAGAACGAGTTAGACTTTTTCAAGTTTCCAGAGTTTTTCTAGTTACAAACTTACAGTACTAGTTGTATGTTTCGTCGATGCGTGGTTATTAAGTTGGTGGGCATGGGCAGGCGAGATTCTAAGCACTCTATAGTTTCAAAGTATCCTTGTAAGAAAGGCCACATAGAGTTTTTGTCCATGATGTGAAAAAGATGGATTGGAGACCATGGCATGCAAGGCTCTATGCTATAGCACCTGGGCCTTCCTTGGAACGGTAATAAAGACAACTCCTCTGAAGTGCTTTCGTAGGTGCTGGAAATGAACAGGAAAAGTGAAAATTAACAGGGTGGAAAAAAAGTAGATGAAATTGGGAGTAAACCTACATTATGAGTCGAGCTCAGTGAATTGGAATTGATCGCCACTACCAGGACCGCCATTATCAGGACCGGATCTGAAAGGAGAGCCTCTCCAGGCCCGAGTCCAATGACTGAAAACTCATGAGGAAAATTCCGCACAGCTCAAAAATTTTTCTGTAGAGATACTGTAGATCGTTATGCAACTTCGGTCTATCTTGAAAAATGAATTCGAACTAGTCAAAAGGTAATTCTTCTATAGTGATTTGGGAAAGCGCGTTTTTGTATCAGTCTAATCCCAAACAGTCATCATCTTTTACAGCTATAACCTCATTTTCATGAAAGTTCCCCTTGCCAATTAGGGTTTTTTATCTGAGAATTTGTCTTCGTGTTGCCTTTTCCTTAGGTTTTGCCTACATCTGATCGATCGTTCTTACAGATTGGCTCATTCATGGGAATGGATGTATACAGCTCAGAAAAACCCACCATACATCATGCAACTGGACTGCGAAACAGGTCAGTTGATAATTGGCCGAAGTTCATGGGAAACATTCGCCCTTTCTGTTCTCTTTTTATTTATTTCAAACAAGAGAGCTTTTCTTTACAATGCTGTTTGCTACAATCTAATTTTGATGGGAATTTTTTTAAACAACTTCTTCCGAATATAAGGAGAAGGGCTCTCATGTTCCAAGTAATTGTCTGATTGAAAGCTCGCAGCCAGCGCGGAAACGACTTCCTCATTATGCAGTGAAAAACTTTTTCGATTTTTTGCTTCTAAATTTCCTCCTTCGTTCTTCAAAGTTCAAGTTTATTCTTGACGGCTCCAAAAGGCTTGCTCTTTGTTGTGTCTTATGTTCTGTTTCCTCGAAGCTCCAAATCTGATCTCCCTTATGATTTTGAAACTAAAAAATTTAAGCGATCTTCGAGAATTCAAAAAATCTTCTTTAGTTCCTTGCTTTCCAACCACATTCTTTCTCCTTCTGAATACACAAGGCTCACAAATTTTATTGCCCCAAATCCTGCAACTTTTTTTAAAGATGATCCAACCAACGTGCTAAGCATTTTCGGCCTATTCCTTAGACATACATAGTTGCGACTGGACATGAATGTTGGACAGAACACTGACTTCAAGTGATTGGCAGTAGAGTTGAGTGGCTGAGCTATCTTTTTATTGATTTGCTTTGCTTATTGTTGCTTTCTAGGAATCAGAGCTCAAGATTCCATTTTGTGTTATGAAACTGACTTGAGATGGAATCCCTCTTGAAAACTAGGGTGAAGCTAAGTATTCGCTATTTGTTACCATAGCACTGTATGAATCCAATGGGTTTTGATCATGAAGGGCGCCAATGATCTGATAAGTGTCAAACTTTTAGAAGAAATTTTAGGTTCCTCCTAGCATCCAAAAATCTTTCACATAGGTAATAGTCGGGTAATAGTGCAAGAGAGATCGGACCGCAGATGTATGTAGAATGGACACACGTAGGGCATTTACAGCTACTTGGTTTTTGAGGTTCATGATTTTTCTTTGGCTGACTTTTTACGCGATTTCGAAAAAAAATTAGCAAGTGCATACGTTACGTGTTGAATTTCTTCCAAATTCCTCGCCATCAGCGTTTTTCAAAAAACTTTGCTCTCGAGAAGCCTACAAATTAGCTTATTGTCGGGTAACAGGTGCCGAAAAGGATGAAGGTTATATAAAACAAGTTCTTCATATAGAATATTATTACCTCAAAGGCGGAAGGTGTTTCGAAAAACTCTTCCAACCATATACTTGTGTATCCGTATATTTGGAGGCAGTAGCAAAAACTTGAATTTGAGTTTGAGTTTAGACCAAATGCGCCACTATTTCAGATGGAGGATCGAAATTGATGCAACTGGGAAAGTTTGGATTCCATTTTGTGGACAAGAACGGGACCTGCGATCACGAAAAGGTTCGTAACGACGTTGCTCTCGATTATCGCGGTAACAAAAGAGCGCCCCACAGCGTTGTGAGATGTGTCCCATGTGGTCTAGTGGTTAGGATTCGTGGTTTTCACCCACGCGGCCCGGGTTCGATTCCCGGCATGGGAAGAAGTTTTTGCACTCACATATTAATCTTTAAGCAACTTTCAGTATCTCCCACTATGTTAAATAGCGCGTTTTTCGTCACGTTTTCTTTTAAAGAGGCATATGTAGGGAGTTGATGAACCACAATATCTTTTTAAATCGTATTCTTGTTTGGTAAATGTGAAGGAACTTCGTTTTCATTCGAACCTACCTATATTGTGTTGTTCGGAAAATAATCGCGATATCTGTTTGTTAAAAAAATCTCATTGATCGAATCTAATTAATAATGCATACTCCATTTTGTTCAACTACCTTTTGTCACCCTTCTGGTAATGTTAAAGCTCCTCCCTCATGACCTTCCGTTTTTTTTCGGGAAAAAACTTGGCTGCTTGGGATTTGGCATGCTCATATTCGGCGAAAATTTTCCACTTACCCGTAGACAATGAGCCCATTTCCTTAATTGTAGATGGAAGGAAATTTCCTTTTCAGGAGAGGATAACTTGGTGCAACTGCTCAGAAGAAGAGAATTCGTGTACAAAAAATGGTTTCTAAAAAATTCTTTCAAAATATTGACCGTCGGTATAATGACACATCAATGGTTTTATGATTTTACTATGCCGTGTACTCACGTGTAGCTCCACTACCTAGATGGAGAGTGTTTACACTTTGGACAGGACTTCGAACTGAACAACTAATTTCAGGTTCAACAAGCACGCGATCGAATGGAAGCCGGACAGATTGAAGTGCGACGAAATTTCCCTTCTTGGGGACGTCTACAATTCAAAGCGTACTGGTATATTGTGGAGTACATTTTGTGGACACCATACATTGGACCTCTCCTGAAGCCGTACCTGGCCATGGTTGGCTACATTCTCATGATCACCGTCTAGTCGCCGTTGTCATCAAGTGACAACCACGCTGTTGTCGTCAAGTGACAACCACCATTGCATTCGTCATCCAGCTTTTCCTACGACAGCACTATGAACTTGGATTTGGCTAAGTATAGTGTTTGTCGTCCTAAGGGTTCCAGAAAATACGGTACTCCACTCAGCTCCCATAATATTGTCAGTAACAGATGTCCTAGGCCTCTTGTTGGGGGCATCCTTTCCAAATTTTCTAATATCATTTTTGTTGCATCATGCTGTTCTTTGCCTGGTCCCTCCCTATGTGAAAAAGCTGCTAAGCATCTGTAGGCACCGGATCCTCATTTCTAGTATAGTTAGTAGAAATTTATGAATTTCACGGTCTTTCAAATGATATTCCCTGTCAAGAATAGTTAATTTGAAGATTGGTATCGAACGATAAGCTATCGAACAAGACGATAGCCTACACCACGAGTTCGCAATGATGTTTTACTTTCGATCAATGTTGTATGCAGAATTTCTGTACACTTATTAAGCTCCTCGCATGGGTAATTTTTGTTGTTTGAAGAACTGATGATAAAGATAGTCTATTATACTTTTGAAATTCGCTTTTGAATTGCTACATACCAGTTCGAATGTCCCTTGATACAGAATACTATACTATATAAATACTTGTTCTAAGATATTCCTGTGTATTGGGGCAGTCTGGGTCTCTGAGATGATGTGGTAATAGAGATACCGTACAGGTCGTACCAAAAATACGTGGATACCATAAGATCCAATCGCAAGAATTTGCTGGAAGACTATTGACTATAGACCACAAGACCTTTTTCAATCTTGTCGACGTGGGCGGTCGATTGTAGTAGTCCGATGGGCAGGTGTCAATGTTTCTCCATGGCAAACATATTTGATTGAATTTTTTGCTTATACTAATGGAATGAGGGTATCTGCACTACGTTGAACTCTAACAGAAATGCTATTATTTCCTATTTATTCTGCCAATTTGTCATGACAATCTTATTTCGGCAGAAGATCAAAACAGTCTGATGAAGGCTCTCCATGTTTCTGGTCACACAGCTCAAGAGATGGCTCATCACTTGGTTTTTAACCCTCATGTTTTCACTCAGTAAGATCCTGACGCTAATCGCTCCCGCAGATTCCTGGTCATCCCCGATCCCTCTATGCACAAGGCAACAAATGAAGAGCTGGGGATGTCTCGCATTCTTCTTCTCTCTTGAGCCAAATTTGTGCTTAATCTGAGTTTTTTTTTCAAAAAGGTTTTTTTTCAATGGGTGGCTTAGTATCACGCAAGAAACGTTTTCTGCACTTTCCCGGTTTACGTCAGCTTCGCTGATAATGGGAGGTTCATCAGTGATGGTCTAAATAGATTTCGCTACGAATAGAGTCATCGTGATCCTCTTGCATTAATGGGATATTTTAAGAAATCTTCTAATGATCAGGGACTCCGGAATCAGAACTGAAATCAAAACTTGCCTCACGATTAGTGCAGATTCGGACGGCCCTAACTCCATGATCCGATGAAGAATGGCGTATGGGGGTGAGTGATACCGAGGTGAGATGCTCAAGGATAAGGATTAGAAATGCATAAATGGCATAAATGGATTATTCAGTGGCCCATAGGGCTTAGAATCGTCACAAGGACGATAATCTGTACGCGTCGAAGAGCACTACTGAAATTCTCTTCTCGTGTCCTCGACAGCGCTCCGCCGATACGCACACATCCAGATTACAACCCTTCCTATGATTCAGAAAGCGAAGGATAGGTGTCAGCAACTTAATAGGGGAATAAAGGCGCAGATCTTTTAGAATAAGGCATGAACTAAAGCTTTACAAAGGCAGATTTTGAAATTGAAATTAGATTCAACGATCTGTTCCCTTTCGTGTAACGGATAATAGTATTTGAAAATAAAATTGAAAATTCAAGAAAAAGTTGAAATCATATTGATAAAATTAAAACTAAAATCAGATTTTTTACGGATAACAGCACTCAGTTGATGAGTACCTAGAAAAGATCAGAGTGAACAGAATGTTTTTACCCATTGTTAGATTCTAGCGTTCAATAAGCAAGGATAGTTCGAGTGGCCGCAGTGATCTCACTTGTACCTATAGCTATATCGAAATGATAATTTTTCCGATAAAACACTTTAGTACAGCTGGTTAGGTCACCTACCTGCGACGTTCCATCATGTCTATGGAGACCGAGTCTATGATGGTTTCATTCGCTTATGCTGTAGAAGCGACTACGTTCCACTCTCACTTAATTTTGTCGCGATATCTTGACGCATTGGCTGAGGTGGTGTAGTGGCAAGTAGCGCACTATATCACACGCACGGTCAGGGGTTGGAATCCCGGATCGATTCCCGCCTAGGCCAACCGAGCCTTCCATCCCCCGAGGTCGGTTAAATGGTAGCAGACTTGTCTGGGAGGAAAAAAGCACTGGCTTGTACATAGGCTGGCCACTGCAGCTTACTGTACTCATGCATACGCATTCAAATCGCCGCTACAATTCTGAGTGGAAGTCGAATGCGTGGGGGCATCCCTCAGAGGTGATTGTGACTTTATTCTATAGACTTTTTATTCCAACTGTCTTTTGTTATAGCCTATTATACCAACTACCACTACATGCCAATACAGATAATCCGGTAGGCTTTGGTGATCGATTGAACAGTCAAACAACACCATTCGCTATGCAAAGCTGTCAGTATTTTTTTTTACGAACTCGTTACAGTCTGCAATCGTATTTTCTTTTGCGTCCATTTTTTATTCGAATTGCAGTTTCATCACAGTAGTTTTTAAAGGTATAGTTATGGCCTACTTTGCAATATCCTAGCTTTCTCTCCGGTCGATTGTTTTTGATAGTATTTATTTTATTTGAGCTTTAACAGCTTATTCGATTTTGTAATAACTTTTCATTTCTTTGGGTAGAAGCAGAAGATACAGTGTTCGCGGTTGAACCTACCTAGGCCTTCCGAATGCTCTCAGTAACTAAACTTCTCTATGAGCAACTAAATTACATGGGTTTTCCTTTTTTGAGAGGTCTCTTGCATTCATAAGAATAGAGGCTAGAATGCAATATCTTGGTAAGAAGCGGTCTATTGTGTTCCTCACGTTCATCAATCACTTGTCATTCTCGCAATATTTTACTTGAACCCTGTCAAATATAAGAGAACCGTATAAGCCTGTATGAATCCCATCGTTGTGCAGTTTCGATGCCTAAATTGTCAGTTATCTCAAGATCATTCACTGAAGGCTGGAATAATTTGATGATGATACATGATGATGCATCCTCAGTTCATGGAGGCTCGCGATTTCTGAACCTAACCAATGAGATCCAAACAGCATTTTGAGTTTATTCTCTCCTTGAATTTCATGACAGTACAATTAAATATCGCTTATGTGTTGAGGGAATATGTTACACCTTCTTTTGTTTTGATTTACCCAAAAATCACTTCTCGGATGAATACAATAATCATGAAAATGGGACGACTCCAAGACAGAACACCCCTGAAAGAACTGCGAAAACAGGAGAAATTCTAGGGTGAATTAGTATTCTTGTTTTGCTCATTTGATTTCTGGACAAATTGCTAGTCATTCTCTGAAATTCTGTTATTACCTATCTCTAAGTGAGGAATGAGTAGAGAAAGCCATAATAGGCTATTGGAAACCTTTTTCCATTTACTCTCATACCAAGTTATCGCGCTTCTGGAGTTTTCTTCCTCATATTCAGACAAACAACATCGTTTTTTCTACATTTTGAGCTTTATTATAATTATCTTCCCGATCCAGCTTGTCTTTCCCGCTGTAAGCCTCACCGCAAGAGAATGATGCTGTGCACTCTTTTCTTTTTTTAGCGAACATGCATACTACTTGTTTAGTCGAATGTATCTTCACAAAGTCGTTGCTCTACTTATTGCCGTTGCAGTACCAGTATGTTGTGAAGGTATGCTGTCAGTACCCAAAAGGGTTTGCTCATAAAAAATTAATTATGAAGACGACCCAAGGGATTCGCTCCATAGTAAGTCTCTACTAAACTACAGCTGAGACTGCTGTTATGTCATTTCGACCACCATTTTCGTTCAAGTTCAATAGCCTCAATTCACAGCTTTTACGAAAAATAATCTGAGTAGCGAAAGTACGGGCTTACGAAATTCCTCATCCTGATGTAATAATAGGCAATAACTAAGGCTAGAAGTGTTAATTCGTTAACTAGAACATATAGAGTCCACTACTCTCTATGCAACACCTATTGAGCTTATCCGTCAGAGAAGTCTTGGAACGTTAACCAACGATGCGCCCCGAATTGACCTTCACTCAAAACCAGTGGCGTTTTGAATGCGTGTGTGGCCTGAACAATGACTCGTGGTGGCCAGCCGACGTGAAATTCACTACATTTATACTCCCAGACAAGTCTGGCACCCATTAACCGACCACTGAGGGATGGAAGACTTGGTTGGCTTAGGAGAGTATCAACGCGGAGTAGCAAAACTTTCAGAGGCCTTGTGTATGTAGAGAGCAAAAGTTCGAGATCTGCGATTAACTGATTTTCATATGAATAACTCACTGTGGATTTTCTATCAAACCCGAGGCTGATCGACGACCTCTTTCTCCTTAGTAGCCTGCTGAAGTTTCTTGCGAGTTTAACACATCTGCATCAAGGTTTCAAAGGAAGTTCACAGTGGTCCGTTACGTCATGACTGTATCTAGGATATCGAATCAGGCACAGAAATATCTTTTCAAGAGGACAGAATGAAGCCCGATTTTTTCAAAATCTGTAGGTACCTGCATTACCCCTCGTGAGAAATGGAAATAGGAAATAGATTTCTCTAAAAGTGTGATTTACCGAGTGATCTCTGTGGCCTTTCGTTCGTGAATTTGATGTGGTCAAACTGAACAGTGCGTGAGGTTCATATGTAAACTTCATCAATCGGTGAAACAGCAATCTTTTTGCATGAAAAATCATTCCTAGCAAAATGGTGGAGGAGCAACAGTGGCAAGTGGCGCACTATCACATACACATGGTCTAGGTTCGTATCCCAGCTCGATACTCGCCAAGACCAACCAGCCCTTCCTCCCCTCAGGGGTCGATTACTCAGTAACAAACTCGTCTGGGAGAACATAAGCACGAACATATCCATCGGCCGGTGTTGTATAGGCAGGAATCGAAATTTTATTGGAGCCATAACAGTCACAGTGAAGTTATTGGCATGACACTTCAAATGAGCTTTCTCCAAACCCCTGAGGCTTAACTGTTATAAATCAGCTGCCTAAAAATTACTCCAGTAAATTACGGTGTGTGATCTTTCTTCGAGTGGAGTGCGAAGGGATAAACCTTCATGGTCGACCTTCAGTACATAGGGATGTACAAGGTCTTAACTTTGAAACTCTTAGGCTCTGGAGAAGAAATTCTTGCCGAAACGTTAGCCAGCTAAAGTTCATGTTCCTACCTCGTTCAGAATTCAATCTACTTCAAACACAAAGAATTCTACGGTAGAAATCATAGAAAGCAGCATGAGTAGCCGCTTGAGTTGTTTCACTATCGAGTACCCAGCGTGCAGCAAGATACTGAAATGATATCTCGAAGCGTTCCATTGGTATTTTGTATCAAAAACGACTCATAATTGTACGAATAAAACTTGTTGAGGTACGGTCTTGGTCCAAATTATTAATTACTCTTCAAAACACTTAATAATTTATGTCTCTCACGTCCAACACTCGTCAGTGCTCTTTCAGATAGAAAGTGTGGCAGGAACGAAGAGTTCATGAGCTGTGGAACGGAATGCGAACCGACCTGCAACGTGGTGTCCTCCAAGTGCACAGACAAATGTTTGGAGAGTGTCTGTCAGTGCAAGAACGGCTACAAGAGAGGAGAGAACGGCTGCCAAGTGCCTGCAGCGGACTGCAAGTAGCAGAAGAACAATGCATGTACAATGAAGTCTTTCCATCACGTTCTGTTGTTTCGACTTTTATTTAAGTCACTCCATGAATAACCACATATCAATAAACATTTGATGAAATTTATGGAATAAAGCCTGCGACCAACATCGACCTTAGTAGTAAGAGGGTGTGCAAAACAGAAGTTCCTTATTCTAGAATCATTATCAGAGCGACCATTCAAAAAGGAGAACGATAAGAGTTATTGGGCCACGAGATATCGGGATATTTTGCTGTATAGGAAGGAAAACACAGTGGCTGCTTTCATAGTCCGCGAGCGTGCGAACCAGCCGTGAGACTACTCGTCCGGCGATATCGGCCAAGATTCAGTTGTAGACAAGGGGCAAGCGCCGCCTCAGTCGCTCGATCGCGGGTGAAATCGTGGACTATGAAAGCAGTCAGTATGGGAAGCGAGTTTTCACAGTGAGCTTTTTACAGCGGTGGAATAGAATGATGTCGAATTTTACGAAAAACATATTTCCATCCACGGCTAACTTTGTTTGAATGCACAGATCTTCAACTCGTCACTATACGATGCATCGAGAAATGACTCAAGATTAGGACACAGGCTGTGTGAGTGGGGCCGTGGCCCGAAGGGATTGTGTTGAACCCTCTTTCGAGCCGCGTGGATTACTAAGCGAACCGGGTTCTCGTACCGGAATTTCGTTTCCTTCTCGCTGAGGTAGATGGCATAACCATAACCATAAACACAATAAGGCATAGAAGTCTATATGTTTTTTATGCTCAATTAGGATACTGAGAATTAGCCGCGATGGTGGAAATAATGAAGACTTCTTCCGATGAAAAGCAGTTTTGAGTACATTCTCAATCAAACTGCAAAACTGCAGGTCACACTTTGAAAATGTAAGGGATTATACATATTCCCTCGTCCTTATCCTCTTTCTTCATTCCAGAACGCCATAATAAATTTCTCTATTTGCCTCTCTCCCTATCCACGTAGAATATTAATTAGGGGTAAAAATAGAATAAACACTTCAAAAAAAGGGCTGGTTAACTGAAGCAGTGGTTAGACGACTGTCTAGCATTTACGCCAGATCGTAGCTGAACCGTGAACTACCCTACTTCTGTGTCCGTCAGTAGGGTAAGAAAGAAGGAAAAGACTGTTATAACGGATTTTTAATATAGGTATTGGTATTACAAAAAGAAAGAACTGGTAAGACCCCAACAGATTAACCCACAAAACGCATTATATCAATTTTACCAGTACTTAACAAATAAAATACTGGCCTCCGGGTGTATAAGACTGTTAGTCAGCAAATATCCGCATAATGTTACGCATTATATCGAATATAACTATCATTTTTTCATTTTTTATATTATCAGCAAAAATTACTTCGAATTCCCGCGCCCGGAAAGTTGTCAAATTTACTTGCTGGGATTATGCCAAGTCAACAGTGGTTGTAATCGTTGTGCATAGTGGAGGTTTTTGGTTGTTCATCGTTGTTTCGCTTTAGTTTTTCGTTCACTAGCTTTTGTTCACTTATCCGTTAACCGTCCTTATCTCTGTAAATGTCTTGTATCCTGTTTAGGAGCACAAGTGGCCGTGTTCTAACCACCTCGTAGGGAACCTGAATTTGATGCAACAAGCATTATTCTCAATGGAGCACATATGTTGAAATTTGAAACAGTTGATCTATAGTGAAAATGAACTCGAGAGTAAGTATATGTATACGCAATCACCCACGACTGAACTCTAGTTCAGCATCTTTCTTCGTCGGGATCTATTACAACTTTCAAGCTGCGCTGGTTTTGAGGAGCCCTATATTTCGCGAATCCCGTGGAACTCGTTGCTTCTTTCGCCCCTATTCTGTACCAACACGTTCGTCCTTTACTTCGAGAAAGGTTCCTTTACAGAATGGAAATCTGTACCTCTATCGCTATCTATCGAACCACGTGTATATTATTCAGTATGTCCATTGTACATCATGCTGCCCGTGCCTGTCTCGCGTGCCTGATCTGTCCTCGTTCAATTTTGACTTGTGCATTGGCCGTTAGGCTCGAACTTCCTTCTGCCCTAGTTCTCCACAGTTAGAAGCAGAATGTGAATTAACCAGCCTAATTCCGTTACTAAGCCTCCCTGAGGAGAAGGAACCAAGGCAAAACCCGGCTCCCTGAGGAATAAGGAATTCTGAAAAAAAGTCAGCTGTGCTAGCTCTCCCTTGGAGAAACAGATGATTTAGCTAATTATTTCCCACCCCTTTGGAAGGTTTACCAAAATTCCCAACTATCCTTTCCGAAGAATTGGGAATCCAATAAACTTCTAAACAACTTCTTTACAGTGTGAAGCAGAAGAAGAACTCATCAAGCCTGACTCCACTACTACATACTCCTCCCTGAGGAAACGGAATCAAGGCAAAAACAATTCTACTCTCCCTGAGATGAGGAAGAAAAGTTTGTATTCCACCAGCTGGAATCAAACAATTCGGATCTTTCCTAAAAATCCTCCTTGAGGAACAAGGAAGTTCGAAAAAATCGTCTGAGCAAGCTCTCCCTTGGAGAAACAGACAATTCAACTTGTTCTTCCCTTTCCAGCAGAAGAACCAACACAGAAGTGGGAATCTAACAGCAGACTTCTAAACAACTTCCACTGAGCCAACTTTTTCTTGCGAATCCTTCCTGAGAAACACGAAAGAAAGAAACAGAGACTTGCGTGGCAGGAGCAACTCTACTGCGGGATCAGCGAAAGCTTTCATAAGCCGTTGTAACGCTCCAAATTTGCCAAAATCACTGCTGACACTCAGGAATCGGTCATAAAACATCAAACAACGGCTGAAATTCAAGTGTTTAAAACAAGATTACTCACGCTTGCGTGTTAATCAAGTCTAATAGACCACAAGTCAATAACTTGAGCCAGGTATTTGTGTTCCCCAATTAAATGGAGGAATGCAAGGAGTACGTCAAAGAAAGAACTTTGCTGCTGAATTATTCGGGAGAAATTAATCCTTTCAGTAAAACAGCTCCACAATACAAGCGTCAAAGAAGCCATAAAGAGTATACTGGAAGAGCAGAGCAATAAGATCGCGAAAAGCTCATGCTAGACTTGAACAAGCACGTGGAACTTGAATCGAACGTGCTGGAAGCCGGTGTCATACAGTGGTTGAATAAGATCGAGATTAGAAAAGACGAGTTAATGCAACAAAGCATACGGATAGCTTCGTCTCAAGGAAGCAACAACCATGCTGTAAGAAACACCAGCTGTCAAGGAAGGTCTACAGGTTCAACAACGCCACAAGAGCGCAACGTTCGGGTACGACGCCCGCTACCTGAAGTCCCTACCTTCTCAGGAAATCATAGGGAAATCAGCACCTTTTGGTCAGTTTTCGAGTCACTCATTCACAGCGATGACGACTTCACGACCAGGACAAATTCTTTTCCTGAAACAGGCACTCAAAGGAAAAGCAACTTCTTCAATTAGCAGCATCCCGGTAATGGGTTACCGTCATCGACATTCTCAAAAACATTACGGCCGATCTGCAAGCATCGCAGATATCCTGACAAACGAAATTGAACGTTTTCCGCAGGCTCAGGGAACACAAGAAGTTGCTGCGAAACCCTCGCGGTTATCTCTTCGAGGATCATACATCTCGAGCAGACAGGAACTTCAATGAACGCCGATCGAATGTGGAGACGTCTAATACCTCGAAATTCACAGAATTGATTCAATGCACGCATGGACGTCGACCACGTCGAAGAAGCTTACAAAACGAAAGGCATTTGCAAGAAGTGTCATTGTATTCACAAATAATGAAAATTGTATTGTAATATTGAACATTGTTGTCACATCGTTAGATTGATATTCGTTTGTCTAATATTCATGCCAAAGGCAAGAAGATTGCTAGAGGTAAAAAACTCGCATACGCATGAGCTGCTAAACAGTACGGCTGCGGACTGGCACAGGTCATGCATCGTGCTGATCTTGGAAAGATGAGTTCTAGACCTCCCTTACGAGTTCGGATTTGAGGAAAAGATTAGGGATTGTCGGATCTAAGATCTGCGATCGAAGTGACATAATGGCTACAGTCTCAAGCGTGCTCAACAGCCTTCTTCAGGGCTCTCAGGAACAACCGATATCCTCAGGCTCCAGTAAGTGCATTGTGGGGAAACAAACAAACAACAGAGAAATAATTAGAGTAATTCAATCCCAGGCAGACCCATAAACGTATACAACTACCCCACGTTGACCGGACTTCTTGTATCTGGTGAGCTTAACTTGAGCTGCCCTCATAAGCGTTGTGCAAAGAAATCTGAACTAACTACTAATGATTGAGGTACAGCCTTCCACATCCCAGGAATTGCGGTCCCAGCGAGAACAAGTAGGAATTATGTCCTTCTGCTTCCATCACACGAACGAGGGTCTTTTCATTCTCAGCAGTCTTAGCAGGTGCCGGTACGTCTCCATCGTCTTCCGCTCCACCTCCTAGACAACATATGGTAAACCTTACCGGCAGACTGTCTCCCGCAGCCATCGAAGCCAGTAAACAAGAAAAGCGCCTAACACTACGCAATCGTATACCAGGCAAGTCCAATTACAATTTTGTTAATTGACTTCTCCAAACGTTTTGCTCTTTGCAGGGCAACCTCTGTGTTATGCTTTCGAGCATATGCGCACGACTACAACTGGCAATGAAGTCTACTGCTGCACAGGATGTAGGAAGAATGGGAAGACCGTCAGCATAGCGGTACTACAAAAATTCACTTCAGGATGAAATTGAGCAAGTATCACTAGAATCATCTTATTGAAGGTCAGAAACGGGAGTAACCTCGTAGGCGATCCCGTGCTGCTTCCGCACATATGCATCCCATGGAAGAATACCCAGACAGAGCTACAAGGGCAGTTTATAAGGTGAGTACATCAATAAACGACATATGTCCAACATAAACAGCCACTGTTGTTTAGAAATGTCAAGATATACCCAAAGATTCCCGTTATGCCTACATGCGACCAAGGCAAATATATCAAAACTTGGCAGAAGAAGCCGATTACAGTGAAGGCGCAGATTGGCCCTTTTTGACACGCTCATACAGCTGTTAAAGTGCGACATTCAGGCGATGCAGGATGAGAAGACATGCTACACTACTTTTGCAGAAATGGGTACGATTCACGCCGTCACCCTATAAGGAGGTAAACCAAATCGAACTACTTGATGCAAAAACTCACATAATAAGTCCAATACGATTAAGAGGGCCATTTCCAAACTGCACGGGTCCCTCGTCACAATGCAGGCAGTGTCGAGAAATCTCCCATTTCTTACGGACGACACTCCGTTTCTGCAGTACTGTACTGCCGAAACACACTATATTATTCCGACGCGATTATAGAGGTATGAATAAGCGGCTAAACCTTTTCGAGTACCTGAATGGCCCTTCATTTCCAGAAGACCTGCAGGATTGGCTTGTTTGGCTTGGTGTCCACGACCTCCAACCGGATGCCACCAGTGCCAGTGGACAGCTTTACACCATCCACGGAGTCATGGCGAATTCCGTGGATGTGCCGCTACTGTTCGCCATTACGACACGGTATGGTGTACACTAGACTGAATTAGCTCGTTTTCAAGCTGCTAATACCTGTGCTGTTCTAGGAAAAATGAACGCGTGTGCGAGCGAACTCAAGGGAGGGATTGAATCAGCCGGCGGAAAGAGCAACATAATGATTTTACTCGATTACGAAAAGACCGCTATCAATGCGGCGGAGAGGTGCTTTCCACGCACATCAGTAGAGGGGTGCGCTTTTCATCTAGCGCAAGCCTTGAACAGGCGAAGAGATGCGCTTGGATTGCGCTAACAGATAGGAGGCCCCGCCGGTGCAGAGCCATTCAGAAATGGTGGCGTACAATTAAGGTCTGCCACTTCTGCCGGTTCATTTGCACCAAAGGGTCCCGGCACTTTATCGGCCCATTGTCCCCAGAGAATATGAGGCCTACGATAAGTATGAGGGTACTTTCGGGGATATGCGGTGCAAATGGGGTGTGTCGATGTGCGGACCACAAACGCGGCGGAATCGTTCGACAGGCTTGATCCACTGCAATGTGGCTCCCTCCTTGCTTGCTGACTGGCCTATTTTCTTTCAGGCTTCTGGGAGTGCTCATGCAGGTAAAGTTTCCTCGTATGAGTGATCTTCTACGAGCCTTGCAGGGAACCGTGACAACAGCTCGAGGAACCCTGCTCAACGTTGAGAGGGTAGGTTTGCGCTGTTCACTCTATCAGCAGTGGAGCAGCAGTAATAAAATTTCCATTTGCAGAGAAGAATGGATCCGAGGCCGTTGCGACGGAGAGACAGGCTTCGAAGACGTCGCGTCGAAAAGGAAATGGCCAGGTTCAAGGAGCTTCTAAGCCGCACAAAAGGTTTCAACGCAACAAGAACAATTACGACGTACTGGAAGAGCATGGCGCGCTTTGTTACCGAGAAGGTAGTTTGAAAGTACGTTCTTTCGCTTTGCTGTTGTTTTACTTTGTATATTTGCTTTTGTCTCCTTTACGGTGTCTGTGCTTTATTGATGTGTTTTTATTTATCTCTCGTTGGTTTGTTATGTATTGTTAGCTGTGATGTACTGCTTACTTTTCGTGTACTTACACTCACTGTACTTACAAACTTTTTATTAAATCTCCCTATGAATGCCTACATAGGTTCAATGAATTATCAATGAGCTACACACTCTTTTTATTCTAATCGATCGTACTTAATTATTAAACTTTGCAGGGTTGCAAAACTCCCCTTGTGCATGGTGTGAAAATGATAGCCCTGAATCGTTTTTTATTCAATTACAAATATATTTCAAACACACTGGAGCAAAATTATCTTATTGTAATAAAACATAAAACATAACAAATGTTGAGATAGCAACGCGATACAGTGAGAAAAGGGAAAAGATGATAGGGTCCAAGCAAGTGAAATTAGTGGTATTGTACTATATGAACGATAACAAAGGGAACAAACAGAATACGAAACAAGCTGTAACTAGAAATAAGTTCACCACAAGTAAAAATTCTAAAGAGCGTGCCAATATAGTGACTTGCGTAACATCATTAGCAGCAACAACATCAAAATTAGTTAAACAATCAAATAAATCCATGAAACTGTCTAGCATAGGCCAGAATTATTCGGTGCACTCACTTATTTTGCATTGGCTTCTCGTCCCATCTTGAGTTTCTGAAAAAAAGTCACTTTCAGAATAAATTCCCTTCTTTCAATAAAGAAACAACAAATGGTAAGCGATAGACGAGCAATAACCTTTGTAAATGTCTAATCTAACAAAGCGGTAAACGGAATAAAAACAACACAAAGTATCTATAAGAACGTAAAATCGATATGACGTTTTGAGAAAACACCGAAGAATAAACAATTAAAACCATTCAACATAGAAAAAACAAGCAAAAGTATATCATATGAGTCAATAGTCATGTCATGGACTAGTACAAATATCGTTTGTCCCACTGCGCTCCAAGGATACTGTAACACCACATGGAAGCACGTACGAAATCCGCAGGGCGATGCGTTGCGTGCTGCGTGCGTGTGCGCCTCTACTGGGGTCACGCGTGATTCGCGCCCCCCCCCCCTCCCCTCCGCAGAACGTCCGTTGCGCGCGTCCGTCGAAAGTAGGTCAGTCTTCGCGTGCGGCGCACCCCACTGAGATTTCGATATGATATTACGGTACCACCAAGTATCACTGAAGCGAGGGATTAACACTTGGTCGTGTTATCTTATCTTTTATCTAAATGTCGTGGTCCAAGCGCAATTCGTATGCCCCGCGGTCAACGCGACGTTTGTCCAATATCGCGTGCTGACCGCATGCGACGACTGCGGCGTGACCTAGTTTCAATGTACGCGCGTAACGAAGCGCACCCCTGACGCTATCAGGAACACTCTTCACATTTAAGTTTAACTCTACTCTATCAACTGACTTGCATCTTTACCCATTCTTTAAGTTCTGAAACCACATGTTAAGTGAATGATACTTTGCTCATCGGTCCCATGGGAACTAAGCATGAGATGTGCACGACGACAGAGACGGAAAGGTAACAATGGAGACATTGCAGGAGACGTTGTATCAAATCAAAGCAAGAACTGATGGAACAAAAAGTGTTTATGAGAAGGACCATTCTGCGATCTCGAGAAAGAGATGGAATGATCATTTTATCGCCCAAAGCGACACGTAGCTTCTCTAGAGGCACATGTTCAGGAAATTGAAGCGGAGCAAAGGTGACCGTTTACAGGTATTTATCTATTTAATCCCTGAGAATTGTTCATTAACATTATTTATCGTAATATAGAGGGCGGAATGAACTACTCAAACTTTCTTCTAGATTGAGCAGAGGCTTTGCTGTTTCTTAAGTGCGGAAGATTGACCATGTCTGCCATGTTGGAACAGTAAGAACTCTTGGAAGACAAGACATCGGAGTTAACCAAGAATGAGGAGAGCGAATGTTATAAGCTGAGAAGATAAAAAGATTGTTCTTCTTATACATATATCGATGAAGGTATTATGGATGATTAATTTCTGAGAACTTCGTCAAGAAGACACATGTACGATTTCAGCGACAGCTCACCTCCATGACAGATTTTTTGAATGTAAATAAGTTCTCTGTAGATGAATGTCTGCGGCATAATTCCTGTTTGAATGAATATTAGCGTCTTTCCAAACTTATGCGCAAGTGCTCGATTCGAGTATGAAGGTTGTAAAACAGTTTTACGACTGCGCTACCATCAATAAGTAGGCTACTGTTGAGGAGAACTCTCGTAGTTACTACTGCAGGAGTCCTAATCCACCCATAAGTGCGCTATCACAAAACCCACCAGATCACTCCAAACACACAAAGTGCTGAAGCAACTCTTTCCAATGTCTCGACGAATCATCAGGTAGGCACTATACAGTTAGGACAGCAAAGGGCATGATCCTTGTTTTTGATATGCCCTGCTTCAGGGCGCATTGAGTCTATTCCCCTTTTCTGTGACTTAGGAAGAAATCCAAAGTCGGGCAGAAACCGACGATGTAAAAATGTGTTGTCATCGTAGTTTCAATCCACTGTGTATATTACAATCGACGTTAGAATATATACCACGATTGCAGCTGTCCGATAGTTTTCGGACCCGGTGACTTTTGCATGATTCATAGCGTTTTGCTAACTGCTGAGTCAGAATTTTTGCAGTTTTCTGTTATTTTTGTTCAGTCTGTAGTCAAAGCATCAGATAACCAAAGTGCATGGAAATTTCTGAATGTCAGCACCCCTTCTGAATATTGCGAGAAGTTTTGCTTAGCTTTTTCTCAAGAATATTAAAATGAACGGCCAAGTTTCAGGGATAGCCACTAGTTTGTCGATCAGATGGCCCCATCAGGGTTAGTGATATTGATGATTCTGTGGGTGCAGAGAAGAAGATCCGGACGGACCTAAAAATTGCACGGGGTAGATTTTATTAAAAAAAAGTGGTCTGATTAGAGCTAAGAGAGTCTGATGTAACATATCCAAAACTCAATTAATATAATAGCTCCCTTTGATGTTCCTTCACACATCAACGTGTTCAAGTAAGTAACTCACATCATTTGTGTCGGAGGAGATAGTGGGAGATTTCGCGCAATACTGTTGTTCCAGTCCTGGGATTATACCGAACGAGAAGTATGCTTTACAAAATTTGCAAAACCATTCCTAACATCTTTAGGTTCAATCCAAAAAAAAGGCCCATCCCTGGCTAACCGACGAACTTCAGTGAATGGGGGTGGATTAAGAGAAGGATCTGTGGTACATGCTCGACGAAATGAGTGAAATCGGGAGGTGAATCCATTGGCACCTATACCGAAGCTTTCTACTCGAGGGATGTCACACGCAAGTTAGTGAGTTCTTCGTACTAGCGGTCATCGTGACCAACGAAGTTGCTGCCGTCCGCATCCATTTGTTGGATATTTGATCCCATAGTGGATTTTGAGTTTCACAACAACCTAACAATCAAATACTGGCCGCTACAAAGGTGGGGCGATTTTTCTGAATCGCTACTATACATCCTTCCAATCTTCTCCAACCATTAGAGCTTTTTAATAGGTTGGTACAGTTTTTTTCAGTTCCCCTTATTGTGAAGGCAGCGATCATCAATATATAATGTTTAAAAACGGATGTTGAGCTGAGGGTACTACCCTACCGTAGGAATAATGAAGCCTATTTCATCACGGGGAACACTCTCGTGATGTCGGTACATAATAATGGGAAAATGGGGTTGAGGATGTAGCAGAACAAAGCGAGTCGAGGGCCTGTAAGCGCTATCCTTGTTGATGCCGAAGTTCCTCTGTCATGTGATAGTTGCCGGCGAAGGGGTGGGAGCAGGGGGCGGAGTCGCCATTCGAGCAGGACTACAACAGTGCTCACAGTCAGTGCCCTTCCTCAACAGTCTGCTGTCCGACGGTCCATTCAGCGTACCACCATAAGATTTCATCTGACAGTACTCAGGGAATGGAATCATAGGCCCCTTCCATTGGTGTAATAATCTTTGGTTGCGATATGCGACTTCTCATATGCCCGTTCCATATGCCCATTCTTCAATCCAATAAACAATGGAGGACGTTGTACTTAGCGGAAGAGAACGTTTTGGAACAAACGAACGACATTGATCGGTCGGATGCTTCGATTTTGACGTCTTCACTAGAACCTTTCCTCCAACACCAATTGTTAAGTGATTGTGGCTTTTTCTTTTCTAAATGCGCTTCTTTACTATCTGTTTCGTGGGTAAATGTCCGTTCAAACTCCTCCCAGAATTTCTGGAAGCTGCAAATTTGATTTTTCTGTGTTATATGACATCTGATCCATTGATGTACAAAAAGTGTTGGTTAAAATCGGGTTCAATTCATAAATGCCTGCTCATTTTCTAGTCACAAAGCTTTGAGCATTGGAAGATAAATGAAACTTCCATGAAAAATGACATTGCATGCGATTTATGGAGATCTGAGTGAATTGAATAGAGGTACATAATTGAAGAAACTACCCTTCTCTCAAGTCTCCCTCCTCACCCACGCCCACGACAGCTAAAGCTTCCCAGGATTTTTGAGATTTGAACTGGCAACTAGCAGATGACATCGTCTGAAATGCTTGGTGATGACAATTTGTGATAGCTTTAGCTTTCTTTTTGATGGCATTCCGAGGAGACGATTCTTTCCTCACCTGAGCGTTCCCGAAAGGAATGTCTTAACCTGAGGTAAGATGTCTATGACACGAAACCGTAGTTTATGAGCTTGGTGGCCTTGTGCCTAGAAAGCGCCTGAATTCGTGAAAACCACTAATAATTAGCTTTGAAAGATTTCATTCATCATTTTTTGTTAACGATTCTGTTTGAAGACTGACGGCTTCCTTCCATAAGGCGACGAAAGTTCAAACGCTTCCATACCTCATGATCTCAGAGAAAAATGATAAATGATTGTGTGCAGTTTTCCACATCATAATTTATTGCCCTCTTGAAAAGGTTATACTAGGCCATCAGTTTTTTGATGATGGCTTTCCATTAGTTAGTCATTTCGACAGTCCACTAAACAATGGAGGTCTCGGTTCTTGGTGGAAGAGAACGTTGTGGAGCAAACGAACCGCATTGATCGCTTGACTGCTTCAATTTTGGCGTCTTTACTCAAACGTTTCCTTCCCCTTCGATTATTTAATCGTTGTAGTTCTTTCTTTTCTCGATAGCTTCTCTTTTTCGTTCTTCTCCTTCTTCTCCAATGTTCCTATAAGGGAACGATTTGTAATTGAATTTTGTAATTTTTTAAATAAATTCATTTTGAAATCTGTGACGTTAACCGGCTCAGGTGAAAATGTAGTTGGGGGGTGCCAGTGCTCTGCGTCCCTGACACTGGCGGCAGAGTGCATACAGATCGCAGAGATGAATTCCTTCCCTTCTAAAAAATAGGGAAGGAGCTCCGTGGTGGGAGAGATGATTATCTCATGCAAAAAGCTGGGATGGGGTAAGAATTGAACATCCAATTGGTCCATCCACCTTCCCTAACTTTTAGAAGGGGAGGAGCTCCGGGATGGGTGAGATTGTTAGATGATGTAAGAATTGAAGAGACGCAGAGCACAAAAGTGCCTGGCACCCCCCAACTACATTTTCACCACCGGCTCATTTTGACTATTTGCTTTGAGTGATGAAGATTCTTGCTCACCTATCACAAACACTAAGCTTCATTAGCTCCATAAAAAGTAAATCAATTGACGGTGTTGTTCTAAGTGATTATCCCGGTTATGCTGTTATCATGATCTATCAGCAAATAAACAAAATAAGCAAGATAACTGATAGGAGCTGCTTAGACCAATTTCCTGGAGTCAGCCCGTAGACTGCACTGCGCTTCTCTTTGCTTTAGCCTTTGATCCGTATTAACCGATTTATACTATTAATTCTGCATTATACGACATGAATAGATAGACCGATAGGTACTGATCGTTTGGGGATTGGCACGGTGGAAAAATCGTGTTAATCCCCAAACAATCAGTACCTATTGGTATCTTTGAGCTCTTCTGGGATTGGGACCACGATCGCGAGTGTTCTTAGGGTTTTAGCTGAATGGGTCAGCATACAAAAGGTCGCCTTCCACTCACCTTCCCTTCGTCCTTCCGCTGAAACTCATTAACTTCAAGCATTTCAAATTTCAAGAGTCATCCGTTTTATGAAAATACCTTACTACCAGCCGACATTTCCTTCGTGCGAAGTCTGAATCGCAACAATCCCAATGAAAAATGAGCAGGCCACTTCACTCGTAAACCACTTTCTCAAAGGAATGGGTTCTTTTTAAGAATACAAAGGCTGCCGTTGGAAATAGTTTTCTGGAGTCGTACTCCCTACAATCCAGAGGTAAAATTTATAAACATTGTTTGGTTCATGAAAGATTCGCTTAGGTCTGACTTTTCTAATGTCTCTGAAAATATAAGCTAAAGTGTGATAAGCTCAAATATGAGAGGAGGATTCGGGATTATTTTGCTAGCGGGGTTCGGAACAAACCCCTTTGCAGGAGCATTACCTTCAGAATTGGTAACTGATGCTTGAAGCTTTCTAAGAGCATACCAGCTTTTCTATGATTTGATCAATCCAGCATCTAGTGTCCAGCCTTTTACTTAGGTATGATGTGTCCTAGTCTTTCAAACTCTGAGACTGTTTATTGACCGTATCTACTTGCTGCTGTCTGTATTTGAATTCGTGATTTATAATGATCTTCTTCATTCTTTTGATCCTTCATGTTAGTGACTTACGGTATTCTTTCCTTACGTGTGCCCTTCGCATATGTGATAAACTTGAACTTGAACCTAGCCCTCAATGGGACCAGTCATGGCAACTGTATCCATATGAGTCTGGATATCCTGGATCCATGAGTCTGGATATATTGAGTTTCACTCGCCGGATCTTGAGTGTAACTACTTTCTTATCAATCTGAACAAATCTTTACCAACCGATGTAAGGTTGACTCGATTATGTCGTTGTTGTTTTACTTCACTGTATCGCTAGAGCGCACCGCTGCATGCATCAAAATAAATAAATAAATTAATGAATATCCGCCTTTCCTTCCTTCCACCCTCATTTCTTGGTGCCATCCTCGGCATTTCACTGCTCTCGTGACCGACCGTGATTAGTCATGTGGTGATCTGAAGAGTCATGCCAATGTTTTTGTGTACTCAACGTCATCCCATTGTTTACATTAAAGTTATCATTTCCGGTGAAGTTTCACTTACCACTTCCACTGTACGGTTTTTACTACTAACAGCTCTGATCGTGTACTCTCCTTTCCATTATTTTGAAACCTTTTCATCCACTACTTTGATTTCTTTGATAGAAGCATTGGCTTCTATCAAATGAAGGTTTCAACGAAGTATCTTGTTCCACTGTAATGCTACAGCTGAATCGGATTTGTTGGAGCAAGTTGAAATGTGGATCTCGTTCCTTTTTTGTTTGTTAACTATCCTCTTTGTTTTCATCCCGGAAACCAGTCATATCTTGTGTTACACTTCAGTCTCAAACTCACACACTCGACTCTGTTTTCGCTAACCGAATTTGCTTTCGGCTAATTCTGCTGTCGAGAAACAAGAAACTGCCTGAAAGAAAAAGATAAACAAAACTCAGCTTATTTTCTGAGTAACAGAACACTGCGACAAATCGTACCAATATATCCTTTCGGCAATTTTATTCTTTTTTTATCATTCCTTTTTATCATTCTATCAACGTGGAAAATAATTAAAGGAGGCTAGATTCTCATGTGATTGAATCTTAACTTTGTTCATGGAGGAAACTCATTTAGAAGTAGCCCTTACTTATTCAAAAGTGGCTCAACATAGAATGAATGACCCGTCTGAGGCTCTGAAGTTTTGTCCACAACTCGTCAACCTTGTGAGAATGGCAATCGCTCCCTTAGGCTCAAGACGTCAGACTTGACCGCAACCCACGTTGACGGCAGCCGCAGTCCAAGGAATTAGAAGAAGAGGAGATGGGTGATCGGAGCACGCAATGTATTGGGCAGATTTGGAGTCGGTTCCTTACGATTGGTGGGGAGGCGGCGCTTAGGACGAGTGGACACGATCCTAGCTGTTCGATGCCGTGAGACCACTATCAAAGATTCGCCACGCACTCGCGCGGAACACTGCGAACCCGATTGCGACTTCCGATTTCCTAGCTCCAACATTTGCTTTCTGATTAGCTTCTTTGATTATCGGTTTCCAGAAATCGCAGCTTTCATCATAAATTCATTTTCTTCGTGATAAGCATTGACTTCAACAGATTCATTCGATTAATTACATTCTAACTATTTACTGTTAGCTTTATGATGTTTTAAGCCCTCTCCACTTTCCAGTCTCGGCAGGCGCTCCAGAAATTTGGAAGAACATGCTTTTCACTCCACGGATTGTATCCTCGTGGGCATACATCATACCCTGCGGTGTGTTCTGGGAAAAACATTCGTTGATATCTGGCATTCTTCATATTTAGTTAGTGTATTGGTGGGCACGGAAGTACCCTCGTGAAAGTCCGATGAAAGCCAACTTTCGTGCTGACGGCATCGTCCTCAGCAACAAGGGTTTTTGATGTGATGATGGAGAGCAATAATCCCTGAACCAAGAACGCTCCCCTGAAATCTAAAATATGAAGGGAGGCCTTTTCGGGTAGCTGGAACTCTTCGGTAATCCAATAATTACTTCTTTTCTGGGAGGTTGCTTGAAGCTCATACGAATCTTCTAGAAGTCATATCAGAGAAAACTTTTGAGGTGGGAGGAGTACAGCAGAGTTTCCGACAAAATGGCTTCAAGGCTAGGCAAGTACACTGTCCGCCGGATATCGTAGGGTTTAAGATGCACAGACTTGATCAATGGTACGCTGTTCTCAAACAGGTAGTGGCTCAAAGAAGTGACAAACGTGACAGGCGTGGTTGAGTACTACCGTACAGAGCTACTTAAAATTGTAGTAGAGAAGAAATCTCATAATGTTTTGGCGTAGACCAACTTAGTTCTTGGATTGCATTCTCGCATTTACTTCCATTCAAAATCGTGGTGACGTTTGAATGCGTTCGTGGCCTGTATGATTTGTGGTGCTCAGTCGTTGTGCAAGTCGGTACCTTCAACCTCATAGACGAGTCTAATGCCAGGTTCTGTTGCTGTTGTCAGTGGCTGCTTTCATAGTCCGCCGGCCGGCCGGCCGGCGGACTATGAAAGCAGCCAGTGCCTTTACCCTCTCAGACGATTCTGATGCCTGGGCTAGTGTCGATCCAAAATCCGGTCCCGGACAATGCTTACGGCAGTGCGCTTATTCATCCCACCACCTCTTCTTGAAAATCTAAACAATTTCCGTGCAACCGAGAATTGCGAAGAAGCAACGCCTATTGTATTTACCTACTCCACGTTGGGCGAGCCAACTCTTTGTTTTATATTGCTGAGTTCTGAGAAAAGCTTTTTCCCTTAGAAACAGTTCATCTTCGGGAGGACTCCTTCAAAAGTAGAACCCCCTCATACATATTCAAAGTGGACGATGCTTTCCTAATTAACCTGTCTCGAGTGTAGATTTTCTTACAAAACTACGCAGAGAATCAGAACCGGTAGTAGCGGCTGTGGTTGCAAACGAGCATTCACCATCTAGTATGACCCTACATGGAAGTTTGTAGCCTTTCTTCTCCATCTAGGTGATTAATTAGACGCCAGTTGAACACCTTCGAAAGAAGCGCCGTTTTCTGCTAATGTTTCTTCGAGGCCTATGTAACAACTAGATGGGATTCGGGCTGAAGGCAAAAATTTTACGGAGTACGTCTGGAAAAGCGTTTGCAGATATGACTTTACAATTGAACAGCCATTTCAGTGCCGTCAAAAAACAGCGGAACTATTGGGTTGTAACATAAGTTCGTAGAGTTTTGCTTTGAGTTATTTTACAACGAATTGTTTTGATTTTTAGCAAAGTGTATACATTCATTCGAAGGAGCTCTTTCTCCTCTACAAAACTATTTTATTTGTTTTTTTTGGATAACCAATTATTCATCTTTTTTTTTGGCACAGAAATGGAATATCCAGAAGGAGAAAATCAGCATTTTCAACAACTGATCTTTTCATCGAGGTCAAAAAGCAGCCGAAGCCGCTCGGTACATATGCAGTGTGTACGAGGAAGGTGTCTTAGGTGTGTCTACTGAAAGGAGTAGGTGGCCCTAGGAGAGACACTGAAGCTGAGAGGCAAGCAAGATCTTTACCCAAAAAAGGTCATAGTCTTCGTTTGGTGGGACTGGGAAGGCATGGTGCACTGAGAAATGCTCGAACAAAACGTCACTGCTAACAACAAGGTCTACATTGCCCAGCTGAGCCGTGTAAATGAGGCTATTTGGCTGGAAAGACCCGATAGACAAGGTCAAGTCATCCTGCTCCAAGACAACGCCAAGCCCAATGTTGCCCAAGTCGTCAAAACACCACTCCAAAAGCTTGAATGAGAGGTTCTTTAGCATCCGCGGTACTCTCCGAATCTTGCACCTACCGACTATTACCTTTTCCGCTCTCTGTCAAACCAAATGATGGGTGTTAACTTCGACGGCGAAGAGGGTCTTGAAAACTGGCACAGCAACTTCTTTGACCCCAAACCAGCCGATTTTTGGCGAAACTGTACCAATAAAATGATCGAGAGAGGGGAGGATAGCGTAAACAGTAAGGAAGGGTACATCATTGGTTAATTAATTATCATAATTATTGTTTTCTGCTCAAATAAGTCTTTGTGGAAAAAACTCTACGAACTTATGTTACAACCCAATACATGTGGTGCAACTCGACTTCGAAGAATTCAATGATGCAAAGTGACAAAAACCTTCAGATGGTTACAGCTTTCTGAGTGGCGGCTCAATTCAAAGAGGAAATTTTCCCTTTGTCAGTTGATTTACTTTCTTGGGGATTCTTTTTTCTGGAGTATATTGTGCCTCGACCTATTCGACCGTTTCGATTTCGCCCGTTAATAGGCTGACCGCCATCAAGTCTCACTTGGTCTTAGTGAAGGTTTTCACTGGATACCGCTCTTTGAGGCTTTTTGTTTAAACCCGCTCTGCGCGTCGCCGTACACTTATTTGATATGATGGTTTGTTAATTGCTGTCATTTCGCCGCAGTACGTGATGTGAAAGAAGTCTCACATTTTTCAGAATTCAAACCCGTGCTCGTGCTTTCCGGGCACCGTACTCTATCCCTTACACTGCCAAGATTACGCTTGCCTTCGACTTCTTAATAGCTTGTACGCCATAGATTGTCAGCATTCGCACATACAACATGGTGATCCAGTCAGCTGATCTCAGCATTAAGCCGTTGAGCTGAAAGCTTTGCTGGATGCTTTGTCCATAACTCGCCAATCTTGTGAGGCACACTTCCTTGGAGTGTTTGGCGAGGATTAGAGATTAAAGACAGATCAAATGGAATCACACCCAATAGTCTGGGATTGAAATGATTGTTGATGTGTTTTAAGTTCCTTCTCAGTTCTTTTCATCCCATCTGTTTTCTTATCAACGGTACGTACAGTTTTCTTGACTTAACGTCAATTAGGATCAGCTGGAAAATGGAGATTTCATGGATGGGAACTGGAAACTGTCGTAGCAAGTGAACATCCCGTAGTCCAGCTAGGTGAAAGACCCCGCGATCCTCTTCGAATTTCAACAAAGTGACGGTTAAGAAGCAGGGAGAGCTTCGACGAATTTATTGTAACTTTTGAATCTGTTTGCTGAAATATATAATTTAATCACAACTCGCATCCATTCCCCCAAGTATTGCAGCTCAGTAGGATGGTCCGGGTGTCTTAATGGACTTAAGAGCTTTCGTCTAAGAAATTGAACTCATCCCTCGATCGCTTTGGCCAGTTTTCGGAGACTTATCGGAACTGAAGGCATTTTTTCATTCCCAAAAGTGAGACTTATTGTTAAACCGATAAATCCAGAACCTGCCAGTCTTTTCATCTTGAGTATCCTTAACGAAGGGTACAGAAAAGTGCTTCTCGTTGACTACTCTCTTTGAATCTCCATGCGTTTGACTTCCATTTGAGGCCTTATACATCGAAAACTGTATAGCGGCCGAACTTTTTTATTAATATTAAGTTCGTGACAACTAGAATTGTGAGCTCGACTATTATTAAGTCGCCATACTAATTCCGAAGGCTTGGACGATCCTCTAGCTAGATTCTCAATTGCTGTGAATGATTAACGGTCTGAATAATGGGTAGGACTCTATGTCATCTACGTTACAACTGGTGATTGTTGCCTCTTTTCACTAATACTCCATTGGTTCTTCAGAAAGAGTAGTTTTATCCCTCTCCGACGGCCCTTGAGTCCTTCCTCCCGAATGTTATGATGACATAGAAATGCTCTCTCCATTCCATCAACCCTTTATATTCGAGTATTTCACAAACTTTGTTTAATTTCCGGTTATAAGGAGTAGTAAAATGCCCTTCGGTATTTCATGTTCCGAACGGAGACTGTTAATTCTCAAATGAGTTTGAAAGAATTCATTAGGACGTCCATTTAGGAGAAACGGCCTCACGTCATTCGGCACGGTCATTGGCAACGCCTCGAAAGCCTTTGTTGCAATCGATTTCGTTGCTCATCCCTTTTTTGTTTTCCGGTCCCTCGTCACCTCAGTCACTCGGGCTTTCGCTTTTCTCCACTCGTTAGTTACTTTGCTATTTTCACCCTTGCATTTGCATTTTCGCTCGTCTTGCATCGCAGAAAAATCAACGAAGTAGAGGCAACTGTGAAGGTTGCAAAGTAAAGGCAGTATAAAGTAATGAATGTACCATCTCGTCTGATGGTAATAAGGATTTCGTGGATGGTGATATTTTCCTTGGAATCGTCTACTTATCTCTTTCCTCGTCATAAACTCTTCCTCAAACCATTTTTGATGTCCTACAATGTTCCGACAATTCTCACATAACACGAGTCCCAGAAAGATCTGATTGCTCTTTTGAGACTGCATTTCTTTATGGGGTAGACTTGTTTTAAAGAGCTGACGGATATCCTCCATCATTTTGAAGAATATCCGTCAGCCCTCTAGAACAAATGAATGAATTAGAATGAATTTCGAACGAGTTCCATGGGACCCATTTCGACATCACATCCATTCTGGAAGTTGTTCATTTCGTTCGATTACATTGTTCCATTTGTTATCTTTTATTGGGTACTTGCACATTTCGTGATTTACTGAATCTCTCCGCAGAGAAATTAGTCCATCATTATGTTTCTTGAGGCACAGTTTAAAACCATTCATTCTTCGGTAGAAGTGCATCCATCGATGGCCATGAAAGCAATAAAATCGGTACACAAATCTAAAAGTCTGAAACGTAGTGGAAATATGGGGTCGTACGAGATTATGGTCAAAGAAATGGCACAGAGGGGATATTCAAACCAAAACTCAGTTGTTGCAATTGCAGGGAGTGTTGGGTACAGTAAGCCATAATTGCCTTCCGCTGTCAAAATACGTCACGAATAGTTGTTCGAATTTCCAACATGTGTGCTCCATTGACAATGGTGCAGCCTCTACAACGCCGTGAAAACTCGCTCACCTTTGGTGTGGATTATGGAGAGCCAGTTTTTGAGCCCTTAGGGCGCCCTATCTAAACCGTTTTCTTCACCAGAGAATGTCGATGTGGCGTACTTGAAGGTATCATGTTCGTCTTGGGCGTAATTTGGGAACCATTTTCATCGTGAATTGTGCCTTTGAGTATGCCTTTACTCTCTGGACGGTGCAGAAATTGCATACAGCTTCTTGACTGATTCCCACGATTTTGAATGCTGCTTAGTCAGCTTTGTGCCACATAAATGTTACGCAATCAATCCCCTGATGTGTTGAAGGGTAGGGATGGCTAACCCACCCAGCGTAGGAGCGTAACGTAGTACGGTTCTTCCTGACCATGAGAGAAAAGTTCATGGACGATGTAAGTAGTTGTAGTACAAAAACCTCAAAACATCGGTCTTAGATACGAATGACTAAACTCCTGAACTTGGCTTTTGCACCCAAATTATCTGCACAATAAGGGTTGTCCACACCTTTTCTGTTTTATGTTTCGATTCCCGTACGAGTATGAGTTTGGCAGGATACTTATGTGCAATCAGGATAAGTGCTCATATTGATGACATGTTGGTCCGCTTTTCATGGTTTCAATAAAGCCTCTGTCGCTTGGTAACATTCTCTGTCAAAAGTCCATCTAGGCTCTCCATTGACCAGAAAAACAATTTTGGACAAGAACCCACAACTAAAGAACTTCATTTTGTCATGAATAACGTAATTTCATTTCATTTTCCGATATTCAAGCCGTAGTTGGAGCAAAGAAGTATCCTTTCAGGACCGCTTTCTGGTGACAAATATGTAGTAGAAATGGAAAAAGAATTTTCGAGAGAAAACCCCTTCTTCCCAACTTCGAACCTTTTGGGAAACACAGGAATAGGGTTCTTGAGGAACATAGCATTACCTTACAAAAAGTTCTCTGATGTTTCTTTCCCGTCAGCCCATCTCGGGAATAATGTCGCTTTTTGAACATTTGTGGTTGAGGTAAGCTGTGAGAGCTACGTGAATGTATTTTTCTTGATTGTATGGACTTTTACAAAGTGGTGTCCGTACTTCAATAAGTATGTTGATCGAAAATCACCCTCTTTTCTTCGACGGCGTACCTCTTGATTTTCGGTCATTTCACTTCCCTTTGTTACTTCGTCAGCCATTGATCAGCAAAAAGGAAATTACGTCCGGTGACCAGGCTCCGGTAAAAGTGTGGTCCTGGAATAGATGGAATCTTGTCAAGAATTTGTTAAGGAATGTTCGGATTCACTACGTAAAGGCAGAAATAGACAGGCGTCGATGAAAGCGGTGAATGAATGGCTAATGGGTGCTTTTAAAGCTTCTTTGGACGTGTTTCCAGAAAAAAAGGAAGTGCTTATGGCAAAATGTCATTCTTTCACCCCAATGTGCACATTCCCAGCACTATAGCTGCACTACCTTCAAAAACTTACAGGGGTCTCATGAAGACTGAGGACAGTGATGGGCTTGACCTTCAGAACATGAATTAGTTTCGAATTATTTAGAGACGCAGTTGGGGCGTTGGCGGCCACACCCAGTAACGGACGTGTTAAATCCTCTTATAGGAGCTGCAGCTTATAGCACATTCGCTGAAAATGTAATCAACTTATGGTTTGAGGCGGCTTCCTTCTTCTGTGGAATTTCTCCTTTGAACATCCTCAGCGTGTGGGTAAGAGCGAGAAATAATAATGAGTAGCAGAGAATAGAAATACGAAGTTCACTGAAGCATAAAATTACAATCTGTGTGCAGTACAAACTTATGGGCATAGTGTGAAATATTTTTTGCAAGGATATTGTAGCCAATTCCTTATGCAATTGCACAGCTTCTCTGCACGATTGGGATTCGGTCCAAATAGCCCAATCTCGTACAACCCAGGAAAATGACTGCGTTTGAAAAGAACTAAAATTCTCCAGATTCTTCGGATTTTCTGGCTTTCATCCCCAGCGATGTCCTGAACCGACACTTCCGCCTTTCAACTAAGTGAAAGCAGCTGAATTTTCGGGAAAGCGTGTCTGTAACTAGTGCAGCCACTTGTTCTTGTGCTTATCTCCTTGTTAGTAGACGAGTTATTCATGGTTAAAAGAATTGCTACTTTTTTTTGGAAATATGGTCAAGAATAGTCTTCAAGCATAAACACTGCTATTACTCGCTGACCTTCAGGCTCACTCATGCCTATGACCGATGTGACCAGATTAGTTGTTGATTTGAGCTTTCAAAGGATGTTTTCCCGTCTGGCCTGCAGCAATTTCTGAACTTTGGCGGCTTTTGATGCTCACATGATTTCGTTTCGTTCACTGGCTGCCCAGACGAAAAAAGTTAATCGGGTTATCTAAGCTGAGCTCAGCCCGCTCTGACTACCGACCGTTCTCGGACAACATTTTATCTGTGGGATAGCTAAAGCTCTCGTTTTTCCCTCAAATGGCTAGTCTTCGTTAATCCCTAACTGACCAAGTTTTAAGACCATTTTTCATCATGAAAGTTTACGAACACAGTTTTTTTGGTGCTCATCAATGCCGTTTTGAGATGCTCTTTCGCATTCGACTTCTATTCAGAATCTTAGCGGTGTAGTGAAGGTGTGTGTGACCTATAAAATGACTTGCGGTAGTAGCCAGTCTGGTACCAAAAACCCAATCCCATAGATATAGCAGGCTTCGTTGGCCTGGTTGGGCATCGGTCTGTTAATCGTCCCACAGGCCATGCGTATGTGGTAGTGCACCATTAGGCACTACACCATTGCTTCCTTTTTTCATTATGTTTCATATTATTGTTATTTATAATGTTCAGCGAGTTTTTTAACGTTATCCGAAGATTGGGGTGGAGGTGGTGTAGTGAAAAGGCACCATCACATACGCACGGTTCGGGGATCGGTATTCACCTGGGAAACCAGATTATACATCCCTCCTGATCGGTTAATCGCTATCAGGCTCGTCCGGGATCCCTCAGACGAGATTGTTAAAAGCCCAAAGGTTCAATTCTTAGTTCCTTATTCTAAGATTGCTTTAGCAATGTACAGGAAGGTTGTTTCCCTTTTGCTACTCTTTTGAAGGTACATGTGTACCTCGAAACCTACTTGCCATCGAAGCCGACTATCGCAAATTTCTAAGGGCTTATATGTTTCATACCATCGAAAATGCCATATACCTATTATCGCATTTCGACTAATATGTCCCAGAGACCCTTTTGCACTGCCCTTTTGAAAATCCTCCGTTTCTTGTTATTTTTCTAGCTGATCCCTGTGAAGCACATCATTTTTTCCATCCTTTTTCCGTTCAACTCTTTGTGGCTCTCTTTACTTCCGTTTTTCAGTTTGTAGGAGCCTTCATGTACATCGACGAATCTAATACATAAAACAAGAAGGACACTGGAACGCGCTATTTGCTGCTTTTAGCATACTTTTGTTTGTAGGCCCTGCTGAGCTAAAATCTCTTCTACTGAGTTGACGTCATAAATAAGACGTAAGTATGGGAAAACATATTTATCATGCAAAAGGGCGATCTCATCGCAAGAATCGTTTGTGAGGATTCGGAAAACAACCGAAGAATTAGGCAGAGCACGATTCCAATCTTCCATCATCGGTTCTCAACTGGCAATGAGAAGGGTCTCTTGGAGTCACCATGGCAATATGCCAAGTCCTTTAGGTTGAAGATGATCAGAAATGCATGATCAACATATAAGGCTCCACAATGTGCTCCAACAGACATCTGTCAACATTGGCACCGATTAAAAACATATCACAAAGATGCTGAGTTGCAAAGAAAATGCCCGTCCTCGGAGGGGTTTATCCCGATCCGCGCTTTCTTCGGGAAGGTGTCGGATACATAAGTGAACCCAAAAACTAGTGGTTCGGTCTGAGTGCCATCTACTCCGAACTTTCTGCCTACAAAACGTCCCTCAAGCAGTGGTTGTCTCAACATTTTACCCCTGTCAACTCGATGACGTATGTATTCATTAAGTTAGAAGGCACAATAAGAAAATGGCGTAATTTACTGCTCAGTACTGCAAAACAAATTAAGTTACTATATCATTATCAAATCTACAGCTTTATTTCACTGGATTGGACTCGAACGTAAGGAAAAGCTAATAACAACTGTAGTTGGAAGAAAGTTCCAATAGTGAATATAATATTGGGAACCCTCTTTCTACTTGGGATCGTTGATGTTGAGTGTGAAATCTTATTCGGTGGTTTTCATAATGGATATGCGAAATAACGAAAAATTCGGAAGTGTCCATTGCTTTGGAAACAACGAGAATTTTCTGTGCCATCATTGTTTCTCGTAGTCAAGGCTTCCTACTACTCCTCACATTGTAGGGATTCCGGTTGATTACACTTGTTTCTTCCTCATTCACAAAAGTACATCTGAGTACGTGTGGGTACATGATGAGTACAGGAATTATTAGCTGGCAATAGAATGTCCTGTACTTCCTTTGAGAAGAGTAGTTTGCCTCCCTTGGGAAGGAGAAGCCATTGTTCCACATTCGAAGGCTTGAATATGTAGTACAAGCTTGAGCATCTTCATCGTGTTGTTTAGAAATACTCGACATAAATATCCTCAAAAATAGAAAATTCCCTCAAGAACTTCCGGTGATGGAAAATACCCTGAAAACTCTCGGTGACCATAATCGGAGATATTTCTTCCGAAGAAACATGAGCACGCCTGCATCTGCTATAATCTTGAGGCTTGTACCCTTGTGGTTTTTAATGGGTACCCAAATTACTGCGTTTGCTAAATAGAAAGTGAAGGATTATCGACTCCCCATGCTCACCTTTTTGAATTCTCAGGGCTTACTCTGTTTGAATACTATCGTTTAATCGAACCATGTGTGAAGAACTGAATGGAAAGTCGATTCGAAAATTGGCTTGGCTCCTCAGTTGAGGAAACGGCGAGAAATCAGTGAAGACCCGTAAAGTGAGTCCTCTGCTTGCTAATAGTTTCTGGGGGTGATTCGGAGAGTTGGTGCGGCAAAAATGAATAAATATGTTTATCCGAAAGGTTTTTGATTGCTGATGATGATCGCAACCAAAAATATTCACAGTTTTCCTTTGTTGAGGTTGTTTTTACTGCAGCAGTTCCGACAGTGTCATAGCTTATCATCATCAACTGCATGCCTCACTTGCCATGCTGACTCATGCAACCGGGACTCACAACAGAGGGGCGTTTCTATGGAGGGATCACTTCTTGCTTTCACGTTTTATCCTCTATTACACTCATTTAACTACTGCGTGGGTACTGCGATATGTTTTTCGGCAAGCAGTGCTTCATAAGTGATCCTAATAAATTTTCAATATCATTAGTAATTTTAACAATTTCAAAGGTTAATGCCGCCACTGAAGAAAATCATTTGTTTGAAAAATAGAAACCTGTGCGGAAATGTACTGGAAGGCAAAATGTGGCGCACAGCATTTTATTTCTCAGTACCTGCGTTGGAGAATGGTTTTATGGATAAGAACTGATCACTGAAGAGTACCGATGCCCAAAAACGATTTTTTGCACTACCTTCTACAAAATATTGCAAAATAATGTGTTGGTGGTCCTCTTTCTGAACGGGGATTAGAAACGAAGACAAGACTACCGATATGTTCATTTCATACTAGCGCATTCTCATCTGAAAGAAGCTCTTTAACGAGCCGTAATTGTTGAAAAGAAATCCAAACTTTTAAGATCGCGTTAATCCATTTTCCTAGGGCGATTAAGGAAGACTGAATGAAACTGCCGACAGATTTCAATCTATGAAAGTCGAATAGAATCTCTTCTATTCTTTCTGGGCTGGTCAATCGTAGCTCTGGGAGCCTGTTAATTGTGCTTATCACACACTTTGCTTGTATTAGAAGAAAAAAAAACTCCTGAGAAGTTTCTTTGACTACTATCTCCAGGATCTTGAGTGAAGCAAACGCAACTATAAGTATGACGTGAGTGCCGAGCCAGGACATTCCCGTTACTTTTGTCCGCTTCAGTTTTGTTTCATGTCGTGAGATGCCCTTTGTCGTCTTGCCTCCTTCATCTCAGTGCTAGCTCCACTTGCTTTGCTTTATTCCTTTTACTTGCCATTAAGGAGCTAAGTAAGCTAGATGGAGGGCATAGCGGCAAATGGCGTTTCTACCAAAAGAATGGTTAAGGGATCAGTTACTAGGCTGCCTAGGTCACCCGACCCCTAACCTCCGGGAGAAAAGTGCACCCTAACGAGGCGCTGCGTAGTTTGTGATGGTCTCTTTTCCATCTCCATATTTCTATGAGAAGCTGCAGCTGAGCGAATGCGAAATGATGACGATGACATCATTTCGGTGCATAGCTTTGGGCATTGAAAGCCACTGTGAGAGAGAGGGCCGTGGGCGTTAACGAAAAAGCAACTTCTTCCTTGCACTTGCCAAATGAAGACGGAAGCAGTAGGTTGATGATGTTAGCTTTTGTTGCAATTCAGAAAGCCACATTGAAAAGGACGTTCAAATAGAATCTAGCCACATGAATCAATTCGAAGGCGAGAAAAAGCGTTAAGAATTGCAGCAAAGCTAGGATGATGGACTTTCCGACGCGAACAGCCCTCGGACGTCACTTCTTTGAGTTCAGGGCGTCATCCCATGGGTAGTTCTCTTATCCCTCCAAAGAGCGAATTCCTCTGTAACACTTGAATCCGGCACTCCCTATCGGGATACGGAATTCCGAGTGTCATCCCATTTCTGCTTGAAGATGCCCATAGATGTACTTGAGAGACTAAAGTAACCTGACCACTTCTTGTTGTCCGTTCATTTTCGTCCCACACTTTTTAGGCCGTGTAATCCGAGCCGCCCCAGGTTCGATTTCATGTATTTCAACTTTTTGTTTGTCTTTGCTTTTATTTTATGTTAGCAAGAGCGTTGTCCTCATTTCTTTTGGGTCCCACATTACTTCCCACATCTTATTCCAAGCGAATGTAACCCGGTGACAAATGAAAAGTCTGCTGGCTGAACTTCCTATCCCTATGGGCAGTTCGATATCGTTCCAGTTATGCATTATGTTCCATGTCCTTTATGAGTTGACGTATTACTAGGCAATATAGCTTAACGAACACTCCAGGGCTTCTCTAATGTTGGTTATTCCCTGGAAATTAATCTTCTCTCTCCCATTCAGTGTTCAATATACAGCTTTGTTCCGAAAAAAAAGCTGTCGCAGGGAAAGGAAATTGATATTTTGTGACGAGTTTTCAGCTAAATGCGTTGTACTGATTTGTTCTACGTAATACTAGTCAAGTAGATGTTCTACTTATCCTCTTATCGGATAAGAAACCCCGTCGTCTACGAATCATCCTTTTTGCTCTGTTCACTGCTGTCTGAATCGTTGTATTCAACGCGTCCAGGAAACGGAGAGCACCTCGCCGAGGTTTTTTTCTGAATGTCATTGCATCGATTCACACACAAAGAGCGAGGATGAAATGGAATTTGAAGCATTCGCTGAACACTTGAACGAGGTGAGTGGCTATGGTAGCGTGGCTATGGCGTAGCGATCAAACCCAGAAAAGGGATCTCGTTCCCACCTATGGTTCCCAAAGCGAAAAATGTTCCTCCAGAAAATATAGTATCTCAGAAGAATAATGGGAAACTAGAAATAAAAAAAATAGGACATGAGACGCGCGATAAAAAGCCTGCACCTCAACGAGAGAGGCGTCAGGCAGCCATGGTGTAGTGCCATGTGGCGCAACATCACACGGACTGTACGAGGAACAAATCTTGGAGGGAGAGATACCTATGCAGACTAACCAGTATTTATCCCTTTGGGATCGGTTAATTGGTAGTAGACTCATCCGGATTGATAAAAGTCCTGAGTTGTACATGGGGTGACCAAAGCAAGTCAGTTCGTAGACCTCATAGTCATTCAAAATTCCGCTACACTCTGAATGGGAGTCGACTGTGGGGACGCATCCCAAAAAGTGATTGATTGATGGCAGAAGACTTTTTCCCTCTTTTAATCCAGTGAGGCATTCTTTGGTGACGACTCACCATTCACCGGTTATGGATTGAATTTGCTTCCGCAGTTGGATCCTAGCCACTTATAGCGCTTCAGCTATGGCAAGCGGTTTTCCAGTATTTCTATTTCCAACTTTATAGTAAGTTATCCATTTTCAAACTGTAACTGTTACACGACAGAGTCTGAGTCTTGTGACGTCTTCATAGTTTTGTATAGCAGTCTTAAACGAAAATATGGTTTAAAAGGGTACTTCTGACATTTTTGAAAGCAGCCACCACCTCACCAGCGTCCAAGGAACTTCTCCTTCAGACAGTCATTTCTTCGGTTTGGTTCAAATCATGTCCGTTACTCTATCGAAAACCCATTCCGACCATTATACAATATTTGGATTTGATTCAGTTTTACTGAATTAATTGATTTTTCTGGCTAGCTATACTTCATCTTTGTTGTTTATATTGTTTTAAAACTAGAAAGCGAAGATTTTTAGCATCGATCGATCCCGTTTTGGGGTGCGCCTCGTCGTTCGATTTTCATTCAAAACCCCAGTGGCGATTGAATGTGTATGTGTCTTGTACAATGACTCGTACTGGTCATGCGGTGTGCAAGTCAATGCTTTCATCCTCTAAGGCCAGTCTGTTACCAAGTAACCGGCCGATCTTTGGTGGAATGGAGGGCTCAGCTGGCTTAGGCGAGTATCTACTATGGATTCAATCCGCTGACCATATTTGTGATAGTACCCCACTTGCCACTTCACCACCTTTGCCCCATAGTTAGAGTATACAGTGGAGAAGTTCTTTCCAACTATTTGTGTACTGAACAGGCCTCATAATTCCATAAATTCAGAAAATCTTGAATTTATCGATTGGTTGAGGAATAAAGCCTGTGGTAATGCTCAAATGAAGGGAGGAACGTCGACTACAGAGGTGTCAGCTGATAGTTTTCATTAATTATATTACATTTTTACGATGTCACACTGAAAAATTGATAGAATCCCATGCTAGAACATCACCGTCAGCGGGATGATGTCATCACGGTGTACAATGAGTCAGTTGCTGCAAAAAGCAGCGAACAAATGGCATAGCGAAACGAATTCGTTCCTTTCCCTTCATCGACAATCGTTCCAGACACGCAACGCTAATAGTAGTATATGTAGTTAGTTGCCTGCGGGATACGGTAAGTGTAAGTCCCACAAATAATCAAGGCAGCCAGATGTTATAATAAATTGTTTATGGAGTTTACCCCTATCGACTTGTTTTGAGCATTGGCAGGTGAAAAGCTTTCAGAGATTTTCTCAAAAATACGAATGGTACGATAAACAAACCCTTTTAGCCATGAATCCAAAGTATTCCTGCTCACTTAGTCCTCCCTGAACAATGAAGAATCGGAGGTTCCGAACTGTTCGTTTTTCAAAAAGTGCAGCTTTTAGGCGAATCCTATGATGTTGTAGATTGAGTATATTCATTTATTTGTTTGTTTACTCGTTTATACAGCTAATTTGACGCTCCCAACTACAAAAACATACCGAAACTAATAAAGACTTATACATAGTGAAGTGTGATGATTAAAGGTTATTGAAAACAAATAATAATTATTATTATTAACCAACAACAAATAAGAGCTTCCCTGAAGAGTTCTGACCATCGCGCTGGTGGCATCCTGGCGTTCGTATAACATCCCGAGGGATCCAGTCAGTAACCGTCCTGGTCCAACGGCCAATGCAACATCGATGGCATGAGTAAAAACAATAAAATTAACGATATATCAATATATTATCAGTAGAACTCAATACAGCCTGTTTGCAGCTCGTCTACTGCCGCATTCGATGGTGAAAATAAGTGTTGTGACGGGAATGTAAGCTTTCTCAGTGAGCCTCAGAATAGCAACGGCTTAGGGATAGTTAAGCGCTTCTCTGCCATCTAATGAATAGCTCCCCATTAAGGTTGGGAAATGAGCTCGAGCACTTGTACGAGTCATGAGCTGTTGAGTCCCCAGTATGACTAATGAGCTAATTGCTTCAGGAAGTTCAAGCGTGAAAGTGCTTTAGAAGTATAAATAGAGAGTCCAGCAGCATCGAGAAAAAAGGGACCGCTTGGGTTCTCGGGTCGGCAGGTAAATAGGCAATGTCGGCCTCATGAGGGTTTGTATCAAATCTGTGGGTAAAGACGAGAATGTGAAGGGAAAAATAATCCTGCGTTATTATTTCTTTTTCCTTTATTATTATCCTTTGATATCCTTATTTCTATTAGTTGTCATCGTACCTACTCGTCTGTTTTTCTTCCTGACCTAGTTGCTCAGTCCCCTTTCCATTTTCATGGTCGTGAAATGTCTGAGCGAGAAATCTGTTGTAAACCATACTTCAAGAGGGAATTTTTCTAGTATTTGCGTAAGGTCGATAGCACGAGAACGGGTTTTCCCACAGAGCTCTGCACATTGGCGCTGGCTGCCACCATTACAGCGGTTTTTTGAACCTCGCTGTGAGATCGGTTACCTTCTGGAATTGACAATAAGACAAATTAAATGAAATGAATGTGAAATCAATGTAGGTACCCTGGGGTCACTACTAGTGAACTGGAACTTTGTATTATGTACGGTGAATGAGAGCATATAGCACCTAGGAACCGGTATATTGTGTTGTTCAGAAGGGGCGAACACCGTTTGGTCATAGAATGTCCGAACCAAAACATACAAACCTACCACGATTCGTATCTTAAGCCGGATTTATGGCGTATTTCAATGTGGAATAGGGCCGACCACGAGATTTCGCTTTTTATCAATCACGATTGCAGGATGTATTAATGGGTGCATAGTTCCAGGTCTACCGAATATTGCCCAGCTCGTGATGGCCTTTTCCCATCCTCGTATTGCTTTGGAAAGCTATAGCGTCCCAAATGCGGAATGATAATGACATCATACTCCCAATGACATCAGTGATACGATCGGTCTCTTCCGGGAAAACTGATATGCCCTGTGATAATTCTTAGTTGATTTCGTTACGAATATATTTTCAAACTGGTGACGTGACAGAATAAATTTGCCCCACGTGCAGAATGTCTATGAGATTGATAGGCACTTCCCCATGGGACATCACACTGCTCCTGAACCCGATTTGCGGACGGCGTTACCGTATTGACCAGAGGGTGCAACCTCAGCAAAGGATAACTAACCGTACTCCACGCAATTTTAGTTCTATTGATAACTATAAATATCTTCCTAATGCTTGTTGCCCATACCCCTTTATGGTTAAACTTAGTCCATGGTACTGTAGAATGCTCCAGAACACTTTCGCGAACGAGCAGAAACTGCAGGCAATTTCTTGCTCGGGAAACTGCCCGCACCAGAATTTGCAGAATTCCCAGAGTTGGTCCGTCTCGAGTGGGAATAATTCGAGTCCCCTCTGTCAGTCAGTCGGTCATGGATTCAGCTGAAGATGTGGCTGAGTGACGGCAGGGTCAGGCAAAGAATAGCCCATTTGAGATGAATCCCAGTGGAAACCGCTCTTCATTCTGGTGCTCAATCTTGCAGACATTAGGCGCCAGCACATCTGTCAGCATCCTTTGAAGGACTGACAGGGAGGGAGCTGCATCTGATTGTGAGCTTCGCCCACAGATGCACACAGGGTTCCGTCGCCAAAGGTCGACGCTCTTCGAAATGTCAGAGGGAGAGCGTGCCATTTCACGTACGTCGCCCAGGATCGATCCATTGCGGGACTGCTAATTCTCTTGGACCCTGCGACCTGGGCCACGAACTGCCCTCCTCCCTTCTCCTCCTTCCCGACCAGCGACCAGATGGCAACAGCTCTGCCTCCGTTCGTGGACGCCCGTCCATATCGATCCGAGACGGTCCCGCCCATTGACGGCGCCGACCGCCAGCTGGCTGTCCGACGACGACGCGGCGGCGTTTTTGACATGCCGCCAGCGGACGCTATTCGGCCACACTTTGTTTTACTTTTGAGATTGACGCCGTCCTGAACAGCCGCTGATCGATGATTGACGTATTGATTGCTGTTCGATCTCAGCTATCGATCTCTGATAAGAGTTTTTTTTATGATGATCAGTTACTCTTCCAGTTCCTCTTTCTCTTGTTTACTTCGCATCGCACCCTTGTAGTACAAGTCTCCAAACTTGTAATAGCCTTAAAAGGCATTAAAAACCAGATTTTCATCGTTTTTTATAGTCGCATTAGCTTTATGACGTCTTCCTATCATGTAAACAGCGTGAGAGAATCCAGTGCACTGGAAAAAAAGCCTCACGTACTCTCTCAACTCCGCTTACTTCCTAAAAGGTCCTCGAGCTCTTAAAAAAAACCTAATGGGTTGTCCATCAGGGAAGGGGGGTGGGTAGTTTTTGTCACTACTCTCGTTCGTCTAGCACTTTCCCTCGTGAAACCCTCTACCCACCGTTTATGACGCCGGCCGGGCTTTATGGAGCTTCACTATTTAACTAGGGCCTAATCGAGAGTCGTTGTTTTCCCAACGCCTTTTAAGGCCACTTCCCACTTCAGAGGTAAATTCGACTTTATGAGCCATGATTGGGAACTTCACAGCTTCATTTGTCCAAATCACCATCGCAATTGATCTAATTTGTTTTTGTACTTCCATACTCACTCGATTTATGGGCTTTCCTTCTATCAAGAGCCATCTTTTGCATCTCATTTTGAGCAAATCGCATTTGATTTTGTCAGAGAGGGAAGGCTTTAAGAGATACGAATCAGCACAGATGCGGCCGAACAGATCGCTGAGGAGGGTGTTGGACAAGGGTGATCGCGGTCGTTCATAGGCCGTATAGCAGCAGCCATCATTGATGAAATGGGCTGTGAAACAGAGCGAAAGGATAGTTCAGGGAAAATGAACCGAAGAATCCCAGAGCGCTACCCGCTGAGGAACGGAGAAATAACCACTTTTTGCTCAGTCAGTTTTTCAGATCTGTAGCTCAGAGCGGGTTCAGGCTTGTCCTAGCTTGAACTGAATTTTTTGTCAATCCTCCGGACCCATGAATAATATACAGCTAAACACCCGTTCTATGTAGCGGTCTCATTAGCTGCCCTGCCCCTCAAAACCAAAAAAAAACTAGAAAGTAATTTGGATGTAGATTCAGGTTTGATTTCTCGCCATTCTTGACATACCCCAGGTTCTGAGACCCAAAGGACAGAAGAATAAAAAGACTACTTAGCAAACCTTTCTAAAAGCTTACTTACTGCTCAAGTCGTCTGGGTTTCTCTTTTACGGGTGAACCCCATAGACCTAGGAATGCACCCGGGCCCTGTAAAGACCTAGGAATGCACCCGAGTACAAAGGCTAGACTTAATAAGAACTACAACATCATGTATGAATGCAGAACGTGTGTAATGAAGTCGAAGCCAAGTAAGGAAGAGGATCGACCTCCTACCAACTTCTTAAGACTTTGATCCTTCTTCGCTTCAGCTTATCCTATGGTTTCTCAGCCTCGATTAGTTTCCATGTTCTTCATGCCCGGGGCTCATCTTTTAACACTCTCGATCATTCAGAATCTTCCATTCTTTTGATAAAAGCTACTTCCGCCGTTAAACCTTGTTGCTGATGCTGAAGGATGTTTTTCCCTTGAAAAAAAAATTGCGGTTGTTTTGGGTTCCAAGCGTGCAAGTCATTTGAAGCACACTCGTTCCCTTTCCTCCCCTGGGAGCAGAGCAGCACACCCATCTTTCTAGTCAATCGTCAACCCAGCCGTCAATGGTGACACTTCAGTCGTCAGTTCACTTCAAAGTTTCGATTTCACAATTGAGAACTGCTCCCGTCTGGTCCCTGAGCTCCTCTCCACCCTGCGGTCTGCCGCAGTGGTTTTCGGTCCTTCGACAAACTAGTACTAGCGCGCTTTTCTAGTCTCATGTTATTCATGAGGGTAGTTGTTTACGGCTCAGGGACAAGGATATGTCTGGCGCTTGATTGTTGTAAGCTGTTCCGCTTGTTCTACGAGACTCTGTCCTTTTTTCGCATTCGTTCCTGTTTTTATTCGCCTTTTATAGGTTTGTTGAGCAAAATGGCTCTATTTTGCAGTTGTTTATCAAACTTTTAGAACGTTCTTTTTTCTTCTTTAAGTAGTAGTCTACAGTAATTGTCATTGGATTTGTATTCCTTTGCTGAAGCGATTTTATTCGGCGAAACGGCAGGCATCATTGCTCTTTAAGTTCGTTCTTCTGCGGGACTGCCTTCCCAGGTTGTCTGCAACAGATAAGGAACATGTGATTAGGCCATGATTAGAGCGTTCCGGTGAACTGAATAAGAGGAACAATGGCATCAGGGGACAGCCTTGGGTGAAGCGACTATCGGTGAATGCCTAAAGTATGGTTCCATAAGTGACTGTTGTACCCCCTTCTTCTGATTTCTGAACAACGGAATCCCTCCTAGAACAGGCATAAACCCTGTTTTCGACGCCTCCCGTAGCAGATAATAACTCAAACTCGACAATAAGCCCTAGTCAGTCGGAGGTTATGTGATGGAACTAGACCTGTCACCTCGAAACACATCGTTACCATGATCAACATAGGATTTTTGCAATTATTTTCCTGATTTTTGGAAATTCAACTTTATTTATGTTTACCACAAGTTTTTCACGATCGTTCCCTGTTCGGAGGTTCAAAAGTTACATGGGGATGGGGTGATTCCGTCCCATACTAGCTGGCGCTTTTCCCGATGACTCAGCTGCCTTTCGCGGGGCGCTGTACTGACCTTGTGGTCCACATCGTGAATGAGTCACCTCGTCACCTACACAAACACCTCAATTGACAAAACCGCAGATTCCTGGACTAACTGCGGGAATGCACTGAACCCACCCACCTGAGGCAACAACCCGGATAGTCCCATAGATTGAGCGGACAGTTTTTTTTTTTGAAATTTGGCAAATGCATCAGATAGAGGGCTTTCCACTTTGATCTATGGCGATGTAGCATCTGGACTAGCTGAAATCTTTATCTCTCGTTCCCGTTCGACGCTGATCAGGGAAGAGATAGGAGAACGTATAAAAAGATGGTGTCAGTTGTCACCTTTGAAAATGCCCGATCACTAAGAGGATTCAGAAATATTTTCCGATCATTCCCCTGTCAAACCCTCAAATGTAAACCGAAATCAGTCGCGAACTGAGGACGACGACGCTTTCCGACTTTGCGCTTTCAATTTACTCATCAACGGGAAAGAAATTTGATAGTGTTACGTCCGAATGGCTAAACGTAAGGTCAATATGAGGTCGTGAATTAAACAGAACGGAGAATGGGAGAGTACAGAGGCCACTTAGCAAATAAACTTTGAAGTTAAAAGGTTTCGAGGGCTGGGGTAGGTTCCATTCCCGGATCAATACTCGCCTAAGCTAACTAAGCATTCTATCCCATCGGGATCGGTATCAGACTCGTTCGAGGGGACAAAGACGCTGACTACTGCATAAGCTATCTCCCGAAAGTAATGGATAAGTCAAATACAATTAAATGGTCGCTACGATTCTCAGAGGGGGTTAAAAGTCTTACGCCGTTACGTAGAGGTATCGACTTGAGCCGAAAATTTTATCCTTTATTTTTGTAGGATACTAAGTGAATGCTGAAAGATGACGACCCTTGAAGATTTCATGCTCAGAGTTATCAAAAATATAGAAATAGTTCCACTAAAAGCCTTTCCATTAGGCTTTGTCGTATTCAGGAAGGGAAAGGGAGAGAAGATATCGACAGCTGACCAGGGAAGGGGTTGAACTTCCTATGGATTGAAGACGTAGGTATGTCGAGAGTGTTGAGAACGCTGTTTACGAAAATAGACATTGAAACTGCTACATGATCGATATACCCAGGTCTTCATTCAAAGCTCCATGGAAACTTGAAGCCCTTCACTGGTAAGGCATCCCTGGGAGGATGGCGGAAGAGAGTGCAAGTCAGAGGAAGGAAGCTCAGAAAGTCAATACTTCATTGTTTATGTCTACTTTCATTCCGACGTCTTTTCAGTCAACATTTCGCAACGGAATTCGTCATCACTCAAGTACTTTTTCATATCGTACTATAGTGATAGGGGGGTTTTTGTAGTTTCGGTATATTCATCTCTGTGACTCATCACGTAAGTGCTACCCACTTATAAGAGATGTGTGTCTTCAAAGATTCGGCATCGTTTGTAGTTCTATCTGTCAAGGTTACCCCGATAGTGTTCATTAATGACAGGCGGTTGTCCAGTATCTACAATCGCCATCTTTGCTTCACAGTCTAGACCGAACAGCTACCATTTTCAGTTTTCGGATAATTGCTTAAATGCTTATTAAAGAGAAGGAACCCTTGGGTTCTGGTCGGCCGTTGTGTGAACCTTTCAATCCTTTGAACTTGCGAAATTCCTTCGAAATTCGCATTTCTATATGATTTCGCGTGATCGTCAAGCTTATGGCGTAATAAACCGGTTCAAAAGCTTCTGAGAATGTGGTCAAAGTTCGATTTTCTGTGAATTCCAGTATTTTATGATCAGGTGGGCAAGTGACTGTAAACTTTTCTAAGTATTATGAACATTCATCACAAAGGGTTCATCTCAAACCAGTTTTCAGAACGATATTTTTAAAGACCAGGTACCTGAGTATTTCATGGTCCATAAATAGATAGAATGAGTAATTCTTTTTTTGTAGGAAGGTTTATATTTTCCTAAAATAGACTCAATGGCTTAGTTGCCCACATAGCAGTTTCAGCATCTTTCAGTACAGAATTTTCAGTATTTCCTGGTGTCCTGGTGACTTCAGTATCTCCCAGAACAGCCGTAGTATCGACAATAACCTTCCAACTTATCCTATGGCTTCATTGGTACTACATTTATCCCCGATCAAATTGTGACTTGAATTTTCTGCCCGTTCTTTGCGGTTTCCCATATTTTTCCGACTTTTTTCCCTAGAAGGCACTGCTCGTTCTTGAAATGAAATATTTGAAGAGCTTTATTCGGAATGAAACGGGACTTGACGGCTTATTCATGTTTTGGTCCAGAAATCATGACAAATTACGAACATTGCTTTCATATTCATCAAAACATTAAATCTCGATATTCCATCGAGGATTTCAGTTGAAAAAAGAATATGCCCATAATTCAATTACGATTAAACAAATCAGACGTTTTCCCGTTTCGAACGCCTCCACCTGGAGGATAGGCAGGATAGCCGCTTCCTCACTGTTGCTCGATGTTTACTTCTGCTTTTGCTCTAACGAGAGAGGAACGGAGGTCTTCCTCTTTGCTTCCTCTTTGCCTTTGGCCTTAAGACGACGATGAAGTGAACTTTGTCAAGTTGACAAATGACTGAGCAAGACATGAATCTACTGCTATTTCTAAAGCAATATTTTACTTAAACTGGTCAGCTCTAAACTCCCATTCCTTGTTTAGTATGGATTTACTGAGGCTTGAGGTAAATTATGGAAAACGACGGAAAGACGGGAAAGAAAGACCATAAGGAAAGAGCCACGGGTATCTGGAAGTAAATCATGTTACAAAGGGGTGAACCCTGAAGTCGTGGCTTTTTTGTAATATTATTGTTAAGATCCTAGAGATGGTCTGGGGATTGAATCTCGGAACGACACTCATCCACATCAAGCAAGTCTTCGATCCTTCGAAGTCAATTAATTGATTCCAGACTCGTCTGGGAGGATAAAAGCACTTACGTTTCCATGGGGCCACAGCCGCAGTTATCATTACCCAATGTAAAGGGCACATACGAATCGGAAACGCCACTACGACTTCAAGCGGAAGTCGAATGCAGGGCGTATCACGAAATGGAGAGAATTAGTGCCGAAAACTTGTTCCCCATAAACTTTTATAATTGCCATAATAGGGTTAGAGCAAGTGGAGGACACATTTCGAGAGCGAACTTGCCACATTTTTTCTTTTCTCTTTGCTGTTCCTGCTTGTTGAAATCTTTCACTTTGGGACTTTTTTTGGATTCACTGATAAGGGCAACACGTACGGAGATTGTGTACCTTTGAAGGATTTTCTGGCTCCAGCTTGCTATCAAAATTGCATATTTTGAGGGTCTTCGGTAGTTTTATTTGCCTTTCGGCATATTAGCCCTTAGATCGGTTACGTTGTTCACTTGGCTCTGAGTGTCCTTCAGGTAATGTCCGGGTACTTTCTACTAGTGTTGTTTTTGGTTGTAGAAGAATATCAAACCAGCACCATCGATTTCTAGAATTTTTTTTGAGAAACCAGTAGTGTACGATTTATGTAGGCCTGAACCCAATGCTCATCTATCATTTTCCAACGGGTGGTTACGCGCCAGTTATTCATTTGAATTCATTCCTATGGTTACCACCGACTGGATGGTTTTTTGGAGAATTGCCCCGGCAATCCCCCGACTACTTTACTATACAATTGACTCAGACATAATTAGTCACGCTAGGGTACGCTAACTGTCACGTGGCAGCGAAACATAATTTCGATCGATAACCTATGTCTTCGATGAATATCGATCTATATGATCGCTCAGCACTGTAACTTACTCATCTCCGGCGCTCTCTTTAAAACTGCTAAGCGTAATCAATATTGAAGGGAACCGCAAAGCTGAAGAATGGTTGGCCCCGCCCATTTCGATGTAGGCCACGCCTATTTCGATGTGGGTCCCGCCCATATGTTTCTTCCTAGAAACTTTTGGTATTTTTTTCAAACTCTCGCCATATCCAGGCCAATACGAATATATGGTACGATCTTTCCCGTAATCTCCAAAAGCTTTCAGTATGCCAACTCTCAGTGAACATTCGGCCTGTTCACAGTATAAGCCCATTGCAGATTCCTTCCAATTTTTTGATCTTTTTTCCTTCCTAAGGTGAGATAGAGATATGAGCTTTTGCAGTAAGTATCTCATGTTTGAAAACATAACTCCTTCATTGTTGGTAGCGTCATGCGCATTCACACTCTGACATGCTCAGCACGCTTTGGACACTCCAACATCCACTTTTTAACCCAGCTTTGAAGTAGTTCAATAATCCAGTAACGAATATTCGCAGCCGATCGCATTCTGCACAGCCTCTTTTTAATGGCTTCATCATATCTTACCCTATCGTACTCGCTGAACTGTCGCTTATTTCTATTTCTTCCATCGTTTTTCTTGGGCTCAGTGGTTATCAAATTGCGATTCCTTCACTTAAGCTTCACTGCTTTTGGCGCACGCTCCTCCCATTGTAGGCGGGGTTCTCTCAAAGCATGTATGGGTCGTATACTACGACTAAAATCCATAACAGGCTCCAAGTCTCGTATAGGGTATAGGTAGGGGAGTACTATTTGAATCCTCGTACTTTTCTGAGAGATTTTACTTACAATCGTTACTGTTTCATGCCTCCCTACTAAATTACGATTTATGAGTTCTAGCATGTTTCACGTGATTTCTCCTCCAATGGTATGGGTTTATTAGTCTCAAATTTCAAAATAATGCCAAAGGTGTTCGTTACCGAGAGATTAGTTCACTCGTGACACCGATTGATTGACCGCCTGAGCAGCGTTCAGGTATTCCCTGATTATTAATGCTCCAACGACCAAATTTTATGGCCGTATCCTTCATTATCTTGGTAGGTTGGCTCAGAAATACTGATTCATTACTGCAGTAACATCTGAACATAGTTTTTTTCCCCAGTCGGATTTAATGTATTTAAACAAGCAGTGCAATTTTTCGGGCTGACGCGAAGGCTTCGGCTTCGGCCGGCAGCTGCTGGTGAGAAATGAACACCGCCAATACCCGGAAATGTTTGCATTTCATGTGTGGTGCCGCTGCATATTTAGCGGTTGCAAATCACAATTCACTCGAATTATCGATCGATTCGTACTTCTATTCCTATTCCTTTTTACTATATTATAATTTACAATGTTAAATTTTTACTCTTCTCATTTGAATTGTTTTCTAGTACAGCATAGAACTCTCTCGAAGCTACGACCAATTAGAGGAAAAATTATGCAGAAACCTAATGACTAGGGTAATTCATTTAGCGTGCATTTCGTTGTACTTGGTGTAAAACACGTCCAATACACGGTCATCTCGGCTTTTTCGCATTCGCGCGTTTCTTTCGCACTTGCTTTTGTGATCTTCCCCAGCGGGTGGCGATGGTTATCGTAGCGCCTATTTGGACCCACGCCTGTTGGGTTAGAATCGCTCAAATCTCCCAATCCATGGCCTCATTGAGGTCTTTTTACTGGTAGCCAACTTCGCAATTTGCCGACCTCGACGTAGTATACTCATAGGTTTCAGTGCAGTTTTACTGAGTTACGCATCGAATCCAATTATCTCCCACCATCTAATCGTTGACAACGCAGTCGCGTGCAGACGGCAACGATCGCTGGCGACGATGCGACGACCCATCGATCGCTGCGCCGCCCTATGCTCTACGCCATGGGTTTATTTCGCCTGACTCATCGCCCGGATAAACATCTGGAGTCGCCCTCGCGTCAAACTCTTTCGGCAACCCGGTCCTATCGCCGAGAGGCTGGCCTGAATCCGATTGTGTCGGATTTATTGTAGAGAAACTGCTTTTGTGTGGTCATTTCGCACTTACGGGGCTGTTTATTACTTTTTGATCTCGTTCTGTTCTTATCTTTTCTCTGTTCTTCTCTTCGGGACCTAATTCTTTCCCGATTGTTCTTTTGTTATGACCTCCTTAAGATAGCCTTTGTTCCCAGATGTGTTGTCCTCGAGAGTTTATGAGGTGAACAACAAGTTAAACCTTTTCGGTGTTCGTTGCGGATTTGGTTTGATTGATCGCCACAAGGAATTCTTTTGGCAATGTTTACTGCTTATGATTTTTTACTGTTTTTTTTTTTGGGAAAGGGAGGGTGAGGAGGGGGGGGGGGGTATGGCTTTTTAGATTTCCTTTTTAATAGAAATGTTTTATCTTCATATTTTCAGTTTATCTTTTTTTAACTGTCAGGGATAACTCTCATGATCCTAATTCATTTTGCAAGATTCTTGAAGTAAACGGGTGTTTTGAGTTTGCCATTGATTTCAAACTCACATTAGCTACCTTAGTAAAGGCTTGCTTTCTTTGAACTCCTACGCGATTCACCGAAGGATTGATAACCTTACTTTCTTTCCTCGTCTTCTTTCCTCTCGGGAACTGTCAGCACCATTCTTTTTGAAAGTTCTCTCGTATTTGCCGATACCGTATCTTTTAGTCGCAGTTACTTATGTTTTGCTTTGTGTTTTTGTTGATGTTTAACATGTATTTCACTGTACTTTTATGAAGTGTGTCTCATTATGTAAGCTGTTAACGTTAAGTTCGGTTGACTGCTGATCAGCTCAAATCAGCGAGTTTTCACTTTTTCTTTCAGGAAGAAAGAGAAAAGGCTGGGCAGGGAAGGTGACAAGCGCCATCGTCGTTGCCTGTGTGTGTAGACGAAAGCAGCTATACTAGCAATTGTGTATCTTCAATGCTGACACTTTTGGAACCACCTGGTGCTAAGCGTGTGCAGGCACTCTCCAATCGTTCTGCACAACATCTACTTAGGCTCAGTGAGTTTTTTATTTTTGTATTTTTTTGTCTCTGCAATTGCAACCCGACTTAACTTCGCTTGAAAAGCTTGTTATGTTTATGTTAGTGCATTTCGAACTGCGGGTTTCTCTATCGATTTTGCTTTTTGCACTTTGAGGCTATGCTTTGGTGTTGCATCTTGTTTTCCTTGCTCAACCTTCCAGACGGCTTCCAAACGTTTTTATTGAATTTTTGAATAAGACCTGAGACACGAACATGCCCATAACTTTCAAAGAGACTTTCAAAGAGAAAAAGTCTGAAGCTGTTCAAGAAATTTTTGGAACAAATTTGGTGAATACTGGGGTTTTTTCTCAGCTAGTTTTTTCTCAGCTAGACCATTTTTTTATAGAAGGAGCACATTTTTATTATCTGGACAGTGACCCATCTCTGAACAAGCATCTGGTGAAGGGATCATGAAGCGTTTATAAGTGGGACCTTTGCTTCGAGATACATTCGGATTATCTGCATATGTTTGGTGTAACTGGCTGTGCATAGTGTGTTGTCACCTTCGTCAGTCTGTCACCTCATGCCAAGAAAAAGTACTGTAATGGGTACTTGCCTCATTTATTATCTTGGGTCAATCGTGAAGAAGCCTCTAGGACCCCATCTTGGTTTTTTCTATCATGCACTACACCACTGCACTACCCTCTGTTTGCCTTACAACCTGATCTGCAGCAGCCTTTTTTTTGCGAAGAGTGCCAGTTTTTTTTCAGAGGGAATGCTCATGTACTGATTTTCTTTGAATTTTCAGATCCGGAAGATGAGGAGTACTTTGATGCTACCGATTACGACTCTCCAAACGAGGTAGTCTCCAGTCGCAATGCTTTCAAACGCGTGAGTATTTTCGTAACTTGTTCCGTAGTAGTTTCTTTTTACACGTGATCCCTTGTTCCATCTAGATTGTCGTGGAAAATTTCCTTTGTGACATCTTCTCTTCGTGCCAATTTACCGCCGCCTCATTGCTTTTTTTGGAATCTAGGATGGCTGTCAAATTGTGCTAATAAGTGAAGCTGTCCTGAAGCGTTATTTCTTGATACAGCTGTTCTCACGTCACTGAGAATCATTAAGCTAAATGGCTGCAGTCCGCAAAAATAAACACGGAATGTTAGGCGAACGCGTGATCTGAGAGCATAAATATTGACGAAGCGCATGTGATAATATTGCTACGCTTCCCTTAGTGGCCACGCAAAAGAATCATTAAATGGGAAGAATGAAAGGGTGAATATCTCGTTATTTGAATGGTATGATGAAAATAGAAAAAAGTTTTTAATTCAGTTGATGCAGTTCATTATTGTGAATATTCAGTGTAGCTGTTTTTATGGGCACCGAAGTATTGATTTAGGGAAGGGTTCAAGTGCAATGATAGCGCCATACAATTGAGTTAATTGTGATACTCTTCGGTGCTTGTTTTCAGCGCACATTTGTTTGAGAAGGATAAACTGTTGCGTTTGAAAATTACCAGAGCTAATTTGGTTTCAAATTGTAATTGCATGACCCACTACCAGTTTGGTGGAAGAAGGGTGATCTGTCCAGTTTGGTGGGCGGAGGTGTTCTATGATTATGTCACTGTCTCGGGATCGACGAACGAAACTTGTCATGGATGCTTATCGATTGCTAATGAGGTGGAGCCAATTTCAATACGACTTTATTTTCAGTTTCTGGACAAATACCTCGTGTGGAAATCAAGCTCAGACGACTACAATGATCGTTGGAAACGCGAATTTCTGAAGCAGCCTTCGTGGTGCGATGCTGATCTCTGTCTACAACAAATTAAAAGAGTGCGCTTTTTGTCAATTCTAATTACCTCATTATCGTTTCTTTTCCATTTTATATTTGACTTCAAGAAAAGTGAATATTTATCAAAGACGTTTTTTTCTTTGGTACTGCGGATACACTGTAGAAATATTTGCATACTCTTCTGGTTACTGGACGTATTTTGGGCCAGCGTACTCGCTAACTATGCCCGCGGGTACTTTACTTGCATTTCATTACTTTTTATGAGACGATGTGTAGTCCAAACAGATACTAGAATCTGTCCCTTGCGTATGCATCACTTGGATAGGGCAATTTTCACTGGCGTTGGAAAATATGGTGCCAAAGTACTGTTTATGGGGAAACTGTGGTTATTAAAGGGTAACCACAAATATCTTAATCGTAGTGTCAGGTATGATTGCGGTGTCACATTGAAACGCTTCACTTATTGTTGACAGTCCATTATTATGATTCCGTGTTTCTCACCTGCTCTTGTTTATATATCTTGGTGTAATTGTCCATGAGTTAGGTGCCACTCGCGGTTGTTATAGAGTCAAAACAGTAGGGCAGGTGGTGTTGGTGGGATACTTGAATATGCAACACGCAGAAATTAATCGGTAATTCGATGTTCTGGAAACTGGCTTGGTGACGATAAACACATGATGTGTCTAAAAGCAAGAATCCATCTAAAAATAGGGGTTGCCTGTGCCGCATGTTGCAGTGCATCAATTGTTCTTTAAAAAGGTGGATCCAATGAAATTATCGCCCTAAAAACATCTAAAAATGCCCAGCCAATCTCTGAGGTCTGTTTGTGTGTACGGCCCAGGCTTCTTGCGCGTGTGTTATAGGGATACAGGTAGGAAGCCTTGAAAAATGGCTCCAAAGAGGATTTTGCAGAGAGAATCTGGGTGGTCTTTATAGATGAGGCTCTGCTTTTTGTCATTGTTTTGCCTCCCTTTAAAGGGTCACATTTCCCTTCCCCACTTTAACATTTCAATTCGGATTACTCGGGTGCAACCTTACGTATGTGCCCTCGAGTTTCACTTTAAACGAAGTGAATACGCTTGTCTGTAAGAGCACTGGTACCAGTTAATGACATCATGTTTTCATTATGTAGACTGTGCGAGCGCCCGTCCAAAGAATATCGAGTGGTTCCTTTGAAGAGCTTCTTTTTAGGTTCTTCAGACTACAGTAATGATCCTGCTAGATCGTCATATTATTGAAACTTATTCTAGGGACTAAAGTCTATTGCAACCTATTCGTTGTCCCCCTTCAGGGATGCTCTGAAATTTTCTCTTGCTTTTGACATTTACCTTTTGACGGTGTCTTTCAAATTGTATCCTTGATGAACTAGCTTCAGTGGAATATTGGAGCTGCTTGATGAGTGGATCTGAAGTGAGGGCGTTGTTAAAATTTGATGGGATTCGTCGTTCTGTTGCCCTTTGAAGTGGCTGTCAAAATTTGCTTAGCAGTTTGCTCGGATGCGATGGAAGCACAATGTTTAGGAGTTCCGTTAGTGAGGAATTCAAAGAATGTCGCACTTTTCTTGGGTAGATCTGCACCTTCGTCGGTTCTCGGTGTTTAGTTTCTGGAATCTCCCTGTCTCTTTATAGCAAGGTTTAATGATTGCCATTTGCGAAAATGAATATGAGGTAGCGTCAAATGCCTCGTAATTAGGTGTTTGAGCGTTTTCCATGACGCTGTTCGTTGGTTGCAGTGAAGCTAGCTCCCAACTTGCATAGTAAGCCGTTTGTGGAGAGAAGGGGGTTTAAAGAAAGACTGTGAAGGAGCTGATGACCCATTCTAGTTCTTGAAAAGAAAATTGTTTATTTCCTATTTCTTATTTCGTTTTTTTAACATAGGATTCAAATGTAGGAAAATATACCTTTTGTTTTCTACTTTTTTGAGCGATGGTAGCTATGAGTGATCTCTTTTATCTTTTTTCCCTTATAATTATGATATAAAGGAAATCTTATATAAATTTGGCTCTCAACTGTATATAGTTAAACTGATTTTGGTTAGCTTGAAGAATTACTTCGGAAGCATCCCAAATTCACTAGGAGGCTATGTGCTATCCTTTTAATGGTGTATAATTTTATACTTCTAAGAAATTCGGTGGTATAGCCTGCGGTTTGTGAGATCAGTTAGTTGACGACAGCTGTTGAGTTCGTTAAGTTCGCGCATGCACCCGTCGTGTTGATGGCAGTAGGTGCGTAATAACTGGTGTCGATTTCGTTTGATGATTGATAAGGCCGTTAGCGGTAGACCTAGTGACCAGACCGATTGGCCTACAAGCCTCCCGTGGAGAAATCGCTTCGACTCGCACTGAACAGGGTTCTGAGGAGCAAACACGATGTACCACCGATTGTTTATGTGTTTTTTGTGCTATTATGATGCTCATAGTTGTTTTACTTTAACCACATATCTCTACGGAAATAATATTTCTTCGATTTTGAAGTTCCGATTCTCTGAAACAAAAAAATATGCGTTGGGTCGCTGATCGACGGCTGACAACTGTGATGTTTCTATTAGCAAACACCTGACGTTGCGACGGCGAACAAAGCTGCGATGTTCTGAAATATGAGCCGTTGTTGATTAATTTGTGGCGACGTTCGTATAGGGGGTGGTTAGGGAAATTCAAAAACGTCCCAAAATCGATACTCTTTATTTTTCATTTATAATATTTGAAATACTTGACCATAACCAAATAGCTTTCTTTAGTGCGCCATTGTGCTTTTGAAAGCAAACTTGTCTCCGTCCGGAGAGAGACTCTAGCTTCGAAGGAAACCACCTCCTCCCCTGATTATTTAAAATCTTCATGTTTATATCGGGCAAACGTGGGCTGAGGGAGTTTTAACTCTTCTATCTCTCTTATCCTTCATCATGTGAATGCTTCAGGTGGCGCTTGTTTGCAATCAAGACATAAAAGAGCTCTAATGAGCCGGACATTTGCATGTAAAACTCCTTACCAGCAGAGTAATCGCTTGCGATTGAATATATAATGATTCTAATCCCAACATCTTCTCTGATTTAGTTGGTTGGACTGGCCTTGAGAGGTACCAGGTGTTAAAAGTCGGATCACTAGACCCGGTATAGATCTGTTTTCTTGGTTGGTTTCTTGTGAGAGGCAAGATGCTGCAAGGAGACTGTCATAGCCCACACATTTGCAAGTCGATTGTAGAGTCTAGCCGATATTTCATGGTAAATGTGTGAAAAAAGGTGTTTTGATGACTCTTTTCATTGAACAACGGACAATTCGGCCGACGCGCAGAAGCGAACACGTCCTGGTGACAAAGGCATGATAGGAATGCATTGGTTGAAATGAATGCCTGATTGCAAAAACCAAAGTCTCCAGCCTTGTACGTCGGGGTATTTTTCTTCCTATAGAGGTCGGTGACGAATTCCACTGTTATACATAGAAACAGTAGCCTCTAGAAGTTAGATAATTCCTTATACTCCAGTGGAAAGGAAATTTTAGCGGCGTATATAGATAGTTATTGAATAGTTTAATGTGATGTGAAATTATCATTGAATCGATATAGAAGCAATAGATTGCTCCCTTCTTTACATGCCCGTTTCCGAAGGGGTGAAGTCATGTCTTTTTCCGCACATAAACTGCGAATTTCTTTTCGAAAGTTTCCGTGTTGACAAATCGTTCTGAACAGTCCTGAAACATGGAAGATCGGCCCTACAAAATAAGATAATTTCAATCTACTATTCTTATCAGTTTCCAGTTTTTCATTTACTCAGATATTTCTGCCGGATTGGATCAGATTATCTTGGGCGACAAAATGTGCTATAATTGTAGAATGCAGAGAAGAACGTAGCTCAGGCATAAGTTCTGTCAGTGAGACCTTATGGGACAGTTCTCAACACAAATGACCAGCCATCGTATGTTGCTGTTAATATTTTTCAAAGCGAACGTTCATAATCCAACGCTCAGCCTCTTTCCCACTTAATACACCTGCAATCGACTGGGAGCGTTCGGATACCATTCAGATCTGGAAACGAATTACACAAAACGAATTATAATTGTGCGGGAAGTCATTCCAATAATAATGATGGGGTCGCATCGCTAGAACCGAAAAACATACTTAAATCGTAATTGAAATGGGAGTTTTTCCCATGCTAGCGTATCTCCAAAGCCCATTACAAATACCATCTGCTTCGTTCGATGCCACACGATTTAAAATATTTCATTTTACGTGACATTCTGCAATAAATCAGAATGTAACGTGGATGTCTAGTGGATTGGTTCGGTTGACAAATTGTTTCTTTGACGAACAGTTAAAATTTTGTCAAAAATTCGGGAGAATCCGCTGGCATTCAATGTCGATTGCCTTGAGAGGTACCGCCCTAAAACGCTGGTGCATTCTCCCACATGAGGGCACATTTTGTAGCTCAAGAAAGTGCTCAGCACACTTGAGACCGCTTTGAAGGTTGTCCTCCGAAAGCTAGGCCATCCATTATAGAGCGAAGATTATAGAGTTTTCTCCCCGATTTCAGTCGCTCTTTCGCTCTTGAGGATAGATTAGGTTCTTGTCACTGATGATTGGGGTAATTTCACGGATTACCCTATTTTCAAGAGAACAGAATCTTATCCATCTAGGAGGGTGTCAGAAGGAATTTCCATAATTGAAGGTTCCTCAAAGCGATAGCTCTTTTCCAAGTAATAATGATAATTGTAATAGGGACGTTCGAGTCTGTTACTCTCCAAGTCTCCTGCAGCTTACGAGTTTTATTCCACACGTTAGTCTCTTTTTGCAAGAACGAAAGCAGAAATGGCTCCACCCTTTGTGCAGCTGCAATGTGTATAGTTGAGCAGCGAGTCTTTTGAAATCTGAACCTAATTACATCGCAGTGGATTGGTCATGAAGAAGGGATGACGTTTTCCAATGAGACATCCGCGTGAGGGGGCGATGAATTCAAGGGAGTAGCCTTCAAAGCTTGTGCAGGGTTGTGGAATGACACTCATTGAGTCGGCCATGGAAATGGTACCGAAAAATTATTGTGCAGCTAAGTTACGAAAGGCGAGCTAATTAATCCAGGAAGGATTTGAAAAATACTTTGACCTTTCTCTTCCCTATCCGTTTCGGATCCGTGTTCGTTAGAGCTTCTGTCTCAACTCAGGTACAAATAAATTTTGCGTCTTGAAGCATCTGGCATTTACTTCGTTTCAAGAAGAGTTATTCTGATTTCCTTATACCCGAGAGCTCCCCATGAAAGTCTGCTGCTGAACTCACAACAACTGACAACTCAAGTGGATTATGTTTTCCAAGTTTTTGTTCGCCGAAGGAACTCTTTACAGATCCATAAAAGAAGTATTCCCATAATGTCGTTGTTTTTTTTATAGTGGGCTAGTAGTAGATAGCAACAAAAGCATGTCAAGCAAAAAGACTGACGTGCTTGGGAGCTGAACTCGTAGCAAATGTCAACTCAGGCGGTATAGGTCTTCGAAGTTTTTGTTTGCCAAGGCAACTTTTCACAGTCAGTGAAAGGAATATTCCTGATTTCCACGAAGGGAAGGGATCGGCTGGTGTCGTAGAAATTCCTTCTGCTTGATGGTGTTATCGAAAGGAAGGTTCTCCCCCTTACGGTATGCTGGTACTTTGCTTTTGTCGTAATAATCTAGCTTGGAGTAATTACTTCTAGAGGCTGGTATAGTGATCATAATGAATGGATTATGGCTTAATCTTGTGGAATGTGCGTTCCTTTACCATCTAATCAAACAAGGCTCGCACAAAAGTTCACTTCCGTTGTTTGACTTGTGCTTCTCAAAAACAGGAATCCAAGCCGTGGCATCTGACCTTGTTGAAGATTGGACCTTATCAAGGATGCCTTTTTCTGTTCTAAGGAAATTGAAAAGGAAATGAGTGGCATTTGAGTCTTCTAAGCCTCTGACGTCATTTCAGGTTCTTTTAACTTTTTTATGTCTGCTGTAAAAAACAATCGCAGAGGGTATTCGATTTTGAATGTGTTGGGTGGAATTGGGGCCGAAAACCCTTGATAGCATAAACAAGTTTTGAAATTGTCTTTTGTGATGTCATATGTGTATTGTGAAGTGAGCAAATGTCACCTAATGTATGGCACGATTTTCTCAAATACTCCTTTCCATACTAGAAGGAAACCGTCGATAGCTCTTGGTTCGTCGTTGCTCTCGACGGCTCGGCGATTCTCTGTGAGTCAGATGGACAGCTGTCCTAAGAAACTGCCTTGATCATTCGCGATCGGTTAAAGAGTTCAAGGGTTTTCGGAAACCATAAAATTCGTTTGTGGTCTCCTATGCGGTTTGGTGGTTCAAACCTACTCAACCATGCAAATGCTGACCTTGACGGACGTTCATCGCACTACACCCGGGACGTAGTCCATGAATAGCCGTAAAATTACCAGTATCGCTTGCGAAAAGAATTTGAATAGATACAGTAGCACTATAATTGGTGCGCAGCCTTGTGACAGTCTGCTGTCCATATGTCATTGAATGAATGGAGAAAGTCAAGTTAAAAGTGGGGGATCATGCCGTTCCCCAGAGATTGTTTTTACCCATAAGCGGAAACGTTGATACTTGTGAAAGGGTGTTTGGGAGACCGCAAACATATCTAAGCGGGTTGAATTTTATGGGATGTACTGGAGCTAATTCTGGAAAGTGTCCCGAAGCATTGAGAATTAAGGAGAGGAGGTTGAAGGAAGCGTCTACCCCAAATCCCTCTGTGCGGTTTCACAGCGTTATATCTCAATAAATTGCTCCACTAATTGTTTTCCATGCATTCCATAGCATGCAATTCATTGACACCCTGAATTTCGCGTTTATTTCAGGGCAAAGCAAGCGGAAACCAATGGGCGCTGTATATGAGAAGTTTCATCCAGAAGACTTTGTTTTCACTGGGTAACTTCGTACACGCAAATTCGGCTACAGTGATTTTCACGGTGCTGATGTTGTTCTCCATTTGCTGTTATGGCCTTCAATTTGTGCATATTGAAACGGACATTGTGAAGTTATGGGTGGCCAGTAAGTTACCAGTATTGTTTCTTTTTTGTAGTGAAGTATATCGAAGACGCGTGAGGAAATTCAAGTCGTTTTCTTATTTAGAAGGAGGCCGATTGGATGAAGAATTGAACTTTTTGTCAAGAATAAAGTCAACAATGAATTCTAATGACTCCAATGGTGGCTCGGAGATCGCTCGGGAGAACGGTCTCGGTGGCGGCTACCAAGTGATCATACAAACGCCGGAATACGCGGGACAAAACATCCTTGATCGAGATCCGTTGCTGAAGCATGTGGACACAATGCGAGAAATAGCCAATTTCAGCATTGAATTGCATAATGTGTGAGTTCTGGTGTTACATGATTATTTTATATTTCCCCTTCCGTTACTCCTTATTCACATGACTTTTTTAAAGATTAGAAGGTAGATTGGTTCAAGAAATGATAGTAAAAGTTTCTGAATAGTCCTTTGGGCTTGATTCACAAAAGAATTACCATGAGAGGTTGCAGTTTTTAAAGTGCTGTGGTATCATTTTTTCCACTTTTTCTAAACAGTCTTACTGGACTATTCTAGTCGACCATTTCTTTTTAGGGTTCTATGAAGTTTCAAATTTGTCGAATGTTTTTGTAACAGCAATTGAGCTTATAGATTGTGTAAGAGTTCAGTTCGAGTTTCGCGGTAGTGCACAGCTGCTTTCTGAACCGCATAAGCTTTAATTTCTCAATGGGGTAGCTTAATCCTATTCCAAAGATGAAGCTTTGACCGCAGGTTGTCTAATTTTCCCACGGTTTGTAAAAGGGAGTAATAACTTTTCTTTCTGTATTCTGAGTATGTTGGAATTAGAAGGAGTTCGTTTCCGATAGTTATGTGTGTCACTAGAAGATGCTACTTTTTGAGTGTGCTTGATCGGCTGAGAGAGGGGTTTCGATAATCGAATCAGAAATGATGTTCAATCTTCGCTGTGGTTGAGAGCAACCACCATTCTAATCTATGCAAGGACGAGGCTAGAATTGAGGGTTGTCAGCATTCTCCAAGCTTTTTTCAACGTCAAAGTGCACGCAGTGTAGTAGGTCTCTACGATTGTGAGTTAGCTTGTAGATATGAAGTTATTACCTGGTAGTCTACAGGTTGTTCAGGGACTGATAAAGAGATCCATAACGCAGAACAGTTCAGGACATTGCATAACGAGACGGTGACATTTTAGAACTATAACCTAACCTAATATAGCTTCGTTCTGGGTATTTACTATGAAGAAGTAGCGGTGATTGTTCATTTGTGAGATCATCGAACGAGGAGAGTCGAAGTAGTAAACATGGCGCGTCAGTTTACTTTTACGTTATTCTATGTTAATTCGAAAGACACATGACACGCGCCCAGCTCAGAGTATTCAAGCCATTTTGCGTAAATATTTACAAATGGTGCGATTGGATCGGTGTGGTTTAGTCACGCTTTAAAAGGGGTTTTCTAAAGAAAGAAAAGAAGGAAACCATTCATTATGAGCATGAGTTATTGGAATATCAAAACTAACCGCATTATAATTCTAGGTCATGGTCATTGTCTGACATCTGCTTCAAGCCATCTCCGCCAGAATTGGACGGTCTTGCAGCTGAGATGTCCGATGTCATTGAACGGATCGTCCCATGCATTTGGATCACACCCATTGACTGCTTTTGGGAAGGAGCGAAAGCACTAGGACCTCATCCACCAATCGAAACTAAGTACGTCTTTGCCTCTAGTACTGAGATTTCATATTATTTTTTCTTCATAGGGATTTTTTATTGAGGTTCACCACATGCCCTGTTTTGTTGCAGAGATCTCGCCCTTTTGGCTTGGTTGAAATCTATTCCGAACCGGAAGTATATTCAGTGGACCGATTTTGACCCTATGGCCGTCATCGATGAGATCCACGAAATGTTGAATCTGGGTTCACATCATACATTCTTTGAGCGCGTGAGTTTATTTCTTCTACTTATTATTTATTTTTATTTATTTTTCTATTTCTTCTTCCATTCTATCTACTGGACATCACTCTACCTTTCGCGAATTTTCTCTTTTGTCAACTAGGATATTTCATTTCGAGTTCTCTCGTCATTCTTCCATGTTGCTGTTGATTGTCTTTCTCTTTCTTAGCTTTCTTTTTTTTTCTTCGCTACTCTTTGAAAATTTACGTTTTATACGTTTTCGTTCTATGAGATTCATTGTTAGTACGATTTTAGGCTGGGGTCGGACATGGTTACCTTGATAGGCCATGTATGAATCCACTGGATCCAGAATGTCCAAAGATGTCACCAAATTATTATGACGTCTGTCCTATGCTTGACCGCTTCCGCAGCTATGCGGAGAAGAACAACATTACATTGGAGGCAGATGACTTCTCCCATGACGTTTACGAGTTCGATTTTCTTTCTCTCTTCAGTGAGTAATCTCATATTTTCTCGAACTCATATTCTGTCGTATTCCTTTCGACGATATTAATCGGAAGTGATTCAAGACATGGGAAGTAGACGTCGAAGGAAGAGAGACATCGACACATTGGACGCTCTAAGATCGAATGATACTGAGGTCACGGAAAGTCCTATAACAACGAGCAAGCCTGAATTGAACCCTACTGATGCAGTCGCAGAATCCGCTGCAAATGAAGAAGCCCAGCGTAAGGAGAAAGCTATGAAGGCAGCCGCGGAAGGTACGTATCGGTCTTGAACCTATGTGAAAAGTTAGTTATTGGAAGCTAGTTTTAGAGTGTAAGGCTTATCGCGGTCCAATGATGCGGTGGATGTTTGACAATCCTGACAAGTGGTCAGAATTCCTTGTCATGGTAGGTTTTATCGACGTTGTTTTGCGTCAGTGCTATGCTGGAATTATGTATTTGTTGCTGTCATGAACAAGGGATGTTTAAATGGTACACCTATCGGTGTGATTTCAGTCCGAATATCCTCGATTCCCTGACTACGCTCAAGTGATGTCGGGCGGTTGCCCTGGTTTCGCAGCGGGTGTTCTGCACTGGCCCGAAGACATGATCCTCGGTGGAGTGAAAAGATCAGCAAAGGGAGCGGCCATGGAGTCGGCTGACGCCTTGCAAAGTGTTTTCTTGGTGGCCAGCCCGAATGATGTCTATCTCAGATATAAGCAGAAGGTAAAGGCTAATTTGTAATCGACAGCTGTGTGAAGCCTGTAACGGAAGCAATGTGTTTGTAGGGAAATCGTCCATCAGCGAAACCTGAGTTGGATCAGCTCATTTGGAGTGAAAAATTCGCCGAGGAAGTCATTCAACAATGGCAGCGCAACTTCACACAAATGCTCTACAAACATCGCGCCAACTTCGATGAAGAGGTGTGGTTAATTGAATTTCACAGTGGCTTTTAACCCACTTTTTATAATGAATAACATGATTTTCTGATTTTTTTTTGTTGCCAGCGCGTTTCTCATACTTTTCAATTGCATGATTTCTAGGGATTCGAGCGCCGTACCATACATCCGCTGGCATCCACGTCGATTGCTGATATGTTGGAAGAGTTCTGCCAGTTCAACTACAAGATCATCCTCGTTGGATATGGTCTGATGGTAAGTTGTTAACAGTTTTCCATGGATGAGATGTTCAAAATGAATAATCTCGGGTAGTTCGATCAAAGAATGTTTCGAAACCAAGCCTACTGGAAATATGCCTCAGAACGTAAGTAAAAGGGAGACAAAGAGATTACGAAGGGTCTGTGGTTGCTCAATAGAGCTTTACTGAATTAACCCATTGACGACCGCGTGGCCCACCGGTGGGTCACACCATATCGTGCTCCTGTAGTACTCATATTATTTATCAAGTGTTCTTATAATTTTTCCATGTTCTCAAGTCCCAGCTGAGCTCACAGCCCTCTAGCGAATCCTGAGGCATTATGATTCGGGAATCATTCATTTCCAGCTACAGTTATAAGAGAAATTAAAAGTCAATGTAAGGACAATATAAAAAGCGCGGTCGCCAGTGGGTGAAAACATTTAGTCTTGAAATGGGTTGAGTTGGAAAAGTGGCAAAATCTGATCTTCCGCTCTCTTTTCTTGCAAAGCTGAAATCCAGAGGCCCTTCAGTGTCTGTGAGCATCATGCATGCACTGAGCAGATATCTCAAGCACAGCGGTTCGGAGAAATTACTTTACCCTTTGTCAATTCGCACGATCATTGCTTTTTACCATTACAAACGTAGTGAGCGAATATTTTGTCAAAGTAGATGATATACGATACTCACTGATAACAATATTTCCTGTTTTGCAATATTCGAACTGTCGTCCTTTTAGTTGGTATACGCCGTTTTCACGCAAATGAAACGTGATGGATGTCTTCCATCGTCTCAGTCTTGCATGGGACTTGCATTAGCTGGGGTGCTGACAGTGACGTACGCCTCGATTTCGGGACTTGGACTGGCCACCTGGTTTGGAATCGAGTTCAATGCTGCCACCACTCAGGTGAGTAGTAATGCTTCATATTTTGACTGGCAAGTAATTGTTAGTTTTGGACAAACGAATTGGCGACTCCTTTTAACGCCATTTTAACTGTGCATATTCCAGATCGTGCCATTTCTTACACTCGGTATCGGTGTTGACAACATGTTTATGTTGTTGCACAATTACCATGATGTAATGTCATTGACAAATCAGCATGAAATCGGTATTCTCATGCGAGAAACTGGAATGTCGATATTGTGCACATCGATTAACAACATACTATCATTCCTCGCAGGTGATTTTCGTTTATTTCTCTGTGTGGGGTTTGAAGAAGGTCACCGTCATTCATGACTCAACAACAAATGAATCATTAAGATTAGTAAACACAAGCCACTAGGGATTGCCTAGGCCCTTTTTTGATGTTTGCAGAGTTATAACCGTCCACATTTTGAAAATCACCCCTCTAGACTTCGGATTATAAAGCTTAATGGTGATTCATTGTTAACAGCGGAGCCATTCCGAAAGACGTTCAAGAAAAGCGATTGTGTGACGGCACAATTTTCATTCATTTTCGAATATTGTAAACCACCGTAAAGCATAAGGGGAATCATGTATTCTCGAGACTTCGTAAGCATATAATGAAAACTTTCCCAATTCAGGAACTATGTTGCCCATTCCTGCGCTGCGATCGTTCTGTGCTCAGAGCTCTATACTGCTCACGTTCAACTTTATCGCCATCCTCACTCTCTATCCCGTAAGTGGATGTGTGTTGAAATAAAGTATCTGAAATTTGCACTCACCCTTAGAAAATATCCACAAGGTGCATTCGTTTTACAGGCAATAATTTCGATCGACCTACGACGGCGAAAAGCCGGCATGCGTGATGTGTTCTGCTGCCTTGTGGGTGAGACTCGGCAAGAGGCATATTCAATGATAACCAAGCCGCACTTCCAGGTGAGAAAATTCTCGCTTTCATCCATAGGGTTCAATCTAGGAAACTTGATGATCTTTTTGGAACCATAATAATTGCTTTGAAGGAGAAGCGTACAATTGGTGAGCCCATTCCGCGAATCATCTCATACAAAGATGTAGAAGAAGAGCCTGAACCAGAGTCCCTTTCTCTTCATTCACTTATTCGGAACTATTACATTCCATTCATAAATAGAAAATGTGTGAAGGTAGGTTTAACGTCACCATCTATTTAAAATTTTTATATTGTCTTTTTATATTGATAATTAATATATGAATTAAATTTTTTATATTGTCACTTCCCACTAAAGTTTGTTATTACAGATAGGTGTTCTGGGCGGCTCTTTCGCACTACTGGTGTTAGCTGTTAGTGGAATGCAAAGAGCAGCTATTGGACTCGAACTTAGCGATGTTCTACCGGAGCACACGGCGCCAGCCAAATTTCTCCAAGCGAGGGATAAGTATTTTAGGTAGGTTTCGATGGTTAATTTGAAATGTTCCGTTTAAGAATATCCTTAATATGAATCAGAATCCTAAATTGAGGAGATCCATCCGAGATCAAAGTTACGTAGAAAGAAAATTTTGCGACTATTCTTTTAATAATTTTTGATATTTTTTTTTTAGTTTTTATCCTATGTTCGCTGTGATCAAAGGACCGAATATTGATTATGCCGTGCAACAGCAACGAATTGACAAATATCGTAGAGCCATTGGTTCGTTCAGTATTTGATTTCTAAAAGTAGTAATAGTACTATTTCGCTTATACTTGGTAACGTGCTGGACTGTTTAGTGACCCATTAGTCAAGGTGTAATTGAACAATTGCAGCTTCATCCAAATTCGTGATAAAAACGAAGTCGGGCGAGCCGTCGGAGAAGTATTGGCTTGGAATGATGCGGGACTGGCTAGCAAGTATTCAGAAGGCCTACGATGATGAACTGGCATTGGGGAAGTGAGTGAACTTTTCTTTTCATCACTATAATTCGATTAATGCGCGTACTGTTTAGAGGTAATGCTGGGGTCAGGTTGTTTTTCGAGTAAAGTAGCTGCACTTAGGTGAAAAGGAAAGGGTGTCGGGGTTGACGTCTTTCAGCATTGTTCAGATTGAATGCTGTATAAAAACAATTAGCTTACTATATCGCGGGCATTTGGTACTAAGAGACTGACGTTGGAAATTACACCTTCCCTTCTGCCTTTGAGAGTAATCGCTTTTTACTTCTAGGTTTAATTTGACGGACGGTGAACTGAAAGGTAACGTCAGTGAAGATGCTGAGATTGCCCACCGCCTCATCTGTAGTGTCGGTCGGAAGTATCAGTGCGAAGGAAGGGTGAGCACTGTTTTTACACACAATATGAAGCGTATAAGCCAAACTACCAATCTGAATGAATCTGTCGTACGCGTCCATAATATGTTTTGTATAGGTTGGTAAGGTTCGGTTGGTTGACGGCACACAAACGATAAACAATGACGGTTTTTACAATTATTTGACAGCATGGTACAATCAGGATAACATGATGTGAGCTTTTTCTTGTTAGACATTTATAAAATTTCTTGTTTGGATCCCCTTACTCTACTACGTTTCAGGTATTACGTGTCCCAAGCGTCTTTCTATCCGACTCCACCGAAATGGTCGATCACCGACAAGAAAGCGCCATTGCTGGTCCCGCCAGCTGAACCACTGGCGTACTCGCAAATACCTTTCTACTTGACTGGGCTCACTGATACGCCAGTCATCATTGAAATGATCAAGGTTGACGTTGTTTTGTGGTTTACAACTCGTTTCGAGTTTCTCTTGTTCTTTTCGAGAGCAGGCTCTTGATATGGTTTTTTTTCAAGGAGATCAGATCCACTTGCGATCGTTTCGTTGAGGAAGGTCTTCCTAATTTCCCTCAAGGAATCGCGTTCACGTTTTGGGAGCAGTACCTTCATCTAAACGGAAATCTTTTGACGGTCAGTTTCTAATGCGGATAATAGGCTCTATTATTTTTTAGAAGCTCTGCTGAATTTATTTGTTCTGAATTCATCGAGCTACATCTGTTTTGAACCCGTCGAACGTCCCTTTCCGCTTCGGCAAACTACACCGCTTATTGTTTCGCATAGGAAAAAGCGACGAACTTCAAACATGCCTCAGCATAGTATCTTGACGAGGGGCCAGAGGTTGAATGACCCTACTTGACCCTACGCCCTACGTTTGAAACATTTACTTTTTCTATTGACAATGCAGCTTGTTTTTAAGCCACATAGTCGATACCCTCTCTTTCCCCTGCTTTTTGAGTACGCGCTGCTTGCACTATTTTATGTGAAGATTCTTCATTTTAGTGATCAGTTCTTTTTAGCTTAAGCCCTTATGAGAATTCTTGTTTCCAGGCGATCGGTGTAATTGCATTTGCTGTGTTTATCGTCATTTCGATTCTTTTGTTCAACCCATGGGCGGCGCTCAATATTTTGATCATTCTTGTCGGTGAGTGGAAGTTTCTTTTTCACTATGAAGTCAAATGCGCAAGCTTAGATCTTAGCTTACGTTTCCGGAGTAGCCTGCCTTTTGTACGCGTAATACCCTTTTTCAGTGATGACAGTCGAGCTGGCTGGTTTCATGGGTTGGGCTGGAGTGAAGATGAACCCTGTATCTGCGGTGACGTTAATCACGGCTGTTGGAATTGGTGTGGAGTTCACTGCACACGTTGTTTTAGCCTACTTGACATCGCTTGGAACGAGGTAAGAGGTCCATTAACATATTGAACTAATATTTTAAAGGACTAACGATTGTTGTCATTTTCTTCTGCCAAAAAACTTCTCAGTAGACCCGTACGCATCCTTAAGCCATCCCTTGGCATACTTTCCAGTTATAACCTTTTTTTCGATCATTTTTTTTAACGTCGGCCAGTGAGTCAGGCCATTATTCACTCATTATAGACTTTCTGTTCCCCTATTACTAATACTAACTACTCAGATATTTGAAATCTTTACATTCCTTTTTTTACCGACTCTTCAAATCGTTGAGAATTTCGCACGAGAAGACTTCAAAGAGTCTATGCTTATCTTACAAAGAGATAGGAACCTAAAAGACCATGCTTTTGAAGGCATGTGATGTTCAGAGCTTCGACGGAATTACTCCTTCATTTGTTTAGATCTGAACGTACATCGAGTGCTATCGATCGTGTTTTCGTGCCTGTTATCCATGGAGCCTTGTCGACGTTACTGGGAATCCTCATGCTTGGATTCTCTGAGTTTGAGTGAGTTCATAGTTGACAGTTTGTCTTGAAGCCTGATCGCTAGTAAACAGCCATTTGTAGCTCTTTAAGAACCTCTAATCAGTCTGGCAATAAATTTTGCAACGCCCGGATAGCACGTTTTCTGTTTAATTTTTGTACGACAAAACCCGATTTTCAGATTTGTCGTCAAATATTTCTTTGTCGTTATGTCAGCCTTGATAGTGATAGGAGTGATTAATGGCCTGATACTGCTGCCGGTATTGCTGTCATTGATGGGAGCGCCTCAAGAGGTAAATTTTAAATGGCTTTTTTATTCTTTTTTTTTGCTCAACTTGATCTTTCTATTAGTGCCTTTATAATCTCGCAATTCATCACTGTAACCGCGTACTACAGACTTGGCGAAAAGTGTTGTAAAATTAGGGAACTGGGGTCAATAATGCTTTGAATAGGGGTCACCCTTCCCAAGCAATCAAAATTCAAATATCACGAGTGCTACGGAATGGCGACGTAGGAGCTCATGAAAAAGGTTAGAGTAGGAAACACTGGAAATACAGGAAATATGAAAAATCAAGAGAAAGGATCTAGTGTCACGCATCGTGGTAGATTATTCGGCAAAAGTGAACCCTCAGTGAGGATCCAAATTTATACCGTAATCTCACTACTGTTTCATACACTATTTACATACTTGCCATTAATAGTGTTTTCGAGATTTCACGATAAAATATGGCAGGACTGCGGTAAGAATTTAGATTCTTACGGGGTTCCATTCTTGTAATTCCTCCTATATTTCACGGACCGAAGGTAGCTAGGTTTCTATGACGGAATTTGTTATTTATGGAGTAGGCATAACAGCAAATAACATTGTCATCTTGTAATTCAATTTTAAACGGTACCGTATAGGTATTCTCCATGGACGGTAAGGCGCGGCTCAATTTACCTCCACCAATTCGTCGTCGTGAAACAGAAATCGAAGAGGACGATGAGGGTTTAATGATGGTGTCACGAGGTGGTCGGGCGTTCCGTAACATTGCAATCTGATGAAGCCTGAGCTCCAGTATGCTCGGTTTTTTCTTGCTTCAACGTACCGTCACGTCTTCCGTGCGGAGTCTATGCTGGTATTCTGATATTCTGCCCTGCCTAATGTCTTTTTTATAAGAGTTTCGGTAATGTTTTCGAGTCGATAATTTTTGTTTATCCTTTCATCGTTTTAATAATCTCTTTTCTAAAGAATTTGTTGCCATTTCTAATATGCTTTTGTTCCTTCACCCCGCTTCCTTTCCCATCACGCATCTGAATTCAGGTATTAGATGTGTATATCGATAGAATTCTCTTTCTGCTCAACGATAACTTGTAAAGTGTGCTCGCAAGTGCAATGTTGTGTGTATGTCTGTCCATGTGCTTGTAGAACTGTTGACGCGTTGTGTATCAAGCTTTATTCGCCCCACCTCCTGTGTATAAATCCAAGTCCAACCGGTTCTGAAACGAACCCCCTCCCCACCCCTTCATCCCTCCTTTTATGTCTTGATCCGTTCAAGGAGCTTCTCAGAAAAGCTCAATGGCCCATCTCTCTCAGAACCAGTGCGCAGTCATAGTATGTTTTTAAGACGGGCAGTCATCGATCTCTTTCATTCTGAGGTGGTCACCTGATGATCTTCGTAGTGCTTGTAGATCGATGACCGCTTCAATATTTAATTTAAAGTTTTATGCCTTTTGAATGTGTAATGCGTACAGAGATCTCTTTACGATATTTTATCTGGTATTGATTGTTGTATAGATATATATAATAGGTACGGCTTGTATACCATGCGAAGTAAGATATCTTGAGATTGTAGTCGATAATTAATATTGATGGGCCTCCATTTTCTGGCTGGAGGAACTGAGCCTGGTAGATCATCTCCTTCCCGGTTCAGTGATTGAACCGACATTTTTGCCCTAGAGTGCTGTGTAATTTTATTCGGTTTATAGATTGATCCGGTGGGTAGTTGTGTAAACGGTGATATCCATTCCACCGTTACACGACCTCAAGTCTCACATCTTCGAAATATTGTACGATCTGTGTTATAGCGGTTTAAAGTATTTCCTTGTTTCACGTTTTGTTAAGGTAATAAAGATTATTATTATGCGCATGGTGAATACTGAAATGATGGTCGGTTTTTTGCCAGTTCAGTTTTACCTGCAGGAGACTGGGCGCTCCACAAAAATCTTGAACGGGTGCCGGGTCAAGAATATAGTGGCTCTGGTAGGATCACGGTAACTTGTTGATTACAGTAATGAAAGTGCAGTTGGGAAACTCGCTCCTGTAGCTTCCACCCAAATTTCATCATTTGGCTGCTTTTCGGATCCCATTAGACGTTCTCCCTGTCGCTTTCCATGACCAAAGAGTTTCCTATCTCCATTCTTTCCAGCTTGCGGAGGCTTCGCTGTTAGGATGGGATGCGTAGTAACTCCGGTCAGACTCGCCCTCTTACACCTCGTATTAGCTCTTATCAACTGTTATCACATCTTGTCACTGGTCACTCATCTCGGAACCTATTTCAAGTCACTTATAACGCCTAGTTGATGTTTCGCTGTTAATTCGATGTGTGCACGACACCCAGTTTCATTTTGCCTCGTGATGCCCTTATCAGTCCCTATCAGTTGTTATCACTACAAAGTTCACATTAACCAATTAGGAAAATACCCCATTTGGGCAATCAAAATCAGCAATGATTGTCGGCAGGTCGAAAACGGTCGAAAGAAAGATCAAGGGGACGTTAACATATTGTTAATCACCACCTCGGAAGGCTCAACTCTTCTGCGACGTTGCCGTTCTGAAGGTGGATCTGACCATAATCGCATGTCGTTCAAACTGTGGGAAGAAAGCTGGAACTGCAATAACGAGGCAACTCGCCGCGTGCGGCGAAACAACTTCAGAAAACCGATTCATTTGCCCGTTTTCTTGAAGCTAATGGTAGAGACGAGTCTTCAAGATGGCCTTCCATTTTTGTTTCTTTGAGAACAATCCTTGCACAGCTAAAGCTAATTTTTCACTTGCAACACTGTCAGTCATACTTCCTTTGCTCTGCTTATGACACAACGGGGTATGTGGACTTACGTGCGTCCGAAGATTTGCGCGGCGAAGTTCGTAACGATTTGAACGACTTTAGCGCCTATCTTGGGGCCCATAATTGAAGTAGAATAGATTAGAGGGACCATCTACAAAACTGCACTACTTCGAGTTTGTGCCCCGAAAATTGGCGTCAGTGTCGCGCAAATCGTCACGAACTTCACCGCGCAAGTTGCCGCGCACGTCCTCGGACCCACGTAAATCCCGTCTTCTAGCACAACATTGAAAGCAAAGTTCATCATAGTTTTGGGTTATCCAGATTAATGATTATCCGAAAAATGAAAAGGATGTGGAGAATACTGCGATGAAGGCAAAGAAAGAAGCGAACAGGGGTTTCCAAAGTGGTAAAAGGCTTCGAGAAAGTCGTTTAAAAGGAGGCTGGACGAGAATAAGACCGAAAAATGAAGTAGAGGGGGGGGGGGGGGGGGAGTGGGGTTTTTGGACGAGCTAGTCAATATGTGTCGTGCTTACGTGGGGGTCCTGGAACGAATAGCTGACCACAGTAGGCAAGAATGTCTATCAAAATTTATTGACTCATAAGAATAAGCAATCAAAAACACTATAAACAGCAAGAGCAACCTACCGTTCTCATCTTCTTAAAAGCACCGTTTACAATAACTTTAGGGTACCCTTTTTTGACGGAAATTGATAGAACTACTCTAGAATAAAGCGATAACAACGAAATAAGCGCAAAAAACGATGAGCAAAAAAATAGAAAGGGTCAAAAAAGAGATGGAAAGGGGGGTTGGATGAGTTTCACATTGGAAGAACGGCGGTTAAGAGAGTGTTCGGGCGAGTGCACGAAGGCGACGCAATGTCTGCAATAGCAGACAACACACCCAATATTCCTGACAATCTGACTGGCAGACCCTGGCAGTTTGCCAACCAGCTTATCGATTTTTCACCAACTTCGCTCCAATGCGAAAGTGGTGAACGGCAATTAGATTCCGTAGTCAGCCTAGCGAGGGGCGGAGGGCAACCGTGGCTCACTCTCCGGCCCCTTAGTGTGCCCTATCCAGACGGTTTTCGACCTCATTCCTGCACAAATGGTATCAGAGGGGGCGTCGAATTCTAACCATGTACAAATCTCCGAAATCATTTTTTCGTGAACAGTGCCTTTATGGTGGAAAACTAGATAAAGGATCGCAGCAGCAAAAGGAATAATGGAGAGTAATGGGATAGGAGTTAAGCACCGCCTCATCACTCGGAGATCACCTGATCGCGTGTTGAATGTGTATGTCCTGGAGCGAATATTATAATCTGTACCGCCTCTATCACTCGTCTGACAGATCATGGGCATGACATCCGACCGATCCGGTATGGACCGCGTGTTGTGCCCCAACTTGGAAGTTTTGGGCCCGACAGTGTCCTTTCTGTTACCCGAACAAGCGAACAAATGGAACAGATCAAAGAAACGAATAGTCACTGATTTCTCTTAGGTTTCGCGACATTAGGAAATTGCAATTTTTTCCAAACCAAAGACAAACACCACACAGGGTTCCTCCACATCTGAAGAAAGAAAGAAAGAAAGAAAGTTAGTGGATTGAAGTTTTGTTCCTACGTAAAGGAAATACTACGTACATGATACACTTCATCCAACGTATCATATATCACAGTTAAATTGCTGAATGAAGTATTGTTCCGTCTGTGTTGATGAAAGAAGAGATTTTGATTTGATATTATTTTTTAAGGCTCATATTATGTATTTCAAGAGGATGCGTTTCTTCTAAAGGCTCATTAATTCCATTAATAGAGTTGAAATTATTTTGCGTGCAAGAAGTTAAGAAAAACGTCTAAAAACATTTCTTTCAAATTCAGCTTTCATAGAGAAGAGGATGCTTCTCGTCAAATCAAGGTTAGCAGAGTAGTAGGTATGTTGAACCAAATATTAGGTTGAGTCATAAGTCCTCGGACAATGTGATAGTGATGACTTCTAGCGATCATAACTCGGGAAAGAAGTGACGAAAATGAACGTGCGAGGCATTGTTAGATAGAGTATGGAAAGCTTTTTCAAACGCATGCTCGAAAAGGCACCCGACTGTTTCCTTTCCAGCAACTGTGCCTCATGATTTCAAGCCGTCGCAACTCCACATCCGCAACACCATCATATTTATTTTTTTATCTGGCCATGAACCCGCGGCAATCGAAAGAGGCATGAATGACGTTCACAAGCAGGAGGTGTACAGTTTACAAGTGACACTAGAACTTCGCATCGGGCGACTATTCCGTCGAAAATGAAGACCGTCCGGGACGCTCAATGAAGTTGGATTTGAAGGTGCTGCGGAGCCAGGTGGAAGCCGATCCGTATCAAACTACTCGTGAACTGGCAGCCACCCTTGAGGAGTCAGTCCACAGTTATTCGTGAATTGAAGTCAATCGACAAGGTGCGAAAGCTCGGTCCATAGATGCCTCATGCTTTGAAGCAGTATGACATAGACCGCCGCGACGACGTGGCACTTTCTCTCCTCACGCTCAAGGGCACCACACGTGGCTCGAGTACCTAGTCACCAGTGGTGCGAAGTCGAACCTCTACTCTAACGTCCACCGACGTGCTCAATGGATTGACAAAGGTGCGCATGCAGAAGACTCCCCCAAACCCAACGTACACGCCAAGGAGGTAGTGCTCTGATTCTGGTGGAGCGCTCTTCGTGTCGAATAATGGGAGCTGCTGCAAGGATGCACAGTGACCGCACACGTCTACATTACGCAACTAAGGAATTTGAAGGCGAATCCCGAAGCTACACGTCCACAGCAACATAAAGTTCGCTTCCAGCACGACAAGGCTCGCCCTCACATTGAAAGAACGACCAAAAGTAAACTGACGAATTTCGGCAGGACAAGTTTACCACACCAACCATATCCCTCAGACTTGGATCCCTCGGACCTTTTTACCACCTTTTTCCCCATCTTCAACGTCATCTGGATGGTCAGGGCTTTCAAACCCGCGACGACATCAAAATGGCACTGGTGCACTTCTCCAAGGGCCAGCTCCCAGCGTTCTAAAGCAAGGACATCTACGATCTGCCCAAGCATTGGCAGAAGACCATCGATGCCAATGGGGCATATTTCAAATGATTCGCTATTGTCGTTTAAAAATTGTAAGAAAAATAGTATCGTTGCCAATTTGTCCGAGGACTTATGACTCAACCTAATAATTAATTATGCAAACCACCCCTCTACATATTAGTATTTATCAGGGGTTCCCAGAAAAATATCTCTATGATAAATTTGTACTGAATGAGTCCGTGATAAATACTCATCGTAATCGATATTATGCCATGACTTTTTAAAATTCATTTTATCAATACTTATAGAGTTTATTACGATAATGGCATATTCAGTACTTTGAGTAATCATGGAGATTCATTGGAATTTTTTTTCATAGAACTTGGTCAAGGGGTAGAGTGGAATCGGTGATTCAGCAGTAATAAAGGTTGCCCGTAAAGCCACGAGATATACGTTACGGCAATTAGTGAGTGGATGACTGTCGGCCTGGGTGGTATCGCTTCTCGGCCTTTTGGCTAAGATCAAAGTTTAGTTTCTGTTCTTATCGAATTAACCTTCGATAGAGATTCGAATGAATCTCGTTAAGGTTATTTGATTTTTGAGACCGGACGAGGTCGTGGGCTTGCTCGCTCCTCGTCACGGGTCGGCCCAGCGTTGCACTGCTGTTGGGATCGGCCCACCCCTACGGGGGAAATATTGAACAGAGATTGAAAAAAAAAAGGAAAAGAGCGAAGGAAAGATAACTGAGTAGCATAAAAATACTGGTTTATATGAATTGTTGAAATATACAGAGCCCAAAATACATAGGTAAATCGAGAATTGGACAATGTTTTCGCTGAAATACTGGTCGGTTTGGCGGCGAAGCTGGTATATTCTGGGCAAAGTCTATACGGAAAGGAACAAGGATTACATGGGATACAAGTCTATTAACTTCAACGGATTCATGTAACTTAATGTATCGAATTTTTAAAATACAAGAATTCGGTAATCTCTTAGGTACATTAACAAAAAAATTCCTATATTTTGTAATGAGGGTTATTGTTAGGTGAGTTAACAAAAGAACGGTACGACATTCGAATAATTTCTTTAAATAGCATGATATATGCATTCATTAGAGGTCGAAACAAACCAGACGACAGTACGGAGCATCGGATACGGTCATCATTGACGCGGTACGGTCAGATCAACTCTGGCTCCTTTGCATTTAACCGAGAAAATCTTTCGCCTTTTACTAAAGATTTCCGTGCAAAGGTGCATATATGAGAATATAATAATTTTTGGAATCCCCTCGAAAGAGCGGGACATAAAGATCAGGAATGGATAAGGAGTAGTTGTACCGTATTACCTTATTACGCTATGCAAGACACCTTATGTGAACATATTTTTTTTGAGAATCTTTTTCACTTGACCATGTACAGGGTGTCCCAAAATTATTGGCGTCAAAGTTCAGTAATTTTCAAGGTAGAAATAATCTATCAAATTCACATTACCTGCTATTAATTAGTTGCATAGGAAGGTTTCCTTGCAGTATGCATGGTTACTGATGTGGAACTCCCAACATCTTTCAGATGGAGGAGGCTCATTCAATGCCACTTGCAATCATTGTCGCGCGAGAGGTGGATGGGCATTATGGAATTCCTCGGGATTTTTATAATAATCGTATAGGAGGCTATTAAACGATATAGAAAAAAGATTGAATTAGAGACAAACCAGGAAAGATAGAAAGGTAGAATGTTCCGGAAGATAGGACTATTAAAATGGTCCGTCTGAAAATCGGTCGGGATCCTGGGTGACCCATAAAAAGGAAGTCAACGGGCACGGCTTACAGGAGTTATCGCGATGGAAGAATGTCATGCAGAAGCCTCACTACCATTCCTATCGTATGCTCCAGTTCCGATCTCAACAGACATTGCAGTGTCAAAAAAAGCAGAAACTTGAGTGATGACACGCAACCCTTCGTCGTTTTATCTGGCCAAAAACTTTTTTACGATAAAACCATCCCTTAACAACCAAAAGGTTCGTGTTCCCGAAAGAAACATCTAGCGTGTAATATCTCACAAAAAGGTTGCAATCAGAACAGTAAAATGATGTTTTCCGAGGAAATCACTGGCAAAGGTAAGCTGCTCGCGGTTTCTTCTGTGCAGGCACGAAAATTGACCAAGAACAGTACTCAAACGCCGTACTGATGGAGGTAATGAAACACTGATCCGACTACGTTTTCTGAAACATCTCGTAGTCCTTCCAGCAGATTGCTACTCTAGCCCACAGAGCCATGCTTGCCCGCAAGTGGTGCCGACGACAGCTTCCCGACTTCATTGGTGAAGAGGAATGGTCATCCTATTTTCCAGAACATTACTCACTTGACTCCAACGAATGGTCCCTGATTAGAAGAGGACCTGTCGAGTTCGCAGTCCCAGTTTGGAGTCCTAGAATGCAAAAACTGGAGAACGGCTGGGAAGAAATGGAGAAGGATACCTGCGTGCCACATGCGATAAAGTCGAAAGCAAACTTTGACTTCTATTCGCGCTCACGAGGGATATTTTGCATTGCGACTTCAGCATGTTGTAGCACATAGTGTCAGCTAGCGTGCATAGAAATTCCATCATCTCCCGCAGCTGAGAAGTTTCAAATATATTGCTATAAATCGGCGCCAATAATTTTGGGACAGCCTGTATTACTCGGAGGTAAAAGGTCTAATTACTCATGTCCGAGAGCCAGTACTTGGCTTAAGCCGCCTGTTACCAAGCTGATCCGCCAATTCATTTAAATGAAATTTATCAGTAGTGTCAAACGAATCACTAATATTGATGGTTTCAAAAACAGGAGTTACTGTATTATGTCCAAACGATGAAACATTCATCTATGCGACGGACGATCCCCAATGCAATGTATTAAGAACTTCCATTGCGCTCATAAGGACCACACATCATATGTAACATGATTATTCGAAACCAGTTGGCTCCAATTATCAAATTTTGAGCACGCTATCGCGCGTAAACAGTGATTTAGGCGAAGCTATACAGCCTGTACTTCATACCATGAGCTGGGCATTCCACAGTCATCTCATTATTGAATGCGTCGACCTCATGACTCCTTCTCCACAGATTGCCCATTTCACTAACACTCGTACCCGACGTGCGCGATGGCATGTGGGGCATCTGGCTGTGAAACGCCTCAGATAGTGATTGGTCCACGAGAATGCGGAGCCAACTCATTCTAACTAAATCAAGCAAGCAGCTCTTGATGGCATGTGAACATAAAGCGTCATATGCATCACCTGGTTCGTGGTTTCCGTACAACTACTTGCCAACCCAAAAAAAATCCAGTTGAAGTCTTCTCATGACCAACTTAATTTATGTTTCGCAAATGCTTTGCTTCAATATTATTAGTAAGTTCCGTACACTAACGTGCACAAAAACGTCCAGCATCAGGCACCGAGGCAGCCCCATTTTCGCATTTATTTGCAGTCCGTGCCTCAAAGACAACTTTACCGTTCGCGGTTATTTTCTCTGTTTGACCTATCTGCTTGATAACCATAATATTCAGATTTCTAACTCGATCTTCGTGAACCTTCCTACATACTACGCTTTGAACCAATCTCAAAAATAAAAATAGGAAAATAAAATATCATATACAGTAGCGCTCAAAAGTCTTCGGTGAAATGTTTTGACGTCCTTTCTTTCATAACTTTTTTGTTAGTAGACCAAATCGCGCAAAATTTGGATATGTTTAACTAGAGCATATTTCATCCCACCCAACACTATTTGACTGCAAAGCTTCAACATCCACAGATAGAGCAAGGTGTTTGTTGCGGTAGCACATTTTGCCAAAAGTAAAGTTGTTGACTTCTGCACTTATTCGCACCTTATGTGCGTTTTTCCCATCTATTGTGTTCGGCGTTACCGCTCGTACACTTTGGACATGACAAAAAGCAAAGAGATTCTAGAAGGAAATTCTAGAAGCAAAGAGATTCTGTATTTCCAGTCGATTTTGATTTCATGGCCTGTGGAACATCTGGAACATGATCAGATTGCAGGTTAATAGTGGTAAATATTCACAATACACCCACGCTCCAAATATAGAAATTTCACATGAATTGATCCAGTTGGAAAGAAGTTACGACTGAACAGCACGGCTGAGGAACCATTTCACCGAAGACTTTTGAGCACTACTGTATATGTGATTTCATTCAAATAATATGAAATTTACATCAGAATACGTGTGGTATTCGTGAAAGGAGGGCATGGAAAGAAGTCTCTTGTAGATACACGAGAGGCGCGGGTGCCAAAATAGAATTCTGCTGTGCCACTCCGGAAAATTATACACTGTGTAGAATGGGTATTCAAACGAATTTCTGATATTTTAGCGACGACAGAAGACCCCGAAATGCATTTGAAAAAGCCAAAAACTGCATGATAGGATGCAAATCAAGTGAACACACACTTCGGGAGAATGACAGAAGATCTCTGTTGCACAGGCAAAATGGTGGCGTTCTGATCAGCGATGTCGATGCTAGAATAGTCCAATTTCGGTACTTTGAGATCAGAAGGAACGTCACTCTCTTAGGAATGATGTCGAGAGTTTTTTTGGAAAGCCAAAAACTGCAGAATGATGCCAAAGCTAGTGGGCACTCGCCTAACAATATATGGGGACAATTGGAAGACTCTGGTGTTCAAGCAAAATGACGGTGATGTGGAGAAGGATGTTTACGCTGGAATAGAGTTCAACTCGATGTTTTGGGAAAGTCCAAGCCCCAACGATTTCAGAAGCCTAAGAAATGCAAAAATGAAGTTCACGGCTAGTTGACATCCCAAAAGATTTCTGGAAAAGCTAAAAAATTGCAGAAATTTTTTTACATCTAGTGGACACCACTTGAGAAAAATGGGAAGTCTCTGGTATACACGCGGAATATGAACGACACTAAGAGCTAAGTCGATGCTGGAGTAGAGTTCAAGTTTGTTGTTTTAGGAAAGACTGGTCCGGAGAGACTTTGAGAAAGAGTTGAAAAATGCAGAATGGAATTTATAGCTACGGGACACCCACTCAAGAGAAGACAGTGGCAAGTCTATTTTGTGCAGGCAAAACTGAGGCGGTGTAAAGGGAGATGTTGATGCTAAAGTAGGACAATTGTGACATTTTAACTGGAACGTCACTGTGTAGATAGTGATTCTTAGAGACTTGAAAAAGCAAAAAAAAATGCAGAATAAATTTTACATTTAGCGGACACCCACTTCGGACGAAATGACGGCGATGTGGAGCGGGATCTTGACGCTTAATGAAATCGACTTTGATTTTGGTTAATTTTAATTTCAGTTCAGGTATTCCTGTTGGAAAAGTTAATTATACTGCCCTTTCAAGTGAGTAGCTTCATCGACACTCTTGTAAGTTTTTCGTCCTCAGATCTCTCCACACACAGAAGGTCAAGGGATGTGTCATTCAAGCTGTACGTGAACATTCTTCGGTGCAAGGATGGCACACTCGTACAATTCGGACTTCCTATCCGGGTCCAGGGTGGATCCGAATATCTCCGTAACAATATCTGAAGAGAACATCATCTCTTCAGGCATCTGTACAAACTCGTCAGCATCGTTGCAGTCCCCGTTGCCTATTTGAATGAAACGTTCGTGTCAGTCGTCTCCAGCGTCTCTTGCTCTCATGTTGACGCTCAGATGGTGAATGGTAAACAACGACCAAAGAGCGGATTTGTGAACGCAGGCTTCGACGGAGTCCTGCCATCCACCATGCTCGATTACTGGCAGGACTAGGCGGAAATCCACAGCAATAATAATTATCTTTCCGCCAAACGGTTCACTGTTTTGCATGATAGCCCTTAGATGGGTGTCGACAGCTCCCAAAGCGACTTTTGGTGTTATAAAAATTTCGCCCCAGATTATAATGTCCGTCGAAAACAGAGAAAATTGGTTACCATCAGCAATGTTATGTTTGAAAACAATTGACCGTTAGCCCTCCTGGCAAGAGGTTAGCAGCTAATCCTGTCCGAGCGACGCAAACTACTTGTAGGGTTCTTCCAACAGCAGTGTTGTATACAGTGTTGTATAAGTGAGTTATCCCACTTCCTCCGGGTTCGTCTATAAAAATGCATCGATTCCGAGGTCTGTCTAGTGCAGCGATTATGGCGTCTGCGGCAGCCTTTTGTTCTGTATTGAGAGTTTCATACTGCAGCATATCATTCCTTTCCTGCTCTTCATGGTCCACCGTCGCAGAGGTGCGACGGGACGTTCAGCCATGGGTCTCTCGCAACAGTCTCTCGCAAATCCCTGCCTAGAACTGCCATTCGGTCCAGCACATCAAAGTAAGCATGTGCTATAGCAAGCTCACGTTCGATTCTCTGGTAGAAGAAGTCATCTGACATTGCTTGAGAAAATTCGTTCCACAAATCCTGTGTGTCAACTAATTCCGCAAAACAAAGCAAGCAGGCAAAAAAACTCTGGAGGCATGCTGCTGACTGGTAGTGAGCTGCCTCCTGCAAGCCTTGCCGGATGTATCTGTCATCATCGAGGGATCCTGCACATCTGTCCGCCTCAGCAAAGGAATCATATGTAAAGCCGTCCACTGTTCGTAGGTTTTCAAAGGTAATTTACCTCTCGTGTTTAGTAACAGAATTCGGAGGCAATATCGTTCGGTGTCTCGAGGCGGAGCAGTGTAAATCCTTCCAATATAATTTCCAGAGCGTTATCTCGCTTCCCAACAACGACGTGGCTTAAATGTGAAATACTCAGGGAGCTGGCAGTAGTAAAGTTCCATGGGATGAGTCTCAGAGTCATCATGAACATTGTCACTCATCTGGCCATACTGCCTGTCTAGCTCGAAGTATGCCGTAAGAGTTGTAAATGATGTACGTGCACGATCAAGGTATTGTTGCTCTCGTCCTTGCATGAAAAAAACCGTCTGTAATCCAGGTAAGTGAACAACTAGCCTGACGATCGAGTGCGACTTATCCTGCATCTCAACGCTGAAGATCCTGTACATGCTTTCTGGGGCTCACACATAGCTAGTATCCAAGTACTGTTTGTTCATCGGCGTTCGTTGTTTCGTTTCCAATTCGACTGCCTTCGATGTTGATCCGGGCACGATCGGGGCCCTTGCATACATACCTGTAGAGGTACTTGACCGCCGATATCATGCCGCAAACCCCCCAAATTCACATGGCTATCCAATTTTGTAAGAAGGTACGGGTCTGATGACACTACCCAGTGTCGCCGTATGAAACATTATTGATTTCGGGGGGATACAGGTTCCGACGTCGGTAGTTTGGGTATCCATCCAGTTCCACTGAGGTACTCTCCCTTATTTGCTTTGGAAACCTTTTTGAACACGACTCATTGGGTAGAGTACAGAGAGAGGCCTCTATCCACATCGCCTGTGGATCATGGAGGACATTACAGCAGCATGAAGCATCGGTTCTCCTTCAGGGTTAGGGATCTCCGCACAAATTGATCTGTCCACATCTGATCTGATCGTCCGCCGTTTACTCTCTCCGATCTTCATCTTCTTTCATTATGAGTAGCATAGGGCAATAAGGGAGAACTCGCTTTTGGAATTCGATCACATACACATATGCTTGTATTTCTCCAGGACCATATTTTTTGAAGAGGTTGCCGCAAAGTTCTTGCACCTTGGCGTTGAACACCGCGCCACCAAATCAGGACGATTCGACGCTGTTTATCCACTGAAGGGATTTTCTTGAAATTCCTTCCATTGCGGATTGCACGTCATCGTCAGAAAGTAGGTTGGCTTACCAAGACGTGCTACTATAGCCATTGCGTCCTGATATGACTGCTGCATGGAGCGTGGTCCACCGAAGAAGGACGACGGTAAAATGACACGGGTTCCCGCAGGGCCACTGGAGTCCTCACCGGCCAGATAATGCTGTAGGACTCTGTATGGGCCTGATCGCAGTCGTCAGCGGATGAGTGGACCGCTCGTCCTGTCACCTTTATATATCAACCTATAGATTTTGCCCCGCCCATCGCTGCCCCATACACGTAGCGTGCTCCGCCTTTCTGCTGACGGTAGGCAGAGCAGCATCCTATATAATCGCGGTACCCTGACCTACACATTTCTATCCGTGAGTGTTCATCTATCTCGCAGTTGTGGAAAAGGAGGTAAAGCTAAGACTGGAGGAAAATCCAAGTCACGTTCGTCACGTGCTGGACTTCAATTCCCCGTTGGTCGTCTTCATCGTATGCTCCGCAAGGGCAACTATGCAGGACGTATCGGTGGTGGAGCACCTGTCTACTTGGCTGCCGTTCTCGAATATCTCGCTGCTGAAGTGCTCGAGTTGGCCGGTAACGCTGCCCGTGACAACAAGAAGACCAGAATCAATCCTCGTCATCTCCAGTTGGCCGTTCGCAACGACGAAGAGCTCAACAAGCTCCTCTCCGGTGTGACCATCGCTCAAGGAGGTGTTCTGCCAAACATCCAGGCCGTTCTCCTTCCCAAGAAGACCGCCGGTGACAAGGAATAAGCGCCCACACGTGCTGGCTGCATTCAACTAACCCAACGGCCCTCTTTAGGGCCACAATTGTTGAACGAAACGAATACGAATTATATATCAGCAATCAAGCTGAAAATATTATTTCATTATTGTCGCTGAATAAAGAATTTTTTGTTTGATTTCAATGTATATGTTACAAATGTATTTCCCTAAATCCATTTATCCACGAATATTTAGAAAGTAAATGAGTAAATAGGTTCCTTTATTATCGAAAGGATTTCTGAAGAAAACGACTGGGGTTCATTGACTCGATTTTTCATATTCCTCCACAAATAACCACATCAGATGAACTGATCGTGTTCGTAAAAGTGGGTAATAGTCTGAAAATCAGCTTTTATCCAAGTACATACAGGAAGCAATATGTGAAACGTGTAGAGTCGAATTTTTCAACAGATTTACAAAAGAGGTACTGTATATTGAGAGGTATACTGGAGTTAAATGAATCATGCAAATCCTCCCTTGATGTCTGAATTTTTCATCGAAAATCACTGAAAATCTTCAATAAGGATAAGATTTTCACAGAATTTCTTCAAAACAACCTCATGTTTCGTTCATAAGTGTGAAAGATTGCTCAGTGAAGATCTGCCTTTCCCATAGTTTAGCTCCCTCTTTCGAGTAGTACTAATACCCATTAGCTGTGGAGATAGGTTGATTGAGTGGCATTACCTTCAGGTATTTCAACATATATTGATTCTGTCTCAACAGTTATTATGTTGTCTCAACAGTCCCTCACACTTTCCATCATTCATTTATCGCACCAGAGGACGCCACGCTAAAGGTCGACTTTGAATTTTCGCGCGCTTTAATGGTATGGCGTTGTGTTGGAAGTGGGCCAAGAAAGTGGCTGATATGGTCGAACACCTGCTACAACGCGTACCACTACTAATATTGATTGAATGTTACTCAGACAAGTAGTAATCTGAAGTAAATATGTGAAAAGCACTAATGTTACACGGAGTTCTGTCTAATATAAGGTACTCTACATCCCTTTCATCTCAACATGACCGTTGAAAAAAAAAAATCTAAAATCATCCACAAATTCACACACAGAGCAATTTCATATTTATTTATTTCAACAAATCATTTATCATCAAATCTTGTATTCGTTTCGTTCAACAATTGTGGCCCTAAAGAGGGCCGTTGGGTTAGATGTGAAGATGTTTGATAGGACTCGCATCGAGAGCTTCTTATCCTCCGAAACCGTACAGAGTACGTCCTTGACGTTTCAGAGCGTAGACAACGTCCATAGCGGTGACGGTCTTTCTCTTGGCGTGCTCGCAGTAGGTGACAGCATCACGGATCACATTCTCAAGGAACACCTTCAGAACTCCACGAGTTTCTTCGTAGATCAGACCAGAGATACGTTTTACTCCACCACGACGAGCGAGACGACGGATAGCTGGCTTGGTGATTCCTTGGATGTTGTCACGAAGAACTTTGCGATGGCGCTTGGCACCTCCTTTGCCGAGTCCCTTGCCTCCTTTTCCACGTCCGGACATTGCGACGACGATTGAGCAGTAGTAACACTCACGAGTGAGATGCCATCTCGTTCGGACGCCTGCTTATATAGATCTCCAATCGGGTTACCACGTGGGGCCCCCCAAAATCACCCTAACAAAACCTCTCCCATCTCGAAGGTCATTTAAATTGGAACAGTGAGAAAAAAAACTATCTTTTCTCATCTATTTATATCTTATTTACAAACACACACACACACACACATCAACAATAACAATATAATATTATTTATTCAGAAATTCACATTATTCTATACGTTTCGTTTCGTTCAACATTTGTGGCCCTAAAGAGGGCCGTTGGGTTAAATTGACAATGAGATTAACTCGGCGCTATATGCTCGAACTTAAGCACGTTCACCACGGATACGGCGAGCCAGCTGGATGTCCTTGGGCATGATGGTAACACGCTTGGCATGGATTGCACACAAGTTGGTATCTTCGAAAAGACCAACGAGGTACGCCTCAGATGCTTCCTGGAGAGCCATCACAGCCGACGACTGGAATCGCAGATCGGTCTTGAAATCTTGAGCGATTTCACGGACCAAACGCTGGAACGGCAGTTTGCGGATGAGCAGCTCGGTCGACTTCTGGTAACGACGGATCTCACGAAGAGCAACAGTTCCTGGGCGGTAACGATGGGGTTTCTTCACTCCTCCAGTTGCTGGTGCTGATTTTCGAGCAGCCTTGGTTGCCAGTTGCTTTCGTGGGGCTTTGCCACCAGTAGATTTACGAGCGGTTTGCTTGGTACGAGCCATTGATGCTGAGTGTGTTCTACGAGCGAACGATAACTGAACCCACTCTACCGCGCTTTATATAGGACATACCGTTGGAAGGCGGGGCATAATCTCCGATGACCACCGTGGCCAGCCACACGCTACGCAGTATGCCTTGGAAATAGTAAAATTGAATTCCGAACATCATGATCTAATTGGGTATTGAAACAATATAAACGGTCATCTGAAGGAAGGTGAACTTTGATTAACGTAATCGACTAAAATAACCTGATCTTTTGTAAGACATCGTAATCGATATTATGCCATCACTTTTTAGAATTTCTTTTATCAATACAAATTTAATACGATAATAGCATAATCAGAGCTTTGAGTAATCATCAAGGATTCATTGGAAATTTTTTCGTGAAAATTGGTCAAGGGGTAGAGTGGAATCGGTGATTCAGCAGTAATAAAGGTTGCCCGTAAAGCCACGAGATATACGTTACGGCAATTAGTGAGTGGATGACTGTCGGCCTGGGTGGTATCGCTTCTCGGCCTTTTGGCTAAGATCAAAGTTTAGTTTCTGTTCTTATCGAATTAACCTTCGATAGAGATTCGAATGAATCTCGTTAAGGTTATTTGATTTTTGAGACCGGACGAGGTCGTGGGCTTGCTCGCTCCTCGTCACGGGTCGGCCCAGCGTTGCACTGCTGTTGGGATCGGCCCACCCCTACGGGGGGAATATTGAACAGAGATTGAAAAAAAAAGAAAAGATCGAGGAAAAGATGACCAAATATCATTTAAATACAGATTATATGTATTGTTGAAATATACAGAGCCCAAAATACATAGGTAAATCGAGAATTGGACAATGTTTTCGCTGAAATACTGGTCGGTTTGGCGGCGAAGCTGGTATATTCTGGGCAAAGTCTATACGGAAAGGAAGAAGGACTACGTAGGATACAAATTTATTAATTTTAATTTATCCATGAAAGGTAGTGTATCGAATTTTTTGTATACAAAAAAGTTTTTTAAACTGCTTAGTAGATTCTCAACATTTCCTACTAGATTTTGAAAAGGGCTTGGGGGGAACACTAGCCAAAAAACGGTACGACATTCCAAGAATTTCTTTAAATAGCATGATATATGCATTAATTAGACGCCTAATCAAACCAGACGACAGTACGGAGCATCGGATACGGTCATCATTGATGTGTTACGGTCAAGTCAACTCTGGCTCCTTTGCATTTAACCGAGAAAATCTTTCGCCTTTTACTAAAGATTTCCGTGCAAAGGTGCATATATGAGAATATAATAATTTTTGGAATCCCCTCGAAAGAGCGGGACATAAAGATCATGAATGGATAGGGGTTAGGTGTACTGTATTTCCGTATTACGGTATGCAAAACACCCTATGTGAACATATTCTTTTGAGAATCTTTTTCACTTGAACACGTATTACTCGGAGGTAAAAGTTCTACATACCCATGTTCGAGAGCTGGTGTTTGGTTTGAGCCGCCTGCTACCAAGTTGATCTGTTATCCGCCATACCATTTAGATAAAATTTATCAGCACGGTTTTATACATCACATAATTTCAAAAACAGGAGTCACTGTATTATGTCCAAACGATGAAACATTCATCTATGCGACGGACGATCCCCCATACATTATATTAAGAATTTCTACTGCGCTCATAAGGACCACACATATCATATGTAACATGAGTATTCAGGATATGTTGTCTATCCTCGTACCTTCACATCATAAACGAGCACTTCCCATATGGGATATGGATAGGTGGTTTCCATACGACCATCCCATATCCCATAATTTTTGAAAAAAGTGATATACCAAGATTTGAGAATGAACAATTCATTAACGGCACATAAACAGGATGCCATCGTTTGCATAGGTGAACTGTAAGTGATAGAACCTTCGGAATCTTCACAAACTCGTGATAGTTCAGGGTGAAGAAATTGTCATTTGTTAAGTCAATTCCTGAAATTGTCCATGGGCATGAATGAGGAATAAACTGATCAGGATACAAATAAATTTTCGATAGAGCCACCGCACCGTGCTAACATACTTCAAGTCCATATATTTTTAATTCAACACATATCCTCACTCCAACAATCCCTAATGCCAAAATCACACAAAATACAAGATTTGAAAGACAACTGATTTATTCAATATGATGAATTATCCCTGATTTTTCAATGAATTCGTTTCGTTTCGTTCAACAATTGTGGCCCTAAAGAGGGCCGTTGGGTTAGATTAAACGTGCACCGACGTCAAGTAGATGAGGTATCTACTTGCTTGAGGTGTACTTCGTGACGGCCTTGGTGCCCTCGGAAACGGCGTGCTTGGCGAGCTCTCCAGGAAGAATCAGTCGGACGGCAGTCTGGATTTCGCGAGATGAGATCGTCGAACGTTTGTTGTAGTGGGCAAGACGAGATGCTTCAGCAGCGATACGTTCGAATACGTCATTCACGAACGAGTTCATGATGGACATAGCTTTGGAAGAGACACCTGTGTCAGGGTGTACTTGTTTAAGTACACGGTAGATGTACACAGAGTAGCTCTCCTTTCGCTTATGCTTCTTCTTCTTGTCTCCGGTACGGCTGGCCTTCTGGCTCTTCGCGGCTTTCTTGGCTCCCTTAGCAGACGGCTTTGGTGGCATGGTTGATTGTCGTTGATACACGAGGTAGTCACTGGCTAGTCGTCAGTGGATGAGTGGACCGTTCGTCGTATCACCCTTTTATACCAACCTATAGATTTTGCCCCGCCCATCGCTGCCCCATACACGTAGTGTGCTCCGCCTTTCTGCTGACCGTAGGCGGAGCCTAGTCCCAGCATCCTATATAATCGCGGTACCCTGACCTACAGATTTCTATCCGTGAGTGTTCATCTCTCTCGCAGTTCTCAACCGTTGTCATCATGTCTGGACGTGGAAAAGGAGGTAAAGCTAAGACCGGAGGAAAATCCAAGTCACGTTCGTCACGTGCTGGACTTCAATTCCCCGTTGGTCGTCTTCATCGTATGCTCCGCAAGGGCAACTATGCAGGACGTATCGGTGGTGGAGCACCTGTCTACTTGGCTGCCGTTCTCGAATATCTCGCTGCTGAAGTGCTCGAGTTGGCCGGTAACGCTGCCCGTGACAACAAGAAGACCAGAATCAATCCTCGTCATCTCCAGTTGGCCGTTCGCAACGACGAAGAGCTCAACAAGCTCCTCTCCGGTGTGACCATCGCTCAAGGAGGTGTTCTGCCAAACATCCAGGCCGTTCTCCTTCCCAAGAAGACCGCCGGTGACAAGGAATAAGCGCCCACACGTGCTGGCTGCATTCAACTAACCCAACGGCCCTCTTTAGGGCCACAATTGTTGAACGAAACGAATACGAATTATATATCAGCAATCAAGCTGAAAATATTATTTCATTATTGTCGCTGAATAAAGAATTTTTTGTTTGATTTCAATGTATAAGTTACAAATGTATTTCCCTAAATCCATTTATCCACGAATATTTAGAAAGTAAATGAGTAAATAGGTTCCTTTATTATCGAAAGGATTTCTGAAGAAAACGACTGGGGTTCATTGACTCGATTTTTCATATTCCTCCACAAATAACCACATCAGATGAACTGATCGTGTTCGTAAAAGTGGGTAATAGTCTGAAAATCAGCTTTTATCCAAGTACATACAGGAAGCAATATGTGAAACGTGTAGAGTCGAATTTTTCAACAGATTTACAAAAGAGGTACTGTATATTGAGAGGTATACTGGAGTTAAATGAATCATGCAAATCCTCCCTTGATGTCTGAATTTTTCATCGAAAATCACTGAAAATCTTCAATAAGGATAAGATTTTCACAGAATTTCTTCAAAACAACCTCTTATTTCGTTCATAAGTGTGAAAGATTGCTCAGTGAAGATCTGCCTTTCCCATAGTTTAGCTCCCTCTTTCGAGTAGTACTAATACCCATTAGCTATGGAGATAGGTTGATTGAGTGGCATTACCTTCAGGTATTTCAACATATATTGATTCTGTCTCAACAGTTATTATGTTGTCTCAACAGTCCCTCACACTTTCCATCATTCATTTATCGCACCAGAGGACGCCACGCTAAAGGTCGACTTTGAATTTTCGCGCGCTTTAATGGTATGGCGTTGTGTTGGAAGTGGGCCAAGAAAGTGGCTGATATGGTCGAACACCTGCTACAACGCGTACCACTACTAATATTGATTGAATGTTACTCAGACAAGTAGTAATCTGAAGTAAATATGTGAAAAGCACTAATGTTACACGGAGTTCTGTCTAATATAAGGTACTCTACATCCCTTTCATCTCAACATGACCGTTGGAAAAAAAAAATCTAAAATCATCCACAAATTCACACACAGAGCAATTTCATATTTATTTATTTCAACAAATCATTTATCATCAAATCTTGTATTCGTTTCGTTCAACAATTGTGGCCCTAAAGAGGGCCGTTGGGTTAGATGTGAAGATGTTTGATAGGACTCGCATCGAGAGCTTCTTATCCTCCGAAACCGTACAGAGTACGTCCTTGACGTTTCAGAGCGTAGACAACGTCCATAGCGGTGACGGTCTTTCTCTTGGCGTGCTCGCAGTAGGTGACAGCATCACGGATCACATTCTCAAGGAACACCTTCAGAACTCCACGAGTTTCTTCGTAGATCAGACCAGAGATACGTTTTACTCCACCACGACGAGCGAGACGACGGATAGCTGGCTTGGTGATTCCTTGGATGTTGTCACGAAGAACTTTGCGATGGCGCTTGGCACCTCCTTTGCCGAGTCCCTTGCCTCCTTTTCCACGTCCGGACATTGCGACGACGATTGAGCAGTAGTAACACTCACGAGTGAGATGCCATCTCGTTCGGACGCCTGCTTATATAGATCTCCAATCGGGTTACCACGTGGGGCCCCCCAAAATCACCCTAACAAAACCTCTCCCATCTCGAAGGTCATTTAAATTGGAACAGTGAGAAAAAAACTATCTTTTCTCATCTATTTATATCTTATTTACAAACACACACACACATCAACAATAACAATATAATATTATTTATTCAGAAATTCACATTATTCTATACGTTTCGTTTCGTTCAACATTTGTGGCCCTAAAGAGGGCCGTTGGGTTAAATTGACAATGAGATTAACTCGGCGCTATATGCTCGAACTTAAGCACGTTCACCACGGATACGGCGAGCCAGCTGGATGTCCTTGGGCATGATGGTAACACGCTTGGCATGGATTGCACACAAGTTGGTATCTTCGAAAAGACCAACGAGGTACGCCTCAGATGCTTCCTGGAGAGCCATCACAGCCGACGACTGGAATCGCAGATCGGTCTTGAAATCTTGAGCGATTTCACGGACCAAACGCTGGAACGGCAGTTTGCGGATGAGCAGCTCGGTCGACTTCTGGTAACGACGGATCTCACGAAGAGCAACAGTTCCTGGGCGGTAACGATGGGGTTTCTTCACTCCTCCAGTTGCTGGTGCTGATTTTCGAGCAGCCTTGGTTGCCAGTTGCTTTCGTGGGGCTTTGCCACCAGTAGATTTACGAGCGGTTTGCTTGGTACGAGCCATTGATGCTGAGTGTGTTCTACGAGCGAACGATAACTGAACCCACTCTACCGCGCTTTATATAGGCCATACCGTTGGAAGGCGGGGCATAATCTCCGATGACCACCGTGGCCAGCCACACGCTACGCAGTATGCCTTGGAAATAGTAAAATTGAATTCCGAACATCATGATCTAATTGGGTATTGAAACAATATAAACGGTCATCTGAAGGAAGGTGAACTTTGATTAACGTAATCGACTAAAATAACCTGATCTTTTGTAAGACATCGTAATCGATATTATGCCATCACTTTTTAGAATTTCTTTTATCAATACAAATTTAATACGATAATAGCATAATCAGAGCTTTGAGTAATCATCAAGGATTCATTGGAAATTTTTTCGTGAAAATTGGTCAAGGGGTAGAGTGGAATCGGTGATTCAGCAGTAATAAAGGTTGCCCGTAAAGCCACGAGATATACGTTACGGCAATTAGTGAGTGGATGACTGTCGGCCTGGGTGGTATCGCTTCTCGGCCTTTTGGCTAAGATCAAAGTTTAGTTTCTGTTCTTATCGAATTAACCTTCGATAGAGATTCGAATGAATCTCGTTAAGGTTATTTGATTTTTGAGACCGGACGAGGTCGTGGGCTTGCTCGCTCCTCGTCACGGGTCGGCCCAGCGTTGCACTGCTGTTGGGATCGGCCCACCCCTACGGGGGGAATATTGAACAGAGATTGAAAAAAAAAGAAAAGATCGAGGAAAAGATGACCAAATATCATTTAAATACAGATTATATGTATTGTTGAAATATACAGAGCCCAAAATACATAGGTAAATCGAGAATTGGACAATGTTTTCGCTGAAATACTGGTCGGTTTGGCGGCGAAGCTGGTATATTCTGGGCAAAGTCTATACGGAAAGGAAGAAGGACTACGTAGGATACAAATTTATTAATTTTAATTTATCCATGAAAGGTAGTGTATCGAATTTTTTGTATACAAAAAAGTTTTTTAAACTGCTTAGTAGATTCTCAACATTTCCTACTAGATTTTGAAAAGGGCTTGGGGGGAACACTAGCCAAAAAACGGTACGACATTCCAAGAATTTCTTTAAATAGCATGATATACGCATTAATTAGACGCCTAATCAAACCAGACGACAGTACGGAGCATCGGATACGGTCATCATTGATGTGTTACGGTCAAGTCAACTCTGGCTCCTTTGCATTTAACCGAGAAAATCTTTCGCCTTTTACTAAAGATTTCCGTGCAAAGGTGCATATATGAGAATATAATAATTTTTGGAATCCCCTCGAAAGAGCGGGACATAAAGATCGTGAATGGATGGGGGTTAGGTGTACTGTATTTCCGTATTACGGTATGCAAAACACCCTATGTGAACATATTCTTTTGAGAATCTTTTTCACTTGAACACGTATTACTCGGAGGTAAAAGTTCTACATAATCATGTTCGAGAGCTGGTGTTTGGTTTGAGCCGCCTGCTACCAAGTTGATCTGTTATCCGCCATACCATTTAGATAAAATTTATCAGCACGGTTTTATACATCACATAATTTCAAAAACAGGAGTCACTGTATTATGTCCAAACGATGAAACATTCATCTATGCGACGGACGATCCCCCATACATTATATTAAGAATTTCTACTGCGCTCATAAGGACCACACATATCATATGTAACATGAGTATTCAGGATATGTTGTCTATCCTCGTACCTTCACATCATAAACGAGCACTTCCCATATGGGATATGGATAGGTGGTTTCCATACGACCATCCCATATCCCATAATTTTTGAAAAAAGTGATATACCAAGATTTGAGAATGAACAATTCATTAACGGCACATAAACAGGATGCCATCGTTTGCATAGGTGAACTGTAAGTGATAGAACCTTCGGAATCTTCACAAACTCGTGATAGTTCAGGGTGAAGAAATTGTCATTTGTTAAGTCAATTCCTGAAATTGTCCATGGGCATGAATGAGGAATAAACTGATCAGGATACAAATAAATTTTCGATAGAGCCACCGCACCGTGCTAACATACTTCAAGTCCATATATTTTTAATTCAACACATATCCTCACTCCAACAATCCCTAATGCCAAAATCACACAAAATACAAGATTTGAAAGACAACTGATTTATTCAATATGATGAATTATCCCTGATTTTTCAATGAATTCGTTTCGTTTCGTTCAACAATTGTGGCCCTAAAGAGGGCCGTTGGGTTAGATTAAACGTGCACCGACGTCAAGTAGATGAGGTATCTACTTGCTTGAGGTGTACTTCGTGACGGCCTTGGTGCCCTCGGAAACGGCGTGCTTGGCGAGCTCTCCAGGAAGAATCAGTCGGACGGCAGTCTGGATTTCGCGAGATGAGATCGTCGAACGTTTGTTGTAGTGGGCAAGACGAGATGCTTCAGCAGCGATACGTTCGAATACGTCATTCACGAACGAGTTCATGATGGACATAGCTTTGGAAGAGACACCTGTGTCAGGGTGTACTTGTTTAAGTACACGGTAGATGTACACAGAGTAGCTCTCCTTTCGCTTATGCTTCTTCTTCTTGTCTCCGGTACGGCTGGCCTTCTGGCTCTTCGCGGCTTTCTTGGCTCCCTTAGCAGACGGCTTTGGTGGCATGGTTGATTGTCGTTGATACACGAGGTAGTCACTGGCTAGTCGTCAGTGGATGAGTGGACCGTTCGTCGTATCACCCTTTTATACCAACCTATAGATTTTGCCCCGCCCATCGCTGCCCCATACACGTAGTGTGCTCCGCCTTTCTGCTGACCGTAGGCGGAGCCTAGTCCCAGCATCCTATATAATCGCGGTACCCTGACCTACAGATTTCTATCCGTGAGTGTTCATCTCTCTCGCAGTTCTCAACCGTTGTCATCATGTCTGGACGTGGAAAAGGAGGTAAAGCTAAGACCGGAGGAAAATCCAAGTCACGTTCGTCACGTGCTGGACTTCAATTCCCCGTTGGTCGTCTTCATCGTATGCTCCGCAAGGGCAACTATGCAGGACGTATCGGTGGTGGAGCACCTGTCTACTTGGCTGCCGTTCTCGAATATCTCGCTGCTGAAGTGCTCGAGTTGGCCGGTAACGCTGCCCGTGACAACAAGAAGACCAGAATCAATCCTCGTCATCTCCAGTTGGCCGTTCGCAACGACGAAGAGCTCAACAAGCTCCTCTCCGGTGTGACCATCGCTCAAGGAGGTGTTCTGCCAAACATCCAGGCCGTTCTCCTTCCCAAGAAGACCGCCGGTGACAAGGAATAAGCGCCCACACGTGCTGGCTGCATTCAACTAACCCAACGGCCCTCTTTAGGGCCACAATTGTTGAACGAAACGAATACGAATTATATATCAGCAATCAAGCTGAAAATATTATTTCATTATTGTCGCTGAATAAAGAATTTTTTGTTTGATTTCAATGTATAAGTTACAAATGTATTTCCCTAAATCCATTTATCCACGAATATTTAGAAAGTAAATGAGTAAATAGGTTCCTTTATTATCGAAAGGATTTCTGAAGAAAACGACTGGGGTTCATTGACTCGATTTTTCATATTCCTCCACAAATAACCACATCAGATGAACTGATCGTGTTCGTAAAAGTGGGTAATAGTCTGAAAATCAGCTTTTATCCAAGTACATACAGGAAGCAATATGTGAAACGTGTAGAGTCGAATTTTTCAACAGATTTACAAAAGAGGTACTGTATATTGAGAGGTATACTGGAGTTAAATGAATCATGCAAATCCTCCCTTGATGTCTGAATTTTTCATCGAAAATCACTGAAAATCTTCAATGAGGATCAGATTTTCACAGAATTTCTTCAAAACAACCTCATATTTCGTTCACAAGTGTGAAAGATTGCTCAGTGAAGATCTGCCTTTCCCATAGTTTAGCTCCCTCTTTCGAGTAGTACTAATACCCATTAGCTATGGAGATAGGTTGATTGAGTGGCATTACCTTCAGGTATTTCAACATATATTGATTCTGTCTCAACAGTTATTATGTTGTCTCAACAGTCCCTCACACTTTCCATCATTCATTTATCGCACCAGAGGACGCCACGCTAAAGGTCGACTTTGAATTTTCGCGCGCTTTAATGGTATGGCGTTGTGTTGGAAGTGGGCCAAGAAAGTGGCTGATATGGTCGAACACCTGCTACAACGCGTACCACTACTAATATTGATTGAATGTTACTCAGACAAGTAGTAATCTGAAGTAAATATGTGAAAAGCACTAATGTTACACGGAGTTCTGTCTAATATAAGGTACTCTACATCCCTTTCATCTCAACATGACCGTTGAAAAAAAAAAATCTAAAATCATCCACAAATTCACACACAGAGCAATTTCATATTTATTTATTTCAACAAATCATTTATCATCAAATCTTGTA